>VWYI01043048.1:75303-135303 GCA_013399455.1 Anthoscopus minutus
AAAAGAAGACTCTTTGCCTTATGTGAAATAGAGAAAGATTGTTGTAAAAGTGATAACTGATTTTAAAAATCCCAGATTTCGTTTTTGTGTTGTCAAGTGAAAAAGAGATAAGTCAGTGAGGGAGGGAAGTGTTCTCGAGGTTTCATTTGGACTTTTCCTTGTTATTTCCTTTTTAGTTTGTTTTGTTAATAAATTTCCCTTATAGTCTTAAGTTTAAGCCTGCGTTTTCCTTTCCTCAAAAATCATATCTCACAACAGAACATGAGTGGGCTAGTGAGTTTTGGCTAACTCTAAACCCACAACATTTTTTGGTGCATTGGCCGGGAAATTTCAAATTGGCAATTTTAAAAACCATGATACTTAATTGGTGTTTCTGCCCGGTTCCAACTGAACCTGCCACAGAGTCCTACTTGTTTTTTGCATTGAGAAGGTGAGATGAATACAGTAGGAGGGGATTCTTATGTTCCTATATGCTGCTCTTTCTGAATAGGAGCCAGAAAATGCTTAAGTGAAGAATCACGCTGGGCCAAACACCAAATTAAGCACTATTATAATGCATATATTTTCTGTATGCGTGAATTAATTCCTGTTAATTATCAGCTGTGCCATACATGTGGATAGGACTTCTATGCTATTGCATTCTGGCCTGCTCTACTTTGCTCATGTTTCCACCCTGCCTTCCCTACAACCATAGAGTGCTGATCTTGCCTTCTAATCCGACATGATCAGCATGTCCTGTGCATGGGAGAAGCACGTTAGATGCACATTTAATTTAAAAAGTAAGGAACTGCTCTTGATAGAATAAACTTACAGCTATGCTGCAAGCCCCAACACAAACTATGACTATGTGAAAGGATAGAGAAGCATAACAGATGCCAAAGATTCCACTGCTTTAGGTGGTAGATAGCCTGAACAAAGCAATGCCTCCTAGAATACATTTTGAATGAGAGTGGGCTGGAGATCAATGTATTTTCAGCAAAAGCCGACCTCATCTTTCAGTACCTACTGCTCTGCCTGAGTGCTTTGCTGCCCTTTCACCAGCCTGGGTAGGTAACTGGAGGCAAGAGCAGAAAGACAGTGATCCCAATGGCATGATGGCACTGCATTTTTTTAAACATAATGCATTCTCCCTGCATTCTGGGGTAGGGCTATCCAAGTTAATTAAAATAATAATAAACATAATGAATTAAGTATATAAATAAATTAATACCTCTTCCTTTTTGCAAGTGTAGATAAGCCAGAGGGAGGCTGTCACTAAGGATGTGGAGAAGGGGTCTAGCAAGAGCCTTCTGCAGCATGGAACTACCAACACACTGTCATCTAGCCCGTGCAGAGCAGAGTTTCTCTCTGTAGTGATACCTTTTTGTGCCCTTCACTAGAAAAACAGGTGCTTCAGTTATGCTGAAGTGTCAGTGAATGAGGCTTAGATGGAAAGAGCAAAATCTTTTCCTTAGTCTTGGGCAAGAATAAATTTTGAGTGGAAAAACATGTGGTTTATTTATTACAACAAAAAAATTAAGGCAGCTGCTTGGGAGCCCATGTATTTTGAAATGAGGGAAATTAGGTGGGATAGACTTGTTAGGAGGTGATTGTTCACATCATAATTACACTCTATGTGCTTTCAATCTTTATAATTCAATTATCTATTATGCTTTTTAAAATCCTAATTAAAATCCTTATTTAAAGTCCTAATTCTAAAAGAATGACTAAAAAAGTAATTTTTACCTTATGTTCCCATTTCTTTCTTTTCGTAATTGTCTTTTGCATACCTGCTCTTTCTCTTTTTCTTTCTCTCTCCCTCTTTTTTCTCTTTTTTTTCTTTCTCTTTCTTTCTTTCTTTCTTTCTTTCTTTCTTTCTTTCTTTCTTTCTTTCTTTCTTTCTTTCTTTCTTTCTTTCTTTCTTTCTTTCTTTCTTTCTTTCTTTCTTTCTTTCTTTCTTTCTCTTTCTTTCNTTTCTTTCTTTTTTTCTTTCTTTCTTTCTTTCTTTCTTTCTTTCTTTCTTTCTTTCTTTCTCTCTCTTTCTTTCTTTCTCTCTTTCTTTCTTTCTCTTTCTTTCTTTCTCTCTTTCTTTCTTCCTCTCTTTCTTCCTCTCTTTCTCTTTCTCTCTTTCTCTTTCTCTCTCTCTCTTTCTTTCTCTCTTTCTCTCTATCTTTCTCTCTTTCTCTCTATCTTTCTCTCTTTCTCTCTTTTCTCTCTTTTCTCTATTCTCTTTCTCTTTCTCTTTCTCTTTCTCTTTCTCTACATCAAATAAACAATACATTTATTTTCCATTTCATTGGTTTACTAAATGTTTTATGGCTATCAAGTAGAAAAATAGGATGCCCATTTCTCTCTCTTAGAGAATACCTTGAGCTCCAACAACCTACAGTGCAAGAATCCTAAAATTCAGCTCTGTACCAGGTGGCTTTCTGCCAGCACCTTTTTGAAGCAGCATGAGCTGAATCACCAGCAATTTCTCTTGACCTTCTCTAATTCCCATCCTGATGATAAGCAAGTATCAGAGGAGGTCATGGCAAGTACAGCTTTGAACCAGCTATCAAATACATAATGCTGTTATAACCCCCAGGTAACAAGTGTGGTACCTGCAGCTCTGTTTGGAAGAAGAACTTCTGTGGACACTGTGTGCAGTCATAGATCTTGTCCTCTTGTCCATGGGCTGAGAAAATATGCTGCTGCAACTTGTTTGCTTGGACAAACACTGAAATATTAGACAAAGAACAAACTTTTAATTATTTCATATTGTAAGTAAATAGTCTTTTATAATCAATCTTCCAATAACATTGAGTAATTCCAGGATGTAAGATTAGGCCAAGCGCATTTGGATTTCACCTTACACTGTTGCTATAATGTAATTTATCTACAAAGTGGATGCTTCTTCTAAAAAAAATGAATTGAAACAGATTCCTAGTATAAGGGAAAAACCTCAACAATTGACAAAGAAAAAAAAAAGACCCTGTCAGGACAGCCAATGAAGATTTCAAGTATAAAGTATCTGAAAATGCCATTTCCTGTTCAGAATTATTTCTTCATGCTTACTGCACTTTGATTGAACACACACAAAACTTATTTCCTAGCAGCCAACAGGTTTGAAAAGCACAGATGCCAAAGTCCTGTTTACTCTGTGTGCCTAAAGTTAAAGCTAACAAACAGCTCTGTATTTAAATGTGTTAATGTTAAAAATTATATCCCACAGCTATACTGGGGCAATGTCTATAAATGTGAAACAGAACTGCAGGTAAATTCTCTTTGGATACTTTAAGATCAACTCTGCCTACACACTGAATGCAAGGGTTTCAATAATATAAACATGTTCAATTTTAATGACTACAAAACAAGGCCCTAAGACTGTGTAACAGTTTACCTAGGAGACATACTATTAATAATTAAATTGTATATGCCAGAGGCAGTGTTTGGGTTGGCAGCACTGACTTCTGATGGATGCCTGGTGCACTGTGACCTAAAAAAGTTTGCATCTACAATATTAATCTGTATAGGCAGGGAAAGGATTTATTAAAGATGCTGGCATTTGACTTTGACTCCACTCCTAATCATTAAAATTATTCTAATTGCAAGGCAACAAAAACCATCAGAATATTGTTCTTCTGAGTCATACATTTTAATCACATTTCTCATTACCCGGGAAAAAAAAGATCAGATTCCATTTTCCATATAAAACTTATATTGGTGATTTTTACTTCTTGTTAATATTCTGGCAAGATGTGCTGAAGTAATTTAATGGCATATTGCTAATAAAGCAGCATTGTTTGTGATTAATGCTCACTGTCTATTTACCCCATCAGCAAAAAGCAAGATGTGTTTCACACAGATTGGAATCGACTTATCTCCATGCTCTTTAACACATTTTACAAGGTTACTGGCTCAGAAATGGAAGGATTAGTTATATCAGGGATCTTGGTCACATGGAGACTCCTCAGTGGGTACTCTTTACACACACAAGTTTTTATGTTGCATTTACAACACCCCAAACTTGGAAACTGAAGATCCATTAGACATTACACTAGAAAAAGATCACACCATACCATGTAAACAAAAACAAGGAAAAAAATTAGTAGAATCATAAAACTAAAAACTTGAAGAAATGACTAACTGAAAGAATGATTGAACACAGACACTTTACAGACAAATTGTTTTGATGGTACTACCCATGCTCAGACAAGCTGTGCAGTGAAGAGGAACTATGTATTTTCTTTAATTTTGTAACCCACAGAAATGTGGGAAACCTGAACACAGTGAGATAATGATCATCACCAGCCACTATACTGTATCTGAAAGATGAAAAATTCAAATTTAATTTTCCTTGGTAGCACTCACTTAGGTTTCACTGGGTGTGGAGCTGCCAAACAAAGAGAAGTAAAATGAAGGTATTAAAGGGTTTATTTGCTTATCAATGAAAAACCTTCATTTCCATTAATGGAAAGCAGAAACCTTGAATGGCTTCCAGAATTAGTATGCCATTGATGTGTGAATACCCAAAGTGTGTTTTGTCATGTTTGTGATTATCTTTGATTTTCATCTTTTAAAGCAAAATTGGGAATGCAAACTACATATTAACACTCATGTTTTAGGTTATCATTTTATTAGAAGGTTCTATTAGGAAGCCCTTAAAAAAATCACAACAACTCAGTAGGCATCCTTTTAATGTGTTTTCATTTCCAGCAGCATTTTTCTGTTCTTCATTATGACCCAAACACTGCAGTGCTTAGCCCTACTGGGTCAAGTTATTTTCTCACTTGGGTTTTACTGAGTAACACCACTGACTATGGGAGTATTATTCCACACTTGGACTTGTGTCAGGGGAGAGCAGAACTTGACTTGTGGCAAGGCAGCATGGTTTGCTTTCTAAAGCACATTACAAGGGTGTTTCTTCCCACCACAAGCCAACAAACACACACATGTGGGCTTTCTTACCCCATCAGAGGAGAATGCTGCTGCACAGGCTATGCCTGGGAACTGGGGCCAAATTCTACTCTGAGTTTTATTGGTTTAGATGAAACATCTGTAGCTTTAAAGCACAAATTTATAGACAGTTTTAGCCTTGGCAAGTTTAAAAAATGGACGTAAGGAATGTGGTATCGTGGAAGGTAACAGACTATCACTTCTGTAACTATAAAAAAAAAATTCTGATAGAAGAGCTTGAAATGCACTTCTTACAGATGGATGACTGACCTTCCAAGGAGCTCAGCTTTCTAAATGATTTCTAATCAATATTACTAATGAGCAAAATGTAGTGTTCCCTCCTAAAACTGACCTAAAGCCAGCATGTGACACATTTTTTTCAGGGAGTTCTGCAAGGTCAAGCTAAGGGCATGACTGGGACAAGCAGTGATGAGCTCCTACCTGTAAAGCACACCGGACATTTGAAGGTACCCCCCATGCCTTCAAAGCTGTGCTCTATCAGGTGGCACTGAAGTTTGGCAGGAGAGTCGAATGTCTGATTGCAGAGTTTGCATTCATGGTTCAGTCCTTCATCTGCGGGAGAAATCAAAGGAAAATTGAAATTCACCACAGCCCTTACAATGAGAAAGTCCAAGACAATCTGTGAACTGGAGCGGCATTTTGTTTTCCTAAGCTCAGGAAACTGGATTCCCCTCAGCACCTACAATTGCTGAAGTGTTCTCTTACCCAGAATGTTTACGAATATCCAAAGCTTTACTGGGCATTGAAAGCATAGATTTTCCACTTACAATTAGTATTAAGCAGGAATGCAGAGCATTAGCCTTCAGTAGGAAATGATGACTGACTTGAAACAACATTTCTTACCAGAGCCACCCAGTCATGACCAAGTACATTTGCAAAACAGCACGTGAGGAATTTAATGTTGATCACACATCATCCCATCTACCAGGGGTAGGAACTGTGAATGCTGTTTTGGCACTCTGGCTGAGGTGGAGTTCCTTGTAACTAGCGTGAGAAGGGTGGGTAGGTTATACCCTCACATCACTCCAACTCCACATTCCCAGTCCTGTGGGCATACATGAAACCTTTCGCAAGCTGCAGGATTTCAAACCTCCCTTCCTGACAATCCTGGATTTTTTCCCTCTTTATTTGCATTTCTCCTCTGAACAGCCCAGAAAAGTCCCCATGTGCCTTCTGACGCAGCTTTCCCGTCCATGTCCTGTGGCTTTAAAACCCTTCCCGCTCCCCACCGCTTGTTCCTCTGCTTCCTCCCATTGTCCTCCAAGGCCGGCTGGTGCCTGGCACCAGGTTCCCTTCCTGAGGGTGCTGCAGGATTCATCCACTCCGCCATGAGGGCAGTCAGCGGCTGTCCTACTTAGAAACAGTTGCTAGGTAAGAAGTGGCTTCCAGCCCTGCTGCAGAGGCCTCAATTCCCACAGCGCTGCTTAGAAAAGGTCCTTCTGTATGTCACCGGTGTGCTACATGAGTAGCATTGATCTCGCAGGTAAATACTGTATCTGATTATTAAAAAACAAGCGGGAATGGAGTGCTTGGTGACTGGCACAGCTCCCTGCCATTTCTCAGCTGGGAAGAAGTGATTTAGGAGAACACCCTGCCCATGCTGAACACCTAAATGCCAGGCTGCCATCCTCCCGCCGGGCACAGTGCTGCCTGCAGTGACGATCAGTGGCTCTGGTGACAGGCTTTCCTGAAGGATGGTGAGAGCACAGACAATGGTTTGCATCCCACACGGCAATCCTTCCCACTGGTGCAAAGAGAACACAACATGGTGCTCCTGCAGCTGAGTGGGGGCACATTCCTACCCTAAATGACCCTTAGTGGCTTATT
Organism: Anthoscopus minutus; assembly: GCA_013399455.1. NCBI lineage: Eukaryota > Metazoa > Chordata > Aves > Passeriformes > Paridae > Anthoscopus > Anthoscopus minutus. The sequence continues at coordinate 82,069 of VWYI01043048.1, forward strand.
AGAATTGAAAAACATGTCAATGGAAGCCCCCAGGTTCCACTTCTCATTAGTCCAAAAGCTAAATTTAGCTTTTGTGTAAGTCACAGCATCTTTAGCCAAAGTGGGGGAATTGGACAGTGTAACCTAAGCCAGGTGGTAGTGGCCATTCTGCAGGTGGGTCTACTGAAAATTACCATTGTGTGGTTTCTATGAGGTGTCAGACCTCTTCCTAATGAAAAGGGACAGATGAAACCCAACAAAGACAAAGGTTTACACAAAATTACATCACTCCTGCAGACACAGCAAACTGCAAACTTCCTTTCCTTTTCTATCCAATCCTTCCTGAAAGCAGTGTTCAATGTTCCTGACCACCTCTGTTGCATATAGGTAAAGCCTAATAAAATAAGGGTTTTGTTACCCTTGTAAAATCATGGCTCAGACCTGCTACTTATGGGAGAGTGACTTAGGTGGAATAGGGGTAGAGAGACATAAGAGACCTTAGAGATGTGCTGTATGACTGCTGCATGCCCACATCATGGTTTATGGTGGTTGGTTGAATTGGGTTTGTTGTGCCTTAAAACCATGTAAACTCCTAACCAGCTAATTGCTTGAAAAGTCCTGGGTTTTGCAATAAAGGGACTCTCCTTTGCCTAGGGATTCTGTGTTGCTCTGTATCATCACATACCTCTATATGCTGCAGAGCTTTTAGAGAGTGTGAAATGGGAGGCCTGCTCTGAGTGTCAGCTGAAAAATGTTGGTGGTCCTGGCAATCCGCTGCCCACAGACTGTTGCTGCTGAAGTGCCTGTCTCTGTTACCTACATGAAGTAGAAGAACTCGACTCCCAGCCTGCCTGACCAGGAACCAATTTATAGCTGGATGCACTGAGGACAGCTGTCAACACAAACTCAGGCAGAGGCTTAGGTCAGTCTCAGCTGTTGTGACACCATGGCCTCTCTGGAGAGACTGGAATATGGTGGCAACAGAGCACAAGCTGCTGAGGTACACGTCCCACCCAGCCATATACACTGATAGTCAGGTACAATGGCTGATAAAATCCTTTGCAAAAGACTCCCAGGGGAAGGTTAAGGGTGGGTGACACTTTCTCATCTTGTAGGTAACATTTTTTGTAACTCTTCATAAAAAAAATTAAAAACTATTTCTCAAATATATGCTAACTACTTCATTAGCAGGGAAAATTGTAGTGAATTATCAAGAATTGCCTGGGATTTGGCATTTTTGACCATGATTGACAAACCCTTCCAATGAGCTCTTCCTTTGCTACTGCTGAGGGAGGACAAGTACAGCCCATGCAAGCACCACCAAGGGGAGCATGAAGGGAAAGAACCTGGCATACTCCAGTCTGTAGATCTAAGAGACACAGACATATCCTCCAAGGCAGGTTGTAAGCTGTGTTCTTCCAACAGGCAGCAACCCACATCTGCGGGCAAAACTGCAAAACAGCATCCTGAAAAGAGGATGATGGCTCAACAAATCTTGTGTAAATTTCTCTTCTTTCCTGAACTTGCTAATTGTGAACAGATTGACACATAACATTTCTCCTCTATGCATATCTTTGCCATGGTCATTACTGAGCAGATAATTCTGGGGTTGGTGAAAGTTCCCCATAATGGGCAGTTACAAGATAGGAAACCTGTAAGGTGAAATTTTTCCATCAACCTGTTTGTGCGGATTCACACAGCCAAAGCAATTAGGTGAAAGGGAGCTCCATCTCATGATCTACCTCAAGTCAAGATGAAGATAATCGATGACAATTCTCAAATCACAGAGTTACTGTTGGCAAAGTATAAATGAATCATGCTAATCATTTTTGAGCATGGGAACACAGGATGGGATTTCTTCAAATAGTCCAAGGAAGAAGAAAGACTTCCAAAAAAGAAATATTTTTATATGATGCTATGGAAAACAAATAAGGCTGCTTTTTTTTGTCTTTTCATTATGTTAGTTGATGAGGAAAAAAGTAGGAAGAAAGGCATGCACTCCTGATGCTGAAAAAAACCTAATTTTAATTACACAGAAATTGTACTTGTTCAAGAAGAACTGAACCCCATTGAATTATTGACCCTTATTGTATTTCCCATATTACTCAGATCCAAGGTGATCTTCTGGTCACAAACTTCAAAATCACTTTGATTATTCTATGTTGCAAATATGATTTTCCTAAAGGCTTATAAACAGGGTTTGAAAAATCCCCTCACCCACTCGCCTGGGGCAGATGATAAACTTCCCCAGGCAAGAGACATCAATTTGTGCAGAATCTAAACTTTCTCTTAAAAATAAAATGTTTTTAGTCTCCAAGTTCTAAAGACCACATTTAAAATAAGACTACATTTGTATAAGTAACAGAATAATATTTTTCCTAAGTCCCACTATATTCACCCATTTTGTGCACATCACCAGCTTTGTTACATCTTTGGAACAAAGGGCAAGGTCCCAGTCCTTGAATTCAAGAATGTGAGACCAGCCATGATTTAGATTTAAGGAAGACAGTTAAGGGTACAGAATTGGCAGAAGAGTCAGGAGTGCTGGCTTCCATTCCAAGCTCCAGCAGTGACATACTCTTATCACCTTGGGCATGACAGTGTGGCCTGTGTTTCTCAGACTACCCATCTTTAAAGAAGAGGTGCTAATTTTTAATTTCTACTTTTACAGGCTGACCTAATTACTATCCCTTAAGACTTTTAATATAACCAAGACAGTGGAGCAGGTGAAGAGACCAAGACTATCTACCATACTCAGAAGACCCAGAATCGCTGCCATCTGCCTTTGAAAAGGTTTAAGATTATATTTCTTGACACACAACTTGCCTGGATCACACAGGAAGGATGAGGGAACAAGGCTTTGTCCCTGTTCTCCACTCTCCACAGACAATTTAAAAGCATGGCCAGCCTTTTTTCTCCCACTGGCATGAAAGAGTCAGTATGTGGCAAATCTTGCAAAGGTGCCAGATGTGGAAAGAGGATACAAAAGGCTCTGTTTACACAGTGGCCTCTGTCTAGCTCTCCATGTTTTGCAAACAATTTGATAGGGTGCTATGGAAGTGCAAAATATGATATCATTAATAAATAAAGGGACAGTGAAAACTGACATTTTCAGTTTCCATTTGGGACAAATCTGAAATGGAATGGAGTGTCAGATACAGTCCAAAGGGCTCTCCTTCCCTGCAGAACAGAGCTGCTGCTTTTTGCTCTTACTCAGGCAGAAAAAAAAGTAAAAAAAAAATTAAAAAAAAATTTTAAAAAGTGCTGAGCAGCTTTAAAAATTCAATCAAAATAATCTGCTCTTTGGAAAGGTGGCGGCTGACAGTAATTGGAAAATACTGTCTGACTCATTTATTAAAGTGAGATTCAGAGTCAATTGATTTTAATAACCATTAGAATATTCTATTAAAGATATAATAGGTTGGCACAGCCTTATTTTTTATTAAGAGTTATAGGTGAGAAATAAGCAATGCTATGGAATTTTAGACAACTGCTGTATGGATTAGACAAAAATATGGCTTACAAAATAGGTATAAAAGCAGCAAGTATCAGGAGGAGGAATAGGAAAGTACATTACAGTGCAAATGAGTTAGCTGAAGGATGAAAAAGAAATGAACCTTTAATATAAAGCCTGCACTTTTCCAAATCTAACAGAAAACTATGCACTGCATTCCCTGGTGTGGTACATCATAAAACAAGTCAGCACGTCCTTCACATTATGGGCCCAACAACGCCATGAGGAAGGCAAGAACAAAGTACCCACTGTACAGCACAGAACTGGTGCTTACTGTTGCCCTTACATGGCTGGGATATGAGTTTGGACATGGTTAAGACCTTGCAAGATGGATGGGAATGGTTTACCCACTGCTCGTAGTCAAATGAATTTGATGCATGCAGAATTTCTGCATAAGTAAATTGCTTTCCATTTGTAATCTTTATTCAGATAGTGGGAAAATGTAAACATGAATCAATTCCAAATAAATGCATTTAATATTCATATAAATGTTTAATATTTACACAAATATTAAATGTTTCAGTGCAGGCAGGTAGATTTTAATTGAGGTACAGCCCATTACCTCAGCAACTAACTTGACAACCAGCTATAAAAGCAAATATAATCAGGCTTCGTGATGAGCATATACTCATATTTGGGGATCTTTGTATTGGCTACCCATGTACTGCAGAGTTACTGAGCAACTTGTACAGCAGGCAGGGTGCTCCCACTTGCACCTCTCCCAGAGCCAGGATGACCTGGCCCAATTTGTGTTACCAACTCAAGGCACTCTTGTTCATTCCATGGAAGGCCCTGACATTTCAATATACACTTTAAATAAGTGGAACCCTTTAAGCAGCCTCTAGACCGTGTGTCCCATGTTTATGCTTCTTGCTCTTCAATAAAAACAAAACTAGAGCAGCTACAAGCAAACGTTCACTGGCTGACTTACATGCAGCTGCTAAGTCGGTAACCACTGGGGGCCCTCTTATATTGTCTGGTCAACACTACAGCCATTACCCAGCACCAATTTGTAACAGTTTATAAGTAACTCTTTCTCTTATTCACCCTCAAGATTGTCCAGAAGGGTCCTTGTGCCTTCTACTCTGAATAAATCTACAGGCAAAGGTCCTAGGATGATGATGTCCTCCTGGTAAATCAGTACGAGGCTGGGCCCGTGCTCAAAAGCATCTGCTAAGAAGTCATGTAAACTCTGCCCTCCACACACAACAGAGGAATGAAATGGCCTGCAGGCCCTGTATTTTTATTTTTTTTTTAGGTCTAAAACATGCACAGCTCTCACATTCAATGTGTTTTCTTTGTAATTTTTTTACCAAGCAAACCATGCCCCTAAACCAATTTCCCCTTCACATTGCTTTCACTCTTCCCTGAGCTAATTCTGCAGTACACATTTATAAGCCAGAGATCTGAGCAGCAAGGAAGCAATGCCACATATGACAGCTAACCCCTTGGCTACGACATCTCACATGGAAAACGGGAAGGACAAAAAACACCACACAACACTATAATTTCCTGAGTGTACAGCCATCCATGCTTCCTAGCTTATCGTGCTGAGCTTACCTTCATCTTTTAAATTCTACTGGCCACCTACACCTACACAACTATCAGCCACCCTGTGTCACTTCAGATAACCTCATTCCTGCTCAAAATTTGGTCTTAAGGTCTACTGTGGCAAGTATGTGCATGACGTGTACCTTCACATGCTAAAGAACACATAACAGCTTTTCCAAGCCTGGGAGCTGAAATGGAGCAGTACCTGATGTCTCCAGCATCCCGTTCATAATTTCTCCCTGACTGTACTAATGCTTCTGCCATTTTCAATTCCTCAAACATTATCACAACCCCTCAAATGAGAAACATGATCGACCACAGAGTCACTTTTGGAAGCTGACAAAAAAAGCATGGGAATCTAGAGATAAAGGAGACAGTAAAGGCAAAGCATACAGCTGGAATTTGCGGCAAGAAGAATACAGCTGGAATTTACAGCCTTGAGAACAACCTGTCATAGAAAAACAGATTTTGTTAAAGTCCTAACTAATGACTCAGTCCTGGTGGGACACAATAGAGTATTGGATGGAAAGACCTGTGTTTCTCCTGGACTGTCCAGGGCAAGTCACCACACGTTAGGAAACAGGGGGGAAGGGTAAGGATATACCCTCCTTCCCCACTCACCCTCTAGACACAATTATCCTGCACACCTTTCCTCTTGTGCCACATACTACTGCTCATGTAGATGCCTGCATGCTGGACTGTGTTTATCCTTAATACCACTTTTAACCAAAATCATGAAATTAGCTGAAGAAACTCAAAACATCAGGCTGTACCCCAAGCAATGTCTTTCCCTTTGCTTTTTTTTCAGTTCAGAATGATTTTTCGGCAAGACTCTGCCTATGCCAAGGAAAGGTGGTAGACAAGATCCTAGCAAGGATCCTGAACTTTTGAGTCACCAACAACTGACCAGGCTATGACACTGCCTTGAAGGATACTGGCCTTGAGCAGGAGGAAGAGGATGGGACCTGCACCGTGCTGCTGAGGCCAGGCCACGCTGACTCCCAGCAGCCCTGGGTAGGAAGCTTTTTTCAACAAGCAGGAAATAAATCGTACAGCCTTCTGCAGTGTACTGCTAAAGCTACAGCAAAGGGTGCTGATTGATTGAGTGACAAAGAGCTGGGATCCACCTCCTCAATTAAAGCAAAAGTTCATCTCTCCAGGGACAGATTTTGAAATTAGATCTGCTTAAGGGAAAGCCAGTCTACTGCATCTTTCATTCCACTGTATTTTTGTCTGAAGCAAGGGATGCATTTCACTTCACCAACTGTTCACTTTTTTGCTTGGTTGCACTCACTTTGGCTGCTTGTAAGCGAACTCTTCTTAACACATGTGCCTTGTATGTTCTATTAAAGCCACAAATTGTCTGGCTTCAGTGAGACTGGATGAAAATAAAAGAAAGGCAACTGGCAGGGTCTATTTCTTAATAAGTGTCATGTATTATACTCAAGTAAGATTTAAATACAGCAAGTCCCCTCTCCATCAAACAGCATTTTCTGGGTAGCTGGCTACCAGGAGAGAGTTCAGGAATTCTGCAACAGTGTTATTCACCAACTGATGGGACATGCATAATTTGCTACTCCCTGTCTGTAACTGCACCAGAAAAAGGTATTAAAATTAGTTCAGAAAAAAAGTCCGTGTTGCATCACATAGCTACACACATTACAAGGTTACACTCCATCATTGCAATAAAATCCCATGTGATGGAGCTTATTTTGGAAACAATTTTACCCTGGGATATAAAAAGAAATTTAAACCAGTAGGAATAAGCTGAGTGGTATGAGATATTTGTAGACAGTTGATCCAGCTCAACATTTACCTTTTCAAATAGTACTTAGTGAGTGCTGATTAAAAACTTGGTGACTGATCCTCCAAATGCTGGCATAACTAGTTCAGGAGAGCAGGCCTCCCATCTTTCTAGACTCCTGCCTAGGCTTTCTGTGGGACTAAATTCTGCTGAAGTGCAAGGTTAAGCTCTCCATCCTCTCACTACACAGCGAGACATAGATTATTATCTCAATTTTACAGATTAAAAAACCATACTCCAAAGCTGAATCCCAAACAGAGAATGAAAACTCTCTTACTAAATTACAGTGGTGTAAGAATTAGGCCCTTCTTCATCTGTTAACCATTATGAATGCAGTATTAAGGTTGGAATTGAGTTTTTCTCTGTTCTCTTCTGTGAGCTAAGAGCCTATTTCTAGAAAAACTTTTGAACTAAATCTTTAGTAAAGTCAAATTGCAATTTGAATGGCTCAGAGGTTGCCTGAGCTAAGTAGATATTAATGATTTAATCAAACTGTAGGAGAAAAAATAAAAAAAGTGTCACATTTGTATTCAGAAGAACTAAGCACAGTAAAAATATAAGTTAACTTTTTTTTCTTTTTATTAATTAGTTTTTAAAAATTCATTCAATTGCAGTAGTTTTGTTCACTGTGTAGGCTACAGTTTTGTTCTCTTGTTCTTGCTTTCTGGTTGGAGAACCAGCTTTCTCTGTTATTTGTTGTTACTTGCCTACTAGTAGTGCCCAATCATCTGGGTTTCTGGAAGACACTGGTCAAAGTACAGGTATGCCTACTTTTAAGTTTTGCACAAAGAAAATTTTTAAGGTAGGGGAGGATATTCCATATTACATAAACGAAATACAAGCTGTTCTAAATTTAGTGGTACTGGGAAAACATCTCACATGGAGACAATCAAAGTGTCAATATTAATTATACACTACAGTAGGCCAGTGGTAGAAATTATGTTTCATACACAAGTCTCATCAGGTATTTCTTTTGTTCTGAGTATACAAAAAGGTTCAGAGTTGCCTTCTTTCTTTTGGCATGATGCTATTAGATGTCTGGGAGATAAAGTCTCTACAACCTGAAATTCTGTTTATCTACAAAGAATTGCCTGCTTATTCTTAAAAGATAGAGAAGAAAGAAAGAAAAGTGAAAAAAAGAATAGGATAGGATAGGATAGGATAGGATAGGATAGGATAGGATAGGATAGGATAGGATAGGGCTTTCCTGTTATATTGGATATTTGACTCAAGAGCATGAGTTCTTTTCATATTTCCTAATAAATCAGATAGTATTGATATTTTGTTTTCTAAATCTTAATGCTAAAATCAGTCAAATATTATTTGGCATCTTTTTACATAGGTGAGGGACATTTGGGAATGAGCAGGAATTGCTGTGATTGTGATCCAGCTCTTCAACTCATTTAGGTATGTATCAGCTTTCTTCTTTCTTTCCCCCTAACCTCCATTTCCTCATCCCCAGCCCTCAGAAAAAACAAGGAGGAAGAAGAGGTTCAGGCTGTGAAGGCCCTCAGGTCTATTCTGATAACTGGGCATTTAATTAGATTACTTTCACATGAGCAAACTGCTTTGCCTGTTAGGGGAGATCTCCTTGTACACCAATATACTAAAATGACAAAGATCAATTTAATATAAAGAATTATTTATATTACTCATTTGATTTCGTTTCCAGTTTTATTTAGGAAAGCATGAGAAAGCTCAATTTTAATTTGAGCAAACCTTTCCCTATGTCTCTCTCTTTGATTCTGCTATAAAGCAAGCAAGCAGCTTTGGGCCCACATATCAAAAAAGTACCAGACTTGATTCTAAACCTGCTCCACTCTCCTTCCCACTTTCTCTGCTGGCACTAAGACTTCACACTGAGCTGAACAAACAACTTTCAGAATTTTTATATTGAAAGTTCTTCATTTGTGGATAAGAGAATAATGAGGGCCAATTAGTTACTCTTTCTCTATGCGTTATATGTTTGGGGGTTGGCTTTATTTTCCCAAATTCTAAATGCCACTGTTAACAGATTTATTCCAACCCCTGATCAAACCTAATTCCTCACTGAAGCGAAGACACCATTTCCCACCATGCTAGTAATTGAGGAGCGGAGCCTAAGAACACAACTGCTCCTCCAGTGAACTTTGATGTAACAGAAAGGCAAAGTTCTGAACTTCAAATAATAAGGGAAAAAGAAACACAGAAGAGTTGGCTAAAAAGAGATGTTATCAGACAGATAAAGATTGGTTGGGGAAGAAGAACAGATGTAGTAGCAACAATAAACAAAAAAAGGAGGTAGACTGGAGAGGCAGTTGGAGCAGAAGGGATGAGAAGAAGCAGGACAAGCACACATGAAACCTGTGCAAGGAGGCACAGCAAAGTCTCAATTTAACGCTCCCCTGAAATTCACTGAAGAAATGCAGAGTAGCATACATTTCTAGGCAGAGCTTGAGTAATTTAGTGCAGCTTCTGTGACAGTAATGATAGATGTATTTTTACATCCAAATGTCTCAAGCCAACAAAGTTACCACTATATCATTAATAACAATAAGCAATTCAAAAGAACAACAGGTTACTAATAAAAAGCATCAAACTAGGGAAAAAAAGACAGGACCATTATGACAACAATAGAACTATAGGCTGTCAGGTCAGTGTATAGCCTCTCCAGATAAAAGTTATAGAGCTGGAGAAAAATGTGGTCTAACATTAAATGACTATGAGGTGATTAACATCAGTGAGAAACCAAAAAACACTTGTAAAGCTCTGAGGAAATCTGAAATATGATATAAAAAACATGCCTGTAACAGCAAGAGATAGGTGGCTGACCACTGTAACACTTTAGCCTTTTACTAAGACATACTCTAATAAAAAACTGACAAGACTGCATTTGCTGGCTGAAATATTCTCCAAAACGCCCACTGAGTTTTCACTGTGTGTGTCAGTTTATTTAAACAAGAAGAGATAGGAAAAACTGGAGGAACTCAGGAAGAAAGGGAGGAAGACCCAGTCCAACCTCATGTGTAGTGCTGTGTGTACATGCACAAGGTGCCTAGCAGTCACTGAAACCAAATTTATTTAAGCCATGTGCTGCAGAGTGGGTAGAATGGGTTAAAAACCATGAGATTTAACTGAGTGTACAGCTGGAAGTCTGCACTGGGCAGTGTTCCCTCAGAGGGTTTCTCTGTAACGAGGAAAGTGAGTATTTCAATTTTTTTTTTTAAATGAAGACTGAGATTTTGATGGAGCACTGTCATTTCAGAGGCTCAGGTTGAAAAAGAAGTACTGAACATTGCGAGACTTGTGATCAAATTGTGAAACTGTGAAACCTAATTTACCCAAATGAAATGGGGGACACAAAATTAATTCAGATAAATGAGGATTTTGAATAAGCAAGGGACTATTTAGTGCTTTTAACACACGTCCTGGGACATAACCTCATTACAGATCAGGAGTGTTGTGCTGTGTGTTTGTGTCAGAGTGGAAGTGTCACTGACACAACAAATAAAACCAAAAATATCCTACTCCCTGATTGCTTATTTTGTGTTTCCATACACACGCTACACGAGCCTGAAGAATAATTAACACTGCTGAGAAGAAGCAGCAACAGTGGATGAGTCTCACTACAGCAGACCTCTCATCATAGCAGAAATACAAATGTACTAGTTATCGTAATGGTGTTATGTTAAGTAGACCTTTGCCCCACATTATTGTAAGTTAGAGGAGGGAAAAGGGAAAAAGGAAGATGATATCAGCATTCTTGATGATATTTTATTTATCTGCACACACTGTTGACACAGTTGAAGAATAAGCAGAAGAATGGAAGGAGACAGAGAAAACACTTGCAGACACAGATTTTTTTTTTACCATTTTGTCAGGGACAAAAAGACTGCCAGTGAAGACAGCCATCCCTTTTACAGAGCAATCTCAGGCATTAAAGCCCACAAAAAAAGGAAAAAAAATTGGGAGTGTTTCTACAGCCATCTTGCAAAGATGCTTACAAAGCTTACAAAGATGCTGTGGGCATTTTTGTTGCGGGTAAATTTTTAATTTCTTAACTTTATGAAATAATTTGACCAAGACCTGAGCACGTTCATTTAAGCTATCATTTAAATAGTGTATACCCTGACTTTTTGTGACAAAGGCCAGTTCCACAGAATTTTTTTTCCATCATCAATCTCTTAATGATATTAAGAAATAAAAGCATTTCTTAACAGAATGGTATTAGATGTGCATTTAATTTGCCTCGTCTTTTTTTTTTTTTAAAGCTTGAGTGCCACCATTTGGAAACCCTGGTGCTGTTTCAAACAAAGCATCTTCATCAGAAACCTCACATGCAGCAAGTTTCTCTACTCACTCGGCATGTTATGCTTACTTGTCAAATCCTTCTCCAAACAAAGTGGGAGAAACAAGCATATGAGATGCAAAGATGTAAAGCAGATAGAATATATCCTCCAGCCCCTTCAATTGCTTCCTTCACCTCACTCAAGAAGCAATTTTAAATGTATTAAACCTAGAGGTGAGCAGAGGGATTTAACACAGGCAGGATTTGAACAACAGAAAATAAGGTCAAAGAGGAGTATTACCCCTCTAGTCATATTTGGAAAAACAGGGGCATTTTAGAAGTAAAAAAAACCCAACAGGACAAACTGACTTGCTGTGCTCTGCAGCAAGAGCCCACTGTTAGATTTTGCAATGCATTTTGCTAGGTGAAACATGCGGATTTTCATCCTGTGACACTTTCACAAATAAGCAAAATATTTTGTTGATGTTCATTTCTGTTTGATTGCTGGACTTGATAAATGACATGGCAGCAGAGAAGAAGAAAAATTGCTGTGTTAAATCCTTGAAAATTATACAGCAGAAAAGGTGGGCAGCCTCTGTAGTTCAGCTGGGCACCAGAAGCCAAAGATCAGAACTGGAAATAATAGCTGACGAGGAATACCTGCAGAGCAGCAAGGAAACTGAGGTAGGGCAACTGAACTGAAAGACGTATTTGCAAGCCATCTATCCACCTTGTTCTCTTTCCAACATTTTGTGACTGACAGATCCTTTCTCCCCCTCCACCCCAAAAAGATTAAAATACAACAAGCTGGGTATGAGGAGAAAAAAACCCCAACAACTTGAAATTGAGTTACAGCAAAGAGAAAGTTGGCTGATAGACCAAAATACTAGCACTTCTCAGAAAATAAACCACTCTGAAGGTCTCAGCAAAACAGTGACAATAGCAGAGAAAGTCTAAATTAAAATTGGTTCTTCACCCTTAATTAACTCTGTCGGTAAGGTATTACCTCATGTATAGTACATTGTCTTTAAGTAACGCATTCTGTGCCCTCTGAGCCTGAATCAAAAATCTGCCACATCATGGCAAGTTCAAATATGCCTTCCAAACAACAGGTATCACTGTTAATTCCATGAGAGGCCCTCATGAAAGAAGTGCAATGTTGCATGGCCAAAGTTTCAGTGATATCTCTTCCCAGCAGTGCAAAACAAATCAGTGTTGGAAGAGAAGAGTTTGCCTACAATCCTGAACATGTGTTTGCCTTTGCGTTAGAGAAACAGCAGAGAGCCAGCTAACACTGCTAATAACACTGCAATGGTTTCAAGCATGGGGGAAATATAATATGATGCAACTCTTATAGGGTTCATGCAATAAGAAGCAAATGTCCCTCCTTAGGTCATTTTACCTCTGCTAATAATAAGAGTGCACATGCAGGGTTGACTGATTTCAGCCAGTGAACACCAATGGAGCACACAGCCTTGCGTGTTGAGTAAGATGCATGTTTTGCAGTGTATTTTTTAAGATGCTACATGAATGATACATGCAAAAGCACCTTGATTTCTCAAACCTAGCGACTGCCATTGGAAGCTGGGTGCCCATCTGCATTTACACACCTTTCAAAAGAAGAATGCACCTCTCTTCAGTGGCACTGCAGAAGCAGTGCCCTTTTTGCCCTCTGCTCCCTGCCCATGCATGCCATTCCCCCAAACGCTCTCACTGCTTTCACCCAAATATAAATAAAAAGGAAAATTTGCTTCATTACATTTTCTAGCATTAATTGATGTTTAAAAAAGTCTGTTAAAAATAAAGCCCAGCAGTGACATTTTTCTTAGCTACAGCACGATAGCAGCACATTACAAACATTACAAAAAGGTCCCCTGGTAGGATTGTGAAGTTCCACTCTGGCAGTAAACTGCATCTACTGTACGTTTCCTGATTTAATTTTTTATTTTTTATTTTATTTTATTTATTTTTTTTTTCAGTGCAGGATAGGTCACAAATGCAGATAAATCTCCCTGTCTCAGCAGCAGGGCTGCAATACTGGATGAAAGAACTGGATGGACACAGTGTATTTTTAGCATTTGTTTTACCCCGGTCAAATAAGTGATCCTGGTGTTTACTGGTGGCAATGACGCTCACAGCTATTCAATACCAGCTTGACATTTTCCCTATGGCTGCACCTCTCTTGCTTTTGCATGAGTTGGGTGGTTCTGAAGGATGCAACACTTTGTGCCCAGAGGCCCTTTTGACATTTTAGAACAATGCATTTATCAGGCTGCTGGTCTCCTGAGGTACAACCGGAGCAGCAGAAAAACTAAGGAACCATAGAACCCAGCCCACTCACCCATTCTCCAAGAAATGTCTCCCTGTGCCAGCTGACATACCGGTTTTCTGGGAAAACAGTCTCAAGCCAAGTAAAAGACTGCATTGCCTTCAGGGAAGGTGAGTACAGATGCTAAATTAGGCCTGGCAGGGTTGCAAAAGTGGGGAGAAATAGAAACAAAGGGGTCAATTGTTTTCATGTCTCTGGAGTTGCCTACCAGGATAAATATAGCCTCTCCTCTCTTGCCTCTCTCTATACTCAGGGCTTTGTAAAATGGCCTGAGAATCTGCAGAATCAGGCCCCTAATCCTGCTGCTTGCATAAGCTTTGCAAAAACCGTAATGTCCAGTCCCTTGAATCTTCTCAAAAATGTACTTTTCTGGACTGCCTGAAGAAGTCTGAGAGCAAAGGCGATGTGGGCAGGTAAGCGATTCTCTGGTTGTAGCTGTCTGAATTTGAAGAAATCAGAAGAACAGCAGAAGGTACTGTCACCTGGCCTTTTTACCCATTCCCCACAGCTCACACTACATTCCAGGCAGGTGGCCCTAGCCCAGAGAACCTCACTGTGGGAGGACAAGCAGCCAGAAAAGAATGTGACTGGGAATATTGAATAAGGCACACATATTTGTGCCCTTTTTTCTGAAACAAATAGTCACTCCAGGCAAGCATGGCAGAACTTAGATGTTGAAGAGGACACAAAACTGGACAAGGTAGAGCTGTGCAGGGGTCCTGACAACATTTCTTCAAAGCACAAGAGCCCTGTGACAAAAGATAATGGGACATTGGCTCTGACTCCAGAAACAGGTGTTCAAAGCTGTGAGCCTTTAGAAGAGCACAGAGGTAGGGATAAAGGGATCTCAACAAGGGAGCATAAGCAGGGTTAGATAGAAATCTTTGAAAATGATCACAGGATGCTTATACTTGATAAAGGGATAAAAGTAACACAAACAAATGTAAGTAAACCACATTAAATCACTATCCAAAACCAGCTTGGTGGCTGCAGTTGTCTAGTCTGAGGAAAACCAGCATGGTTAAAGTGAAATATAACTTGGCTTCTAATAAGAGTACTGGCTGTAAAGGTGGAAAGAAATGGAGAGATCTTTGAGATGATGGGAAGGAAAAAGCAGTGGGATTGAGAGATGGGAATAGGTGGATTAACGGAGCAAAAAGGAGCCAAAAATAACAGGGTAGGAATATTGAGAGAGAATATTACTGACAGGTGTCTGCTAGTTATAATTATGTATCTCTTCTAATGCCAGTGCTATATTAGACCCTATCTTAACACAGATATTATTTCTGTCTTTGAAGCTCCTAACCAAAAGAGAAAAATAAATACTATCTGTCTTATATAGGGCTTAACAGTCAAGCAATGAATGAAGTACGCTGCAGAGAGAGAAGCTGTAAAAACAGCAATATGGACACGTGTATTAATAAAAGATACATGCATATGCATTTCAAATTGCTTATAGAAATGATTCTTGAACTGCTACTTTAGCAGGATTACTCCTGAACTCAGAGCCGGAGCAACTCTCTAATATCAACTTGAATGAGGAGGAGTAGGCATTTTTCCCCTGATCCAAGCCTAATGGGGCTGCACAGGAGAAGAAGAGGTGATTTTATGTGAAGCTGGAAAATACTTTTTTTTTGTAGGAGACTGCAGTCAGCTTGATTGTTTTGTTTTACCAGCAAAATAACTGCAGCTGCAACCAGCTACAATTAGGTACTTAGTAATGTGTTAACAGGTAGCTATGCACAAAAAAATGAAATCCAGTCAAGGCAAGCTGAACTTTGATCCTCAACCTATCTTTTACAAAGCAGCACCAAGGGACTATGTTTTTTTCTTAGCAGCTTTCACACTGATACTATCACAACAATTAGTGCTTTTGAGACATGCTGGTGGGATTGACAGCTGGCTGATGACACAGCACAGCCTGGAGACTGCCATTAGATCATCACTATTGACAGGTTCTGCTCGCTCCTCACCAGTGAAAAGTTATTCTGTCTTTTGGCAATTGCAACTTTTTTTTTTATGAAAATACAATTTTGTTTTATTCACACCTAAACTGATAACAAAACTGCCCCCAAAATATGTTTCACAAGGGGCAATCCCGATGTTTTACTGCCGTCATTACAGACACCCTGCAAATATTTTTAAGGCTGATTTTCTCACCACCATATGGGAAAAATGCTGGAAGAGAATTTTTATTAATCCTTTTAACTGCTGTGTAAGCTGTGAAAAAGTGAGTGTGTGCATACATACACACAGATGTGTATTTGTCTCCACGTCAAATTTACAAATCCAAACTAAGTTGCAGGGAACTATGGTAAAGACCAATATCTATAGTAGAGGGAAAGCATCCCAGCTAAACAGTAGAGGGAAAACATCCCAGCTAAACAGAAGAAGATGAACACAAGTTACTTAGGATTAAAAAAAGGTACACCATTCTGCATGCATAAGAAAGAAATAGTTGCTTTCCCCAGATTTGTGTTTACTGTGTTTACTGTATTGACTGTGTCCAAGAATGCATGGTCTCTCCCAGGTCTTATTTTTCCATTTTCTTCTGCAATGTTTAGGAAGGGCTGAATCTGAGAACATTATTTTTCCTGTCTGGGAACATTGTACAGATTATTGTCTTCCACTCAACTGCATTCTCATAAAGTCTAGAAATACAGCTGTCTTTGAGCCCTCTCCCCTTCTGTGACATGAGCAAACAGGGAAGACTGACACTCAGAGAAGTACTGTGGCCATATGACTGCTGCATAATGTGGTACCCTGAAGAGACAGGGCTTCACACATACTCTGAGCTTTCTGACTTTACTAGTAACATAAAAAAATATATATCATTTAGTTACTTTAGGTACTTATCACTTTGAGTTAGGTATGGGGAAGATAAAACCTTTACTGTCCCAGGTGCCAGGAGGACTGTCCCTCTATTGCCACCTGCTACAAGTCCCAGCCAGTGCTGAGTAATGTGGCTAATCCTAGGTGACCTCAGCACTCCTCCCCATGCCTCACTTCACAGCACAGGAAAAAAAAATCCAAACATCCTAGCTGGCATGCTTTGAGCTCACCTGCAGTAAGACTTGGGATATGAAGTCACTGTCAGCAGGCCAGCATGTAGTGATTTAACAAGCAAGACAAGGGTTACTTCTTTTGCAAAGTGAGCACTCAAGAGTGTCTTTGCAAGCATTTGAGGCAGGGCTGCTTTCTGCACATCTCGGTACTATCATTGTGTGTTATTGTGGTGCTGGTACTGGTCTCCACACAAAACTCCAGTAAATTCCCTGAGTGCTGGTTTGGTTTTCTCTACCAATAAAACTAAGGAAGCAAAACCAAGGGTTTCTTCCTGTGTGCTTCACAATGCCTCATGATCACACAGAGCTCCCAGTGGATGCCCAGCATCTCACACATAGCTCTGACACCCTGAATGTGGCCCTCACAGCAGACTTCTGACTTTCTGACCCTCTTGCTTTCCAGGACCTTAGAACAGGGCTACCCATGACAGAATAGCTATAAAAACACTAACAAGACAAAAGCCTAAAGCAGCACAATGCTAAATCAAAACAAGCCATGGGCACTGGCCTCTGCTATCAGTTATGTATATGAGACACTGTTTCATGATAATGCCTTAAGTAAAATTCCTTCAGTAGAATGAGGGAGTGGGGAGTAGGCAGGGAGCTAGAAAATGGCTAATACTTTAAAAAAGATTAAAACAAAAAATATCTATCTATCTATGTGGATAAAGAAAAGTCTAATGCTTTCTGATTTGGAGAAAACATCTCATGGAAGACACTAGACAGTAGCTAGGGGCCTCTGACTGATGGCTCTTGGGTCTTCTCTGTACCTTTGATCTGCATTATGAAATGTTAATGTCCACCATGTCAGGACTTGTTACATAAACATACCCTTTCTCCAACTGCTCAGTCCTGCCCGTTGCAACTTCCATTCATATTATCCATTTATATTTAAATGCTGACTTGGAGCTTATACCCAGAAGCACTGACATCTTTTAACAGGAGCAGCTAAACTAGGGTAAACTGCTAAATATAATTTATTGATGATAAAGAGCTTGGTTCAGATTAAATTCCAGCAATTTAATAATGAACACATTCACATCCTGCATCCGGAATATGTATATGTATGTGTTTTCCCCTCCTCATTTAACTGGGAGAAGGGGGTCTCGGAATCTGTGATTTCCTGTTGATTAGATGTGAAGCAACCACAAGCACATATTTTTGATATCTCTATTAACAGACTGTTCGTGTCTAACTGCAAAACTTGGTTGCACTTCTCTCAACATCTTTGCCCAAGACAGACCAGTAAACACAATTCCTCTCTCTATAATTAGCCTTTTCTCTAAGGGCCCTGAAGTAAGTCTGCATGCCGTAGATTTAATATCCAGTGCTATATCCATATGTGCTGCCCTTGCCTGGTCCCAGAGCATATAAACTCCCCTATTAGCAGCCTTGACTGCTTAATTATGCAGATTTTTTTTGTACCCGCCTGCCTGTAAAATTACTGTGTCTAACCTTTTTTTTCTCCCTCGTCTTTGCACCATGCTGGCCATTCTAATGAAATCGGCATAGGGGAAAGGGCCTGATTTGCAGTTATGGAGGCTGGATCGTACTGGCAATCTGTCCTTAGTGGGAGTTACAAAAGAAGTCAAATGCCTTCATCTGGTTCTCCCCTCTCATCCCCAAGGTGATTGAGTTCACTTCCTGATGCTTCCCAAGTTTTCCTCGGGCTGTCCAATCAGCGCATCCACCAGGGAGCCCAGCCTAGCTTGCAACAGTCTCCGTATCTAGTTACAGCCCCACCAGGGACAGTCAACTATCCACCCCCAAGCCTTCAGATGAAAACCTTTTCTAACAAGGCCGCCCAGCGCCAATGAAATAACACACATCTGCATATCCACTGGGTCCCATGTTTCTTGTGCTCATGGATTATGTATCTTGCAGCCTCTAATAAAGAAATGCAGTTCTTTGTTTAATGTTTATCTTGTGCTTGTTAAGCAAATGCTAATGTTGTATCAGAATGCTTTAGTGCTATTTGGGTTTTTGGTGATTTACTACAAGACAATCTGCTGTGAAGTAAATTTAGAGGGGAGGGGGAAGGAAAAAAAAACATTCTGGCTTAGAGGGAATGTGAGAGAGAATGGTTTGACAGAGAAGGAGCAAGCGGCAGAGGGAAAGACGGAGAGCGCAACAGCTCCCGGTCCGACTTGCCTAACCCCCGGCTGACATGCCCACTTCATCACTAGCCAGTCTGATACCTGGAGGTACAGAATCAACCCGCTATGGTTTCCAAAAGGCATGAGATGATAACTTCCCCTTCAGTGATAAGGTAAACAGTGTCCTGAAGGGTAAACAGAAAATAAAAAGCCCCTTTTGTTGTCTGCCTTTGTGCCCTGATGGTTAGCACTGTGCTGTGTTATTCACAGACCACAGGGAAGCCCTAGATCTAATTGTTCATGCCTGGCTCTGCTAGAAATAGGCAAAAGAGAATATGAGGTATTCAGAACCCCCTTCTTCAAATTATTTTTTCTTCTCTCCCCCCTTAGGGAGGGGAAGAGAGGAGATTTGGAAGCTGATGAACAAATGAATGTCCTCTATTTACCCTTTGGCAAGACAGAATATAGACATCCACAGTGCTAAGTGCTCCTGTTAACTCTCCACTCAATTCTTTCAACACTGTTTTGAAAGAACATGTAAGTTCTGCAATTCTATTTATTTTTCTTCTACAAATGTATCAGGGTCAATAAAATTTAGATCTCCAAAAGGAGGAGACATGAGCACTAACTAGAAATGCAGCTGCCCATATACCCCCTTTTCCATGCCATAATTACACTTTTTAGCAACCAGCCTTTGTCACAAAATCAGTTGATTTTAAGGTCTGCATTAAATAAGGTTGCACAAGGTTCCCTAGGTCAAACCAGAATTACAGCTTAAAACAATTTTGTGGATGAACAATTCTATACTTTCAAGATGAGGGAAGCCCAAAAGATACCAGCAAATTTCGGTATGGAGATATCTTCTGGAATCACAAAGGTATTGTGCAGTAAGGCAGTAAACTACTGCCTTTATTCCCTTTGCACACACATATTCTGAGCACATGAATATCCTCATGTTCTCATGCTCTCTGAGCACATGAATATCCTCATGTTCTACTCTCCTGTTCTCTGAGTATACCTTGTACCTCGCTCTCCAAGAGTGTAACAGTACATGAATGCATCAAAGTGCTGCACCTACACACATATGCAATTACTAATTGCAAACACTCAACATTTTTAAATCTTATCTTGTTTATTCTGGCACTAAAACTTTATGGACTGAGAACAATGGGCACTGAAAGTCTTCAATACAAAAAAATGAAAAGTATGAGAAATAGTGAGGTGGAATTATGTGAGGTTTTCTGCCTTGACCCCTTTTCATGTGCCTTGATTTTCATTCCAGTTAGTAAGAGGGACTCTATTTTTTTAACCCATTCAAACCTCTATGTTAGCAGCTGAAACTGCTGATAAAATGTGCCTCTTCATAAATACACTTGGATATTTTGGTGCTATTTATTTAGAAGAGCTGAATTCTCATTTTGAACCTAAAATCTGTTGTCATCATCAAGTACATCTATCTAAAACCATATTTACTCTGTTAAAGTGGAGGAATTTGTCTCCCATTAGCTAGCATAGCACTCTAAGTGGCGTAAGAACACAAGCAAATATCCTGTGTTTTTCTTCCACTGTCTTCTCCTTTCCCTGCTTTTCTTCATCCAAATGGAGCAAATTTTCATCTAAGTGGTATATTTAATTTTTTTTTGTATTTGGGGTATTACTATACAAAGCCATTGTAAGCTCCACACATTCTGCTAATGCGCCATTTATTACTAGATACAATTCAAGATCTTTACTGTAATCTTTTAAAGCCCCTAATGACCTAGGGTTGGGCTGTATTTGAGACTTTCTCCATGTAGGGTCCACCAAGAAAACTGAGCTCAATAAGAACAGCAAACTTGACGGTGTTCCCATTTAAATCCTTCAGAGCAAGAGAGCTTGTCCATAAGCTGTAGAATCCGTATCTGACCTGCTGACTTCAGCCAGCTTTACACAACAGCATCATCACCACAAACTGGCTGCATGGAAACCCTGTCAGAGACTTCATTTCCCTCCTGCAGTCTCCATCAAAGCTACCTTTGGTAATCACTACAGCTGAGAACACTGCTCAGCATAAATTAAGAAAGAGGCTCAAGGACACCATGAGTCTGTGGTGTGTATGCTAGTCCTTTAAATACTTCAAACCCCAGTCTGTGTTTGATAAAGAATGGCCATTATAAATAGGAGGCTTGACCTAGTGACTCAGATTTGTGTACAGATCACCTTACTGCAATGGTAAAGTCATCTTCACTAACCAGTCTGTGTTTTTCCAGTTTCCACACCAACAGGTTCATGTTATACATCACTAATGTGCATGTCCCTGATAGCCTGTAGTTTCCCTTGTATATCTAGTCATGGTTTTTATCTGTGTGGTGTGATAGCAGCAGATACAGAGTAGGAGATGTGAGATGGTCCTTTGTTACATGCCAACAGTCCCTGCCTTTTATTTTTTTAAGCATCTGAGAGCCATACAGATATTTTCCAGCAGCATTTAAAAAGCATGCCTTAAAAGTTGAAACTGACTGCTATGGATCTAAGCAGGAAAACTGCATAGGTATCAAACCATAGTAGTGATGAAGCTATATCCTAAATATGCCTAAGTACCTGCTTGTCTATTTTGTTTATACAGATCATATCTTAGAATCATTGAAAATAGAGTTGGAAGGGACCTTAAAAGGTCACTTAGAGCATCCCCCTGCCTTGAGGCAGGATCAGCTATGCTGTACAATTTAGATGACCTCAAACTAACGAAGCAGAAAGGATGATGGCTAAAATGCCACTGGATTAAGCCCAGTTCTGAATGTATTGATTACAAAGAAAAGAGCATTTGAAATCTGCTGTAACTGTGCAAGAGTCAAAGAAAACAGGTGGTTAACAAGCTGGTTAATCCAAGTTGTTTGCTGCAGGTGATGGAGTCAAGTGTTTCTGACTGTGAAGAATTATTTTCAGGATCTAGTCAGATCCAGACAGGTTTCTTGTGGCTGTGCAAGCTCTAAAGGAGATATAGGGGTTTTTGATAGCTACCTGTCAGAGTCAATTTGCAAGAGTCACCATGAAGTCTTGAGTAATAGTCTCTAAGAATAATGAGTCTTTTCTGCTTGAATTTAAACATGTGATGTTTCCCGAATTCCTGGAAGTGACAAGACACACACAATAAAGCCTAAGAGTCAAATCCAAGTGTCTCCTATGTAAAGAACTGCTGCTCTCTCAATGTAAGATACCAATGACCTAAATATAACAGAGAAGAGGGAGTTTGGGTTGAAAACTTGCTACCTCTGACATTTGTCTTCAATTCTGGGACTTTACTGAGGGAGGATTCATGGGGTGATTCCCCCCCACCCCTGACCCCATAGGTCACAAAGGCCTTCACTGAAAGATTCTGCTCTGTCATCAGAGGTGTTGAGGTGAAAAGGGAGAATCAGGAGACATGTAAGAAAAGCAACATGAACCACAGCACATTCAGGTACCAGGGTAGACAGATCTGTAAACCTCCATCTCTTCTGATCTCTTCTGATCTGAACTGGGAAAAGTATTTCACCTAAGCATCTCATAGGTACTGATGAACAGGGCAGAGATGCCAGGCCAAAGCTCCACCCAAAATAAACCATGATAATTCTGTATGTCAGATAACAAGAAAAAATATGTGGAAGTACATTGGTAAACAATTATTAAGGCTTATGTTCTAAATCTGTCTAATAAATTTCTGTATTAGCAATTCAGGTAATAGTGACTACTAAAAGCTCATCACGTTTGCTTAGCATGAAGACTTATATTTTCACAAGCATATGAGCTGACAGAGATGCTATCTGCCTTTGTCCCTGGAGGTAAATATTTGCACCTATGGGTCCTACACTGCAGGCCCATGCAGTAACTGCAGGTACTGTAGATCATAATCCTTGAAGAACTACATAATCCTGAAGAACTTGAAATGTGTCTCTTCTGATTTCTAGGTAAAATTCAGCATTCTGGTTTTAAGCTTTAAAGCCCTAGCTTGTTTGAACTGAGACATGATACTTTTCTTCACAGAAAACATGACAACTGTGGTCAGAAAGGCTCAAGTCACCAGCATTATTCTGGCACAACCAGGTGAATACTAATGCCAGGAGGTTTTGTTCAGGGATTTATAGATTTAGACTTTGTTAACCAAAAGAATTCAACAAGACTGGAATCTAGTTGCTTTTGGAAATGGCCTTCCACAAGAAGCTGGTTGGCAATTAGAGGGTTTCAGGTGGAAGGTCTGTAGGACAAGCCTCCAACTGGGAGACATTCTGGAACTGGGAAAGGTTTATGTGGTTTTGTTAAATATTTAGTAAACTCTATGGTACTTTTGTGCCATGAAACATGAGAGCAGCAAAAAAATCAGTTAATTAAAATTGAAATATTTATGTCAAACTTTAGAATGGCAGGGCAGCTTCACAAGAAGCAATCCTCCCTTACCCATCTCACTCACATCTACAGCACTGAGGAATCAGCAGATTGCATGACGAGATTCTTCTTGCTGATTTCTGAAGGGACAGAGACAGTCTGTAGGGTGGGCTAGAGTGATTTGTGCAATGTAAAGGAGAAAACACAATTATTGACTGATCACCTCAAACCCTCAAGCACAAGATACCAGAACTCAACGATGCTGTGTAAAAGCTGGTTAATGATGGTGTTGGAAACCCTTTGGTCATGCTGACGGCTTTAGAAATGATGAGACAGTACGCACCAGCAATGTTTGTATGAGTGTCAATGTCTCTGTGCATATATTTATAAATGCAGCTTCTCTGTTGTCCCAGTTGTTGGCAGATTCTTGGAGTACCTGAATGGGATGTGTGGCCTGTGGAGTGTGCCAAAGTGTGGTAGGAGGTACAATATTGTTAAAAGGTGATATTGGGTGGCCCATCACGGGTGTTCCGTGAAAAGGAGAAATGAAAGCAGCTGCAAACCCTACACCACAATATTGGAAGCAGAATTTTCTGACAGTACATTGCAGCAAATACTACTTCTTTCAGTTGTATAAGAAGTGTCAGAGAATAGCAATCAACATTGTGACAGTTCTTTTGTTTTTTAGATGAATATATTTTTTAAAAAACTACAAGCTCACTGCATTATTTGAACTCCTTTCAGTCTTAAAATACATGCTCTCCCATGCATTTGTCTTCTGGTCTCTGATGGGTCAGTCTTGGTTTGTTTTTTGTTGGTTTGTTTCTGGTTTTTTTTTTAATGTAAAGGCCCTATCAAATAAGAGGTTTTTTTCCCTCTTTCTTCTGGAAGCTAATATTGGGGTTGAGGGCCAAACAATATAGTGATGCAGTATTACTTGCATTATTCCTGGAGCTATTTGATTTTGACAAGCCCACATTTGGTAATTAACATGAGAATGCCCCCTTGGGCTGTTCTCCTGTTAGCTAAAATATCTTATAAATTACTGTAATAAAAGGAAAAAGTGAACACACTGCCTGTCAATGTTTCAACTTATCTAGCAGGAAGAGAAGACAATGCCATGATCTGGAAACACGCACATGCCAAATGGATGCATAAATTATACTGTCTATGCCCATCTGAACCAGTCACCTGTCTGTCAGTGAAAAATACACACATAATAGTGTGTAGGAAAAGAAAAGTGCATTACTATTTGTACAGTGTTTCTGTAGATGTGGAACAGCATCTCTCCCAGTCTGCAGAGGTATTTCTAGCCTGTTACCAGATAGAACAAACTGGTAAATTTTTTTTGTAGAAGTGGTAGCCAGTGTGGAGTGTGTCAGATGGCAGGATTCACCTCTTCACCTGTTCTGTCAGAGGTCGTCTCCGTGGGGCTGCTTATACTTGGTGCCATCCTGCTCCAAATAATCTGAATGCCCCATGTCTACTGCCAGTTTTGCAAATACACCCTTCTGGTGCTTTGAACTCAGAGGCTGACAGCCCAGCAGCTAGACTTACATGGCAATTTGTGCTGTCCTGTCATCTGTGGTATAATAACATCCTGCAGCAAACATAAAAATCCACTGCTAATATCAAATGTATTCAAAACTGGGCACAAATATAAACCACGCAAACACACCCTTCATATCCCAATGCAGCAGGCTGAATGCCCTTACACAACCTGTTCAAAATAATGGAATTTGACATGAAAGAAAGTGCCTTGTATAATACTTCCTGGCAGGTACAATATTTTCCTTTATTTATGAATGCAGGTGCTGGCAAAAAAAATAGAAATGAGTGAAGGTTTTTTTCTTGGAAACATATTTTATGTTTTTTTCTCTTCTGATAGCAAAACTCTTAATTAAGAAGAGCAGAGAAACTGCAGGGCAAAGAAGTCTATGCCTTATACGGGGCTTATTCATTCTGTGTATATGTTGTAAAACTGGAAGTACAGAGAGTGAACACACCAGACAACTGACAAAGAACTCACATGACTACTTAAAGCATTTATTTCTTTCCAAAATAAAGCACTAATTAAAAGCTCCAAACATCCCAAAATAATCTCTGTGACAACTTATTTTCTAGGCTGTTTTGATCAAAGATTTGCCACCTTCACTAATATAAAGTACCAGATTGCTGCAAGAGCAATAGTTTTTCAGTTCGATCCTTGAGGACCCTTTTTATTTTCCTGTTAAAGGCCTTGCAAAATCAATGCCTATAAATCGTAGACTTATTGATAAAAATTCTGGGGCATGCAACTGAATGTAGATCAAAAAATGCCTGTGTTTAATCCATTGCAGACATAATTTGCTACTATTGCTGAATTTTAAAAGGATCTCATCCAAAGCAATGTCACGTTCCCAGCTCTGTGCCATAGCCTACTGACATTTGATCACAAATATGACTGCGTTTTCCTTGTGACAGCTGGGACACAACGCAAGCCAGCTGATCCAGTTCCTCCTGTAAAAAGCAGGACAATGCAGGAAACTTGTTTGTCCCAACGATACCACGCAATTGTATACAACAGGCTGCTAAGTTATTACATGCAGCCTACTAAAACTTACAAATGACCATTTCACCTTTGCTTTTTCTACAGCAGGCAAAAACTTAAGGAACAATTCTCTTCTGGATGAGTTTTCCAATGACTCAATTCTGCAGTCACCAGGTCAGAAGTAATAAGGGCTGCACAACTTACTGTGCCACAGCTCCAGCTTGGTTGGATCAATGGCCTACAATTACCTACAAACAAGTCAGACACCAATCAATGGTTTGTTATTTCCTGTAAGAGTTGTGCAGAGAAACTTTGCTAGGTCAGGGAAAATCACAGTGGAGGCAACGGCTGCACCTGCTTGAAGTGTCTATCATGCCAAAACACCTTATGAGTAACCTTGAAGATCCTGTAATATGGTTAGAGGCCACAGGGACAATCTGGGCTCCTCAGATGAACCTGGTTTCTCTGGCCCAGCATCAGGTCCAAAGGCTACTCTGCCATTATAAGCTGGAAAACCTAAAGGACGCTAATGAATAAAAAAGAACCTAGTTCAAACCTCAGAATATAAAATTCCAAACCAGAGCACATTATGGCACCATAGCACAGCCTAGATCTGAAGTTTTATTTTTACAGCTATCATGGCACTAAAAACTGCAATATGAGCCAAATCCATTCCAACAGATTCATTTGTTTTTGAGGGATGTCAAAGGTGCCAGATTGATAGCTCTGGCGAGCAACATTTTCAATTTCTCTGCACACCAGGCACAGCACAGGCAGCAGCAGTGCTAGCCTCCTGCCCATGCTTCCTATCCAAGCCTCTTGGTCCAGAGAAGGACCACCTAGATACAGTATAGAGCTATCTCCGTATTACCTAGAGCTATTTCTACGCAGTCAGCCTGTGTCCTCACTGCTGTGCTACAGTCAGTGAAAGCACCACCCACGGCAGATGTGTTTTTGTGAGGAACATTTGTCTGCTGAAAACTGGAATGGGAACCAGACTCATTTGTGCGCGAGTCATCAAATGTCTAGGAGGTCTTAACAGCTGTGCTCACACTACCAAGGTGGTATGACCTGGCAGCAGTAACCTTAATGCTACCATCCCTCATTATTAGTATTCTTTAGGGCAGACAATGGCCTGCCTTTGTATAAAGACACTAAACACAGGCAGTCTTGGACACAATTCCACCAGTTTTCTCAAACGCCCCAGTTACACTCGTTACCTTTCCTGCACACGCGTGTGCCTGCTCCCTACCTTTTCAGCGACGTTTCTTATGCTGAAAATGCCAAGGGATTAGTAGGAACAGCTCCTCTCTACTGAGCTATCATTCCAATTTTAAAACAAGAAAGAAAATAAAAGGCAAGGAAAATGGTTAGAGAATGCCACTTGATCAAATACGCACATAACTAAGCTGACATAAACATGCCTCCTTTTCCTGTAATACTTTTTTAAAAGTAGAGGAGCAGCGCCGGAGTCCTGCTGGATTTCCCTTAGCAACCTGACAGGAGCCCACAAGGTCAGCTAGCAGGAAGCGTAGAAAATTATACAGTGGGGAATTATCAGCTAAATTATTTCACTGTACTCAGGATTTTTACTGTTCCTCCCAAGACAGTGGCCTCTTGCTACTTGCAATAGAAGCAAGAATAAAAGGACAGAAATGACAAAAGAAATCTCAAAAAAATGCATGTTTTATGTGCCTCCTGAAGATGGTGACTTTAATGCCCAACTCATTTTTTGTTGTTGATTTTAGATCAAAGGCCTGATCCATAGCTGGGGCTAACATGAATGAAAGAAGCTGCGTCTGTGTGCACGCAGCTGCACGTACCCACACAGGTGCATGAAGGTGACTTAAAATTCACCTTTCCACCTCCCAGTTCTGCTGCTGTCTCTAGCCAAGCCCATGGCATGCTACAGCTGGGGTCTTCTCAAAATCCAAGCAGCTGAGAATGAGCCTGGGAAGTAGGGCTACAAACCTGCCTTTGCTGTTACCCCAGGATGGAAGGGAATGGTGCAGTCTCCCAGCTGAAGAACCATCACTTGAGGACCTACATCAGAGGAAGGCACAGCTCCCAAGCCCACTTTACCTGCTTTAAAAGCTGTTCATTGGGGTGCTGTGGGATGGAGGCTTTTCCCTGCTGCCACTGCTCTGCTCCTAGTATTAGATATGTCCTGGTTTTAGGGAAGGAGGAAGAGAAATCTTGAAGACTGCTCACAATGTGGCTCATTTCACAGACCTGTGAGCATGATTTATCAATTAACAGGTAATGAAAAAAAAATCCTTGCAATTAAAGCCTTGATTTTGCTCAAACAGGAAGCAGTACCATGCCACTGTGCTCTCCTGAGAGAGACAGGCAGCTCCTGTCACTAATGTGGAGCACAGCTAATCTTAACAGATTCAGTGCAGGCCCCTTGAGAGATGCCATGTTGATGAAGGAAGATACAGTAGGGAGCCCCCCTCCCTCCCTACAGGGCCTGGCTGATTGCAAAGCCAGCTGAAAGGTGGAGAGAAAATGTGCTCCCTGTTTTGTTGCAGAATGGCAGAGTTGTTGGAGGCAAAGGCAAGTTCTGACTCCAAAAGATCATTTCTGCCAGGTTATTCTTTCATTTCTGTATCAAAATGTTATCTAGATATATTTTTTTTTCACTTGGGACTTGTTTTATTCATCTATCTATTGAAACACTTCCCACTTTTAAAAAATAATGTACAGATGTACATTTGCTCTACAGAGTGAATATATACACATGTATGTACATATATATGTGTGTGTATATGTATACATTTCAGCCTTGTTAAAACTGCTCCTTATAGAGTGACTATACTTCCTCACATTCTTTTTTAGAAGTGTGAAGGTTTTTAATAGATTTTACGGGATACATGCCTAAGAATTACTCAGAGAAAAGTCAGAGCAAATTAAGGGAGCTGTTTTTCTTTTCTGCTGCTTAAAAACGAAAAACACAGAGCACTAATCAGAAAAATGAAACAACCCAACCAAACAAACAAAAATTAGAGAAAATGCACAGCAGCCAGGATTTTGAAAATAAGTAATTATGGGTGCTAGGATTTTTTTCCTTTTCCAGATAACTTAGTGGTAATATTGTTGGTATGTGGCCTTACAAGCAAGGACTGCATATCTGAACTGATGTGTCTGCCCTGTGCAAGGTAATAGGTTGAAAATTACCTCTGTTTAACTTGTGTTACATATATCCTGGACAAGATTGTTTACTGACAACAGAGAATCATAGAGTATCTTGAGTTGGAAGGGACCCATAAAGGGTCATCAAGTCCAGCTCCCTTCTCCTCACAGGACTACCTAATAACACGACTAAGACTGTCCAGCAGATGCTGCTTGAACTCTTGACAAGCTTGGTGCTCTGGGGAGCCTGTTCCAGTGACTGACCACCTGCTCAGTGGAGAACCTTTTCCTAATGTCCAATCTGAACTTCCCTTAACAGAGTGCCATTCTGTTGTATCCATGTGCCTTTGACTAAGTACTCACTTCTTGCACATCTCTGTCTGTATAGGAGGATGTATATGCAGTTATGCTATCATACTGATGAGAGAACTTAGACTGATGGACTACTGAAAATACCATTACACTGACAAGAGATAA
The DNA here is from genome assembly GCA_013399455.1 of Anthoscopus minutus. Taxonomy (NCBI): domain Eukaryota; kingdom Metazoa; phylum Chordata; class Aves; order Passeriformes; family Paridae; genus Anthoscopus; species Anthoscopus minutus. The sequence goes on from VWYI01043048.1 coordinate 111,154, forward strand.
CCATAAATTGCTGACATTTGGAAAAAGAAACACACACTATGTTAATTTCTATATTCATTAAAGCATCCTGAACACATGTTCCCAACACCACTGCAAATCATCAGTTTTGCCAAGGAGAAAAGGCTTTCTAGAAGCTGATAAAGATCAACACAAAGAATCTAGGATACTCCTCTAGGTATATCTTAGCAAGCCATGTGTCCTCACTGAGATTGCCATATCACACACCAGAAGTGGCTGGAAGAAAGCACATGTATGGCTGATCAGAGATAAAAGATGCACTACTGACATGCTTCAATCATAAGCCTGCTGAAACTGTGAAGAAGGTTTCTTACCCAAGTGTAGTCCCATTCACTGCTCAAAACAGAATGGAAGGTACAGGAAACAGTGCTGCTGAACACTCATCTGGGGCTGTGACAATTTGCTGGTCATCATGAAAATGTTTTAAAGGTGTCTAAACAAGAATTGGAGAAACTACAGCATGTGGAAATTGAGTTATTCCAAAGAGTCATAACTGTGCAAAGGTGGAACAGACCACAGAGCAGCCACTGGCTTGTGTGCTCCTGGAATAGCCACTGATGCTAAAGACGTAGTTACAGTGCATGTCTGACTTTGGAACACCACCTGCTTGTGGTGGAAGGTCACAAAGAAAAGAAGACCTATGAATGCCAAAAGCACTTAAAGTGGTTTTCATGGAAATCTGGCTTTACGATAATCTCCAATCATTAGGCTTTCTTCAAAGCAATTTCCAAAAGGATTGCTGGTTATAAACTACCTGAATTTCAAGCAGAACCTGGGCAACAATTCACAGTGAAAAACATATTCAGTGACCCTCCCTCTTTTTCCTGGCTGCTACTTTTTACAGGTGGATTTTGTACGTGTTTATAATTTTCAACACTTTGATAAATGTTCCAGTCAAACAAATGTTATCCCTGCATTGTTCATGTGGTTAGATTGCAGAGAGTCTTCCTTGTTCTACAATGCTTTCATTAGACAGTGCCTTCTGGTTTTTGCTTTACTGATTAGCAGGGTATAACCTCCTCTATGTGCACTGTGCTCTGAAAGAGGAAATCAGGAATACATATTGTGGTGGGACCGTCAGGGGAACAGAGGAACTGAAATGTTCTTGGCTTTCAGGGCAGGAGGATGCAGAGTAGGGCATCTTGAGAGAGGACGTCACTAAGGATAAGTTGTAGCTGGTTTTGTCTTACCCTTACACTGCAAAAAAGATGAGGGTGGGAGGAGGTACTGATGTGAGATCTTCCCTAGGAAGCTGAGAAGGACAAGTATGAAACTCACAATGGGATAACAAAATCTGTGAAATTGGTTCCCACCATCAGTTGCTGTATGGCTAATGGCATTGGTTCTGGCTCTCTTTTAACTTCTTTCTCCGCTATCCCTGTCCTGTCTTGCCTTCTCTCAGCTGTGATGGCTGTAACATCTAAATGCAGTTTCACTTCCTCCTAAAATGCTTTCTTGGTTATGTGCCTGAAATTACTTCTCCATTTGCTTTGTTTGCAACTGTGGCATTTAGAAATGGACTGAAATATACTAGCTAGAACAGGACTTCAAACCCGGTGTCTAAATTCACCAACTGTGATTCAGTATTTTTATAGAAAATACAGTGCCTCAGAATGAGGATTCTCTAGTACATTACTCCTAGGAAGACAGTATACCTTCACTTCCAAACCCCTCTGTCCAACACGTTTCTCTAAATTACGTGAATTCCCCAGCCTCCTAGCACAGCTTTTAAGAAGGGTTGCTCTCTGCTTACTAATCAGGCATTGTGAATGGCTTTCCTTAAAGAAAGAAACTTTGAAAACACATGAAAATCTACTGAATATCAATCATTATGGAGGTCCCTTTAAACTCTGTTGTAATACTCAAGAGAAGGCTTCCTGCTGAATTAAAATCTGCAGTTTCAAATGTGCAACCTTTCTTTAACTGCACTGACTCTGCTCTGTCTTCTTTTTGTTTGGGGTTGATGATTTTTTTTTCCCTAGAGATTATTTATTTTGGACACCCCTTTAACATGGTCCCAACATTTACCCTGCTTTTATGCTGAAACAGAAATTTTTTTGTCCTGATATCCTTCCAGTTAAGAGTTTAGTTAAAAAAAGATAAAGAAATAAATTCACAAAAATCCCAAATGCNAACTGCAGTTCAGATGATCACAATTTGAAAAACAAAGATAATCCAGGGTTGTATTATAATTTTTATAGGTACAATTTGTACCTATCTTTCAGTAGATGAGAGAGGTGGCACAGGAGAAACGGATCATTAAACAGTAGTGTGAAGCCAGGGAAATTAACCAGCTGCTGTGAAAGCCACCTCGCTCCGTCTCTGAGCGCGCGACAGACACGGCGAGAGGGAGGGAGGGAGGGAGGGAAAGAGAGAGGTGCCAATTGTACCTATAATGCAATAATTAAAAAAACTCTGCCTACTATCTTGCCATAAAGGCTTGAACAGGTTAGATCAAAGAGACTACTGCTGCTGCTCACAAAGGGGCTTCTCTTTGCATAAATACGTGCGCTCAGAGGTANAAGAAATAAATTCACAAAAATCCCAAATGCTCCCATACTCTGAGAAATTTTAAACATATTTTTGAGCCCTCTTCAAATGCAAGGGGTTGGCGTCTCCTAGGGAGTGAAACTGATTCCTGGCAGGGACATAACAAAGGGTGAATAGTGGTGTAACTGCCCTCTGGTTCTTTACTAAAATATATAATTCCTGATCTGGATCACTCCCAGAGATAAGAGAGCAATTCATTAGATGAGGCTTCATTAGGTGTGGGTGACAATGTCCCCTTCCTATTACCCACCACTGATAGATCAGAACCCTCGGAGGGATTTTAAGAAGTTGATCCCCTTGTCCCCAGGAAGGATCAACTCTTTCTGTGTCATTCCTGCACAGACATTTGTTACCCATCTCTTTCAAGCAGAACCAAGTGCTACAAGGTCTTCTGAGGTGCCCAGAGACAGATGCAGCCTGATAGCAGACCTGCCAGCATATCTGGCCATTTGCAATGGTTTGCAGGCTGGCTTAGTGGCCATACGTTTGTTTGGATGATATCTCCAAGGGATTTATCTTCCACCTTCAAAAACAACCAACCATGTGAAAGGCTGCNGACAGACACGGCGAGAGGGAGGGAGGGAGGGAGGGAAAGAGAGAGGTGCCAATTGTACCTATAATGCAATAATTAAAAAAACTCTGCCTACTATCTTGCCATAAAGGCTTGAACAGGTTAGATCAAAGAGACTACTGCTGCTGCTCACAAAGGGGCTTCTCTTTGCATAAATACGTGCGCTCAGAGGTAGAATATTCCGGCCAATTCAAGGCTCTAATATATAGCCAAGGGTAACCTATAGAGGCTAGAATGCATTCTGTAAGGTTCTCTCTCTTCTACCCACTGCAAAAACCGTCTTTGAAAGAGGGAGGTAGTGAAACAAATAGTAGAAGGAAAGGGTGATGTTTACTTGACAAGCCTCTCTCCAAACATGTGGAACTCCCTACTCATGGCTCACTCCTGGTTGGTGGGTCTGCACTGCCACCCAACACACTTCCAAACACACTATCACCTAGCTCTAGAAGGCACAATTCCTATTTCATGTGCCCCACTCCGAAAATTTCCTTTTGCACTGAGTCAAATGAAGGGGCTATTTCCATCACTTGCTGCTGCGGCTCCAGCTCTAACAATAAAAGATGGCACAAAACACTTTAAAGAAATAACATATGCATCCTTGGGTTATTGTGCTGAAGAGATAAAACAGGAACAAAGTAAGAAATTATATTGTCAGAAAAAATGTGAACTTTTTGATTGGGGATGACATTTATTTTAAGTGTGCAATGACGGCAGGGAATCTGTCAGGGTAAGACATGGCAAGGGTTTCAACGTTTGTTAAGAGCATCATGGGAATTTAACTAAAACTGTTAAAACTGACACTATTGGCTTTTGTTAACACATTAGGCATGGGAAAAGTGCCAGTCAGCATATCTTCTGTAGCATCAGTTCAGTTAAATCATCTGGAAGATGCATAAAACTGGGTGTGATAATAAATGCGACGTTTTCCACACATGGATAGAGGGAGCAGAGAGGGACAGGAACATTTTGATAAGAAGACCAAGATCACTTTTAAAAACCTGCACCTGTTTTGTAATTTAAAAGCATGCAGGAGGGAGGAAAGAGTTTCAGAAAGAAAGGTTTTTTTCTTTTAAAGACAAGTGAAACAAACTTACTAAACACAATACAAATGGATTCTTAGTAAGTGCTTATAGTAGAAAACTTAATACTAGAGTGTATATTTATGGAATTGGCTCGAGTACAATTAAAGCACTGTCTAAAGCATTCCACTTTAAAACAGACTCAATTACCACTTCATAGTTTGGCTGGCAGACCAACAAAAACAGAATGCCAGCCATTTACTCGCAAGAACAGAAGATACATTAATACAAAACAGTGGTGCCACTGCCAGAGGATTTGAACAGAGCTCTGTGGACCTGAATCTCCACCAAAATATCCCATTCAGAGGCAAAAACCCAGAAATCTGTTTGGTGAGTGCTTATACCAAACATGAATGGGCCAAAACCTCCCCACCCTACAACAAAATCTCCTTACACAAATAAATTATTAGAATGACTCAAAGCTCTGCATTCTGATAAGGCAAAGCACATTACATAGGTCTAAGCATCTCTATATGAAGAAGCATGTGAAATGGATACATTTTTTGTGCAACCATCTGTGACCGAGCAATAAGCAAGATCTAAAACTACTGAGTCAGTCTCATAGTAAAATAAACTGATCAAGAAGTAAAGAAAAGTAAAAAAAGAAAAAAAGAGACAAACTAAAACAACTCAAAGAAAGAAAAAGGGGCTACTTTGAATGCCAAAAGGTGTTAATGAGATTAGAAAATATCCAGATGGAATTCACAATTTCAGCTATAAATGAGACACCACCAGATAAAGACATTTTACACAATTACTTTGCTACTTTGCTGTTTCTGGAGTGCTCTGACTGCAGCACAACCATTTGCTCTTAGAATGACCAGTTTTACTTTTCTAAAGTTGTTATGTAGAGAAGTTTCTGCTCATCTGCTGCTGTCTGCTTCAGCTGATAAAACACAGATGAAGAATTAAGGATAAAAACACAGAACGTGGCTGCCAAGAGTTGTTCTTTCTGCCATTTGAACATAACCTCATGTAGTCTGATCCACTCAGCATTTACCTAAGTGCTGCATCTAAGAAAAAACAGAAAGTGGTAACATATGGAAGCTTGGGTAGTAACCAAAAGAACAATATTTTTTGGCCATGCGAGCAGAGCAGTACGACGCCTCCCTACTGGTAGGAAAGTGAGCGCAACACAGACATAACCTCATTACACACTGGAGCCTTCCACCTTTCGAACTTTCAGCAGACTCATTTCTTAGAGCCTTCAAGCTCTCTCATCGATCTGCAGCCATTGCTATGCACAAGGCGGCCTCGAAGGGCATGACACCTGTGGTATAATGCCATATGTCTCAGAAGGTTTTATTATTTATTTTTAAATGAAATCTAAATAGCTATACATGGTAAGGAAATGGTTTTCACAGGAACTAAAGGACTGATTTAATAAAGATTACAGTTGGAGATTACTGGCAGCTACAAAGAAATGCCAGACGCTGAGAGGTTTTCTGTACCGCTGATCGGTAGGACATTTACAGATGTAGGAGAAAGGGTCTGATTATGTGTATCACTGGGAAACCTATAACTAATGCCAGCAAGAGACAGGCATCATTCCTATATGTCTTCATTTAAAGCAATAAGGGCTAAGGAGAGGGGAGGGTCAAAGGAATGCAGGCTTACACTGCTACAAGCTATATTGTATAATAATTTAATTAATTAATTGCACACATTCCCAACCTTTAGACCTACTAATGTGTTCTCAGCTATTCACAGAGATTTTATTCATTGCAGAACCTACAATGCACTCTTTACTTAGAAGAAGAGAAGAAGGCAAGAAGGCTTGATTCCATTTCTAGAGAGATTTGCTCTTAAGCTGCTAAAGGTTATGTTGGCTCTCTGTAGTATCAGAAAATTAAAAATGAGGCTTTTATTTTCAGTATTCCACTGCATTCTACTTTATCTTTTTTTCTCTCAGATTTTGACATAAAGTAATCCTAATTATCCTGCAAAAAACGAAGCATTTTTTGGTAACTAACCTATTTCACCAAATTAAAATCAAGTCCATGCAAACAGGCACACGGGAGAGATCATTCTGTTGTGTTCATCAGGTATGTAAATACCCGCAGCACTGCCCTTTCCCTGACACATGCCACAGAAAACTAGCGGCTGGAGCTGCCTCGGGGGGCAGCTCAGCTCTCCTGGGAAATTTTGAAAAATAATCTCCTTAATAATATGACAGGCCTGAACAATATGGGCCAGATTCTGCAGCTCAGCTCTGTGAGATCTGCTGAAGCCCACTCCTCTGTGCACAGCCAAGGACGTTTGGGTGGCAGCATCAGACCTCTGTTTTCGGTGTATATTTCATTACATTTCTTTTCTAGCTATTACGGGCCAGTCAGCTAAAGGACTGCTGAAACTCATTCCTCCCTTGAAATTTTAATCCAGTGAGTAAGACACCATGATAATGATTTTATAGTGATGTCACATGGGGACCACTGTAGTTTTGTGTAGGAAGCACAGCTCGATGTAGACTCTGAGTTTTGCCCCACTGACTTTGACAATAGGGAGAAAACACAGAAATGTAGAAAACCACAGAAACTGCATGTCAAGCTGCTAGTGTATTTTTTCCACATATAAAAAGAACTGTCTTGCAAGATAACTGTGAACTACACTCAGCTTACAAAATGCTCCTCCTATTTAACACATATTCATTTTTGATTTTACATCTTTCTTAATAAAAGATAATAAGCGCACATATCAGTCTTTTTCATTGTGTGGCCTTTTTTTGATGAGGAATGGAAAAGAAAGGTGGAAGAGTAGAAAGACTTAACAATTACTGAAGAGACTATGGGTAGCAAAAGTTGATACAATTACCTGCAATAAATTTGACTGTCAAGTTTCATGCTACTGAACTTGCAGTGACATTTTTGAGAATATTGCTTGATTTTTTCCTTCATTAATGTAATGCCATCATTTATTTCAATAAGGTAGTAAATATTTTCACTATAACATGAAACAACCTTGTGGTTGGTTTATAATTACAAGAATGATGCTAACTGTATTCCTTGCTTTGTTTCAATATCCCTTGTCATTGCCATAGACCTCTCTGCCTCTCTTGTTTTTCTCAAAAGCAATTTAGAAAATGCTTGTATTTTAGACAAAAGGAGAACATTTGGTGAAAGAAAATTCATCATTAGGTATCTAGAGGTTTGTTAATAGAAAAGGCAACTCCCACAGTGTATCCTAGTGCTCAAGCCAGACACACATGCTCAGGACCAGCAAGCTGCCTTCACAGTGGGCCAAAAGTCATTATCATAATTTTATATTACATAGACTACATTGAAAATTTAATATATCCCAGCAAAAAGAGACAAAAGACATTTTGCATAATGCTTCTGTGAGCGCACTCTCTCTTGCTACTCTTTTAGCCACCCCATGCAGATAATCACACCAGGAAAAAGAAGTTCATTACCTAAGCCAAATCAAAATTAGGCTTTTCTTTTTGATAGGGAACTTCATTAGTAAGCCCTGTCTTATACAGCTGGGAGATTTGATGAATCTATCTTGAAGTAATAATTCAGCACAATCAGCCACATTTCTGCTTTAAGTTTTGTGTCTTTGTTACAAAAAATTGGAACTATACATATAGTGTGCAGTCATATATCTACAAATTCATAGCCTACGTATTCTCATTTCACGGCGTTTAAAACATGCCAGAGTGGCAGCACACCATGTTAGTAAACAGGTTCCCTCATTTCCATGGTTGAGGCTTCTAGGGACTAAAAGTCCTAAATAGTTGGAAAATGGATTTTGCTCCTTGCTGCAGAACCTGCAGTTAAAACTACATTACAGAATTGATTTCATGAAAAGGAAAGATTGTCTCCTCTACCTCCATTTTCCCCTACTCCCCTTGTTAAGCCATTTCCTGATTATGACCCAGACTATAAACCTAGCCTCTTTCCTGAATATCCAAGGGTGAGAAATGCACTGGGGTAATGTCCCATCTGCACTGCACTCAATTAATCTCGAAAAAAAGACAAGAAATAAAAGGTTCTGCTATCTGTAGATGCATGGTTACAGACAGGTAGTCACTGCTGTGTAAGCAATATATAAATTGCAGAATCGAGCTGGACATCTGCAAATCACGATGTGGTTTGCGACAGTGACAGGATTCTGCTGTTTCAGAGCATGCCTGGTACAGGGATGCAGGTGGCTGTAGTGTAGTCTAGGGCTCTACTTTATGCATGCTTTCCCCCACAGACATGCCTGGATACTCTGCTCTCTTGTCATATTTTCAGTGCAGTAGTATTTTGCTTTGTGATCACACAAAACAATCTACAAAAGTTGTATTCACACAGAATTCCCCAAATGCTTTACATACCAATAAAAAGTATTCACTGTCCCTATTTTAATGTTTTGACCAGCTGCATTTCAAAGCAATTAAGTGATTTGCCCAAGAAGACAGAGGCAAGCACTAGGAAAGCTAAGAAAAAAACAGTAAAGATGGGTTGGTCAGCATACCCAAAAACTATGAGCAATGATCTCCTGACCGGTGGAAATTACTGTAAAACTCTCTTCAGGAGGCAGGAATATTTAAATTTGTTAAATTCGCTGAAAAATAATTTTATTCATACCACATCTTCATTTACAATTAAATACAAATTGCTCTTCAGATTGCAAAATTGCCTTAGGGTGTGTCTCCAAACAAAGGTCCCTTTTTTACACCTATGGACATTCATTCCATCAAATATGCACATGCGTGGTACTACGCTCCTGGTGAAGCTGGATTCGAGTCTAACAATACAGCCAAGGTTGTGGTGTAGGGGGGCAAACATTGTGATCCTGACACACAAGTCATCCACTTGTCAACACTGGGATGACACATCCATACACTCACAATGTGACTTTGATAAAGGTGTTGAAGCTTTTAGGAAACCATCAGTTCCTCCTTGAATATACATCCAGGAAAACGCTTTTCCTTACAGTTCAGCTCTACCCATGAAAATGTCATTAAAGCCATGCAGGTAAGGTGGATGGACCCAAAACCCATGGGCTGTAGAAAAAAAGGCAGATGCCCCCTCCACACCTCTGTGTGTCACTAGTGGGGGGCTTAGCTGCACCCCAGTGAGTGAGGCTGATGGTGGCTTTCAAGGGTAGAAGAATTTACTGTACTGAGACATCTGGGTCCTAAATTGGACAAGGAGTTGGGGTGCTTCTCACTAATTTGCATCTGGAATTCAGTGTGCTGGGATCTGAGGAGCTTTGGTGTCAACAGGCAAAGTCAATGGGGCATGTTACAGTCTCCCTAAATCTCAGCATGGTGATGAGACACCAATTGCCTTTTCATCTCTGACCAGTGAGGGAAACCTGAAGGGCAGGCTCTTCTAAAAAAGCTGCTGAATTCATCCAAAACTGCTTATCCAAAGCTTTCAGGTGTCCCTTGGACCTCTAGATAAACTGGTTTACATTGTACAAACAAATCTCATTTTTGGCTCAGAGCATTTTTGACAGCCTCTCAAACACATCTTAGGCTTGTCAGAGGTCCTTCATGTGACTCTCATAATGCAAAGCAGCCCTACATTTTGAAATATTTCCTTTCTTCTTGTTTTCATTGAGGGAAATCACAGAGAAAATCCCTGCAAATTGTCAACAGAAACACAGAAGAATGGCCGCAAAGAAACCTGTGTTTACTATCAAACACATAACTTGTATGTATTTAGACACTGGAGATTTATTACACATCCAAAGCCAAAACAGGCAGATTTACAATTATATCTCCTCTTAGTTCTTTCAACGTGGACAGCATAAAATCTTTTTTACAACTGTTTAAATTCAAGCTTAAATTTACCATGAAAATCTGAAAGTTAGGCTTGATTTACAATCTGGTCAGCAAGCTGAAATTTTAAATAAATGGATATGTACGTAGTTAATCCAAGTGCACTGAATCCAGTTCAGCTATTTTCTTTTTCACTAGATATCCACATGTTATTAGAAGTACACAGCTAACCAGGTTTCATGGAGTAGACAAAATAGCATTGTGGGATTACATTAGTCCGACAGCTGCTTTATGACTATAGCTTCCAGACCAATTTATTTAATATTGATCTTTAAACAAACATCAGTACAAATAAATTTGAGCACTCTAGTCCTGAGATTTTGTATCTATAAAAGAGGCCAATATTCAGAGAAGCAGTTCTGCCTGTATTTCACTCTTTGATTCTGTTTTCTTTGATCCTACCAGGTATCAAATACATCAATGCCAAATTAAAACAAATCTATCCTGAGATAAAGCTCTGTTTATAATCTTTCGTGCAGAAAGAATTTTTCTATCAATAACTTCCAGCAAGCATTTTAACTGATCTTTTTATTGCTTTATTCTGGTTACTACAAAAGGCAGCGATGCCATGTCCTGACTATCATGCTAAACTCTCTCTAGCAGACCTGTCAAGGAGGGCTTTCGTGCTCTGCATGAGAGACTGAACTGTTCATGGTTAATGACTCTAAGCAATTGCCCATTTGTGGAGGTGCCAGGGTGCTTTGCTGAGGCCAGGTTTGCACCCCCGAGGGGGAGGAAGTGAGGTAAATTAGCACAGGACAGAAAGGGGGGCTACACTCTGAAGTTTGAGGCTGATAAGAGGCAGATCCTGCAAGGCGGGGTGGTGCTTGTTATCACAGTAATTGTCCTCCCAATTCATTCAGCACTGTCCCCATTCCTCCCAGAGAAGGTCTGATAGGGCATAACCGGCTCAACTGACATCAGAGGCAGTTGTCATGTCATAAATCATCAAAGATCCCCAAAGTGCCCCCAGACTAATTTCTGAGGTCTTCCACCAGAGGATTACCCGTCCAGGGGTGGTACCTGGGGGTTCTCACTTGAGCTTGAGTGTAATCCATTGGACTTTGTGTTTTGTGGGCTTTCCCTACCCCCAGCGGATCAAGGCCATCACTTGGCTTGGATATCTCAACACAGATCTTTGACCTCATCACAAGACCAAAGGAAATCTAAATTGCAACAATCAAGTCTTGTCCTTGGTGGTGGTATATTTCTACTATTATCCTTTCTTTCTCCTTTCTTTCTTTCCCCTTATGCATTTTCTTAAGTAATATTTTTATGCTTTCATATTCCTGTATTACTATAGATAATAATAACCAAAATGGCTACTTATCTGCTTTGCATTGTGACCAAATTGTTCTGAAATAAACTCTACATATATATAAATACTGATTATTCATCTCAAGGAATCGATTAATAAGAACCTGGGTCACCCTCGCCTTCTGGGATGGGTTGTAACGCTTCATCCTTTCAGAATTCCATGCAGTTTTTCTACTAACTACTTTCATCCAGTGTCAGGAACAAGCCCAGCTCCTGGTGCCCCCTTGCTGGGAAAATTGCTGTGCCATGATACAGGTTTGGGAGGCTGATGTTTAGTCTTTCACAGGGCAATGGTTGACCATTTGGAGGAGGGGGCAGCCGGGTGCTGAATGTAAGTAGGGAAAAAAAAAACTTTGATAGAGAAATAGATAATGAACCCTGGGATTAGACACTCAATTCAATTAGGCGGGTATATATAAATGTTAGGCATAAACTGATCCAACATAATTATTTGCACAAGACTTATTTGTGCCCTTCTTAGCTATGCTGAATGAGCACAGATACCAGATTCACTGGGGACACATCTTCCACTGGTGTGGAACTGGGCTAAAGTTCAAAAGTTTTTGGTCACAACTTACTCAGATCTGCCATCTGGCTTATGTGCACTGAGTTTTACGGATTATATCCATCTCCCAAATGGAGTAAGTAGACATTTGTGTGTGTCAGGACAAAAAAAAAGAAAGAAAATAAAATTAAAATCTGCTGTCTGTGTTAACCAGAAGAATGGCCATTCGAGTGGCTTGTGTAGCCCTCGCTTTGGCAGCAGGGCTGTCGGCCCTCCCAGTGGTGTGCCTTTTGGAGGAGGCGATGTATCCCTTCAAACCTGCAATCTGCTTGACTCCAGTCATCCTGACTGGGGCTCAGGATGTGCCAAAACTTCTGCTAGGATCTGTGAACAGTAAGTCTCGAAGGAAATTAGGGCTTAAAAAACCTTTGCTTTTGTTTGTGATTTGTAGCTGTTTAGGGGAGGAGAACAGCTACGGCAGAAGTGACTGATGCTGCAACAGTACCCTGGGCAGGGCATCTTCATGAAGATGAACCACCCTTACTTAAGACTAGCAGCTTCCAAATTAACATTACAGAAAGGATTGCATTTACATTCAAATACTAGGTTTTGTGTTGCTGTGCTTGAGACTGATAGAAACTTCTGCTTTATATGTCAGTGTTCACTGGTAGCTGATCGCCTCAATGTGTCTGTGGTGTTCTGAGCTAAGGAACAGGTTATGGGAAATACCATCTTATTAGTCTAAGGCATCATTTTGAGTATATCATGAGCTGTGAGTTTGAAGAAACCTCCCAGCTATTTTTCTGGGTGGTGCACAAAAGATAAAGGAAGGAGACACTGCTGTGTGGTGAAATGTTTGGGCATGAGCATCATAAAAATAAATGCTTGGCAGCAGTACACACAACTATGCTAAGAAACTGAGGGAAAACTAAGGGCATTTTTAAAAGAATACTCTTCCAATACATCCCACCTTTTCTGAAACTAGCAGAGACTAGACAGCATTTTGCAGGTGTAGATAGAAGAATGAGGAGGCTACCAGATGTCCCACCTCATTTGGGTTACAGCTCTGGCTACCAGTGAATAACAGGAACCAAAATGATTTCTCTGAATTTGCTACCCATGGAGCTAGCAAAAAAGGAAGAAATAATTCACTAGTTCTCTAAGTGACTTCAGATCATAATGCATGACCAAATGAAAGGATTAAGGAGTTATGAATTTGGTCAAAAAAAATTCTTTCAAATGCATGATGAGTAAAAAGTTGCATCTTGGTTATGGTTACAGTTTAATGCTGCTGGTTTGTTGGGTTTATAAGCTATGATTCCTAAAGCAAAGAAAACTCAAAAGAGGATTCCTTTTTTTAAGTAATGGCACTAATGGCAGATCAGCAAATTATTATCTTGCTGTGTGATGCAGTAAATAGAAGGCCGCCCTATAAAACAAGCTGCCATCTCAGAAGACTTCTTACAGTTCCACCCATAGGTCTGAACTACTGCAGATTTAATTTCACAAGGACTGAATTCAGATTATTTCATAACCTTTAAAGATGGCCCCAGCCTGTTTTTAATGTGCTGCTGGTATTTGTGAAACAGTACAATTACTAAAGCTGTTGCTAAAACCCACAGCTACCAAGTACTGCTCGCCTAAAATGGGCTCTGGGACCATTGTGATGGAAAAGCTACTGACCTTGCAGACTGTCCAGGAAAGCATTGGAAAATCTGTATGTTGCAAAGTTATAACATGAACCCTTTAGAGTATATCTTCTAAGGGTGCTACACACATACAGCATAGTAAAAGGCAATTCCTGGCTCTTGAGTGCTAACATCTATGTTGTATGTAAGTTTGAACAAGATGAAATGGCAATTCTGGTTTACTTCTCACACTAATTGTGAGATCACAGCCAAGTACAGTGTAGGAACCACACAGCCACAGTGGAAGGAAAGTAGTTTTTCTAACCCTCCAGAATTATTTGCCTTACTTACTTTGAGGAAATCCAAATGCTCCTAGCTCTCCAATAATAAACACTTGGAGTTTCATTTCAATTATTATTGCTGCCATGGTGTGTAACTCTGCCATTAAATGCATCCAAGAACCTATGGCACTCTGCTTCTCCTCTCCCCAATAAATGTCCCTGTAGCTATTTTGGTTTTGGTGGAGAAAAGTCTAGTTGAAAGGCAGAAAAAAAACCTCTGGCCCTTGCTACAGAACACGTACTCCAGCTCCACAGGGTCTTTGCTACTGAGACTCCACAGGACCCTGCTAAAACTGTCTGTCTAGTTACAACTCCACACAGTCTCACTCTGGCTAGGCCTTTGGATCAAACCCTTCTCATGTGAACACAGAGAGCGTCTGTGAAACTGTGGAGCAGATGTCTCCACAGAGACTCACAGATGCTGTCAGGACAGAACTTCAGGCTCAAACATTTGATGCATTTTAAAGAGGGATTCAGAATCAGACTCAAGCAGACAGATTGATCGTCTAACACTTCAAAGGCTTGAGCAGAATTGTTGTTATATTTTTCCTTTGTGCTTCCCCCCACCCACTGGCACTAATGGAGGTGACTTGTGTTTAACTTGACATGTTGTGTGGGGTGTACAGGAGGGGACTTCCACCTTCCAATTAAAGGAGTCAGGCAAGAATCATTAGCTGAAGCAAGAGAACAGAATGTGGGGCTGAAGGAGTTTAACACCCCAGCAGACAATGAGCACTCATTGCAAACGCTGCTTTGCAACACCTGGTTCTGGTTCCAGCCATAAATGTGCAGCCTAAGCTGGGCTTCAGAAATGTTTCTTTCATTTCAGAGTAGGTACTTTGAGAAAATCCCAATGTTTTGAAATGTTTTCCCTGTCTTCAAGGACTAAAACATGCAACGACACGAGACTACTTAGCTCTTTAAAGAATTCACAGAAACTATTACATATTTTCTCTATACATTAATGTATGTGGTGGTTTGATTTGTTTGTATAGGATCTGGGAGACTTTTGGAGGGCAAAGAAAGGCATTTATAAGTCAATCAATTGACAAATAGCACACACAAAAGTAGTCTGTGAAGAAAAGGAAAGTGAAATGAGGAATAAAGGGTGAATGGATTTCTGCTCTTCATCTAGGAACTTACCATGGAAAACTCGCTACTTAGAATAGTTTGCAAAGGTGAAGCCATGAAAAAAAATAAGAAAGGGGGACAGATTCAAGTCCAGAACAGACAATAGGGGGACAGGTGTACTGGTGATAGAGAACTACATGCATAAATATGCTACTGGAGATATGGAAATAATTTTGGAGGAAAGGGGTTTGCCTTCCTTCAGCAGCTGCCATTTTGACATGTTTTACTATCTTAAATACAACTCCTAGTCATCCCTCTTGTCCTGGGCTGAAGAAAAAGACTCGTCTGGCAGTTAGTTGAAAGGGGACCTTTCATCACTTGGGTTGAGCTGTGAGGTAGTGATGGGCATATATCAAAAATAACTGTCCCTCTCCTGCCACCAGCTATGGGAAAACAAAAGAATAGAGGAAATACAGATGTAAGTGTGGAGAAATACCAGTGAGGTTATTAACGGAGGCTTCAAACAACTCAGGGGATTACATGAACTACATAGGAAAAAAGATCTGCTGATGGGAAAAGGAAACAAAACTGCCTAAGACAAAAGTCCAAATGTCTATTTTTCTCTACCATGTGTTCTCTGTATTGGCCCACTAAATTCACGAAACAATATAAGACAAACTTTTTCACAAAAGAAGGAGAAATGGAAATAAATGCTACAAGACAGAAAGGTTGCAAGTCTACTGGTATCAACATAATGAGGAAGCAACACAGGATTGTTAAAGAAAGATGCCAATCCTCAATCCAAAGTTTACATCAGGAAGGTGTGTAGCAGAGATGGAGGACCAGTTACTGCCTAGGAGAAAGTTTGGGGGCCTTGTCAGGCAGGGGCTGGGGAGGTCACTTTCAGTGATGTCCCTGCTATGTCCATTACTATGTGAGGTCAAAGAGCTCAAGGGAACAAAGCACAGAATAACCTCAGCTCTCTCTCATGTGTGCTAGTAACAGGGCCAGATCAGTCATGAAGAGAAAAGAGGCACTTAGGCACAAAGGAAGAGCCTCTACTACCACCTGCAACAAAGGCGCTGAAGGAATTACATGTCTGAATATTTTCATTCAGCCGACTAGGAATTAGAGATGGCTCAAGGGGACTTAATTTCAACTGCAACCTTTCCTTCCCCTCAGCAATCCTGTTTCCTGGGTATATGTTAGTGCATAAAAGGCCTGCTGGGAGACTGGAAGGGTAGGGGGTTCTTGTCTGTCCGCTGACACAAGTGTCTTGGGAATAGCTGTCATCCTGTTATTAAATATTTAAATATTTCAAGAGCAAGCTAGATTCATCAACCTTTGGAAAGAGTAATCAAGAGAATGAAAGGTAGACAAAAATAAAAGGAAGAGGATGGTTATTCTGAGGAAAGAAGATGGGATCACCAGAGGAGAAAATATGCAAAGAGGGAAAAAATTGGCAGATAAAATTGATGAGAAAAGGAAGAATAATGAGGGAAAAAAAAAAAAAGGGAAAGCACTGAAACAATACAAAAGAAATAACAGGGAAAGTAGAACTGGGAAACAAGCTAAAGCAACACCTGGAAGCCCTGTATCTGTACTAGTGAGAAAAAGCAAGCAAGCAAGCAAACAAGCAAGGAAGCAATACATAAATTCTGGATAAAGTGGTCAAAAAAACCCAAAAAGCAGCAAGAGACAGAGAATGCACAAAGAGAAAAAATAGAGGATGAATATTGTCGAGGGTGAGAAGCATTCCAGCGATGGGAAAAAAGGCATATTTCATGATTATTAACAGGAAAGAAATATATTTCATTCATTGTACTGTTGTCCTGCTTGATTGCCAAAACACTGTTTTTTCCAGAACCAAACAGAATACCCAGTGTCTTAGCTCAAACACAGTTTATGAGTGTCAAGATGACATTCAGGGGTCCTCCCATCCTTATTAAATGTACACCTGACAGCTGTAGCAAAGGAAGATACCCTGTCACAGAGAGCTGGTGAGATATATTCCATCCCAAACCTTCCAAACAGGACTTTGAGACAGAAAAGGGAAAAGAAAAGGAACATAAGTGAAGTGGTGATGGCAGGGCAGCAGCACCACTTCCTCTAGACATTCTTGAAGTGTTGCCCTTGGTGCTCTTGGGAGAGTAGCCCTGGAATGATGGTGAGCACTCTTCAGGGTGATGGGACATTATAGGCTGTAATAGTTGGAGAGCCTCGGTCTAAACAGCTTAAAGCTAGTCAGTGAGCCAAGGAGGCCATTTCAATTTTAACAGCGTTTAGACAGTGTTTACAGCTGCGCATCTCAAAGCTCCTTACAACCAGAATTTAAATATCACAGTAATCATTTTACAGAGAAGGAACTATAACCACCAGGGTACCGTAACTCATTCAAGGTAACAAAGCAGGTAGTAGGCTAGGAACAGCTCCAAACTCCCCGCCAGGTGCCCTTTCCATGGACTTGTCAGATTCTCCTCCTAATATCAGCCTCAAAAGCTGCAAACATTACAGGCTGGAAGTTGAGCAAGCCAAAGTCAGTTCAGATGGGAAGGCAGCTGCGCAGTCAAAACAAGTGTAACCCACAATGATGTGGGAGAATTCTACCAGAAATAGGCCAACACAGTAAAAATAAAACAAAAGAGAGAGAGGGGGAAAGAAAAAGAAGTCAAGGATTGTTCAAGAGAGAATTAAAAGGCGTTTATTCCGTCCTGGCAAGGATAATCTAAACACTGTTGTGGTTAAATGTTTGCCTACTGCAGATCATGTTACAGCAGATTTTTCTATTCAAAGGGTTTGTTAATGGCTTTGCTATTCCTTGCATGGATCTTGAAAAAAAACACATGCTATGAATGTGATATCTTTGCTTTTGATGCCAGAGGTTGTGAAAGGAAAGTTGGGAAAGAACTGGCACACAGAAGGAAAGCAGTCAGCCCATTTAGGAATACTCCATTAACTCATAGGAGAAGATTCCCCCAGGACACAGTCCCAAAGAAGACCCCTGGCGAGTTTAGGCTTGTATATCATTTGTCCTATCCAGAGGGCGAGAGAGTTAATGATTATATAGACACCTTGCTGTGTGCAGTATCGTTTGTGCCTCTCGATCAAGTGATGCAGATTACAAGGAATAGCAGTCTGAGGGTTCAGTCAGATGGGAAGGAGAGAGAGACGCACACACATACACAAAAACCCATACCCCCCCTCCCCATCACACACAGAGCTGCTCGCATGTTATGAGAACACCATGATAGATTTAACTTGCCACTTAAAGGTTTCAGACTGGAGGGCAACATTTAAATAGATAAAGGTACGTGTACGGGTTCTGTAGCTTTGCACTGGTTACTGGAGGTGCTTGGTACAGGATGTGTAGGCAAAAATCTGGATTAAAAAGAGGGACAAAAAATTCCTCCTACCTAATTAACATAGCTTTTTGTCTAAGGAAGCACCAAACATCATGGCATTTCAGGAGTTATTGATGGCATTTGGGGAGGTTACTGGGGATTTCATGGTCCCTACAGCAGATGATAAAAGGGGAGGGGGAGGGAGAGCAGAGGGTCCAGGAAAACTTATTAAATTTTGGGCATCAAACTGGATTCAAGGAGAAGAGAATCACACCCCACAAGGGACTGGGACAAAAATCCTATGAGATTACTGGCTCAGCTGTGGCAAGCTAATAAGGTTATTCTGAAGCAGATGCAGTCGTTAATACAGTGGTGGCATGGGGATCTCCCGAGAGGGGTCAGAGCCATGATAACTCATGGTAGAGTAATGCACAATATATTTGTGGCCAGATCTTGTGATAGTAACTAAATGAACCTGTGTCAGTACTCTGTTGTTTAACCCACTTTGCTCTTAATCCCATTTCAGTGGTGAAGGATTTCTTCATGCCACCTAGTTTCTTGAAGACAGCCCTGGAAACATTTTAGGCAAGTTACAGGGCCATTAAACAGGAGATTCAGGGTGGACTAAAAGTCACTTTTGGGGAAACTGCTACATAACAGCTCATGTTAATTCCAAATTTAGAAAAATATGGCAATTTCTGTTATTTATGGGTGCACAGCAGAGAGCTATAGGTAGTTCTTTGTGTGCCATGGAATGGCCAGAGCAATGGAAGAAAGAGGCAGGTTTCACATGAAATGTTGCATTGCTCAAGCTTCTCACAGTAGTTGTGGCACCAGCAAAGTAATTTGTGAAACATGGCTAAAGACTGTTGGATTCTATCACAAAATCTACAAGCACCAAGCTTACTGGGGACCTGTGATAATGCTGCTCAGGGCCTGCACTCTGTTGTGCTTAGTGCCTGATGCATTCTTTATGGCCAGATACTGTGTAAAGGGAACAACTATTCACTTGCTAACTCTCGTTTCTGTCTAGTTGCAGTGGAAGTCAGTATCAGCCACTACATGATTACTGATGGCTTGTATTTTACCAGTACTTCAATACCAAGTTCTCTCTACTGTGGAGCTTACTCTCTGAATTAGATGAACAAGGATTTCACTGAGGGCCATGTTGAGAACAATGGGTTGATCAAAGCTAGAAAAGGGGGAGGAATTTGTAGGAAGGAGACCCACTTGAAATATTAAATTATTTTGAAAGAGAGTAGGTGGCACTGGGAACAGGCACTGGCTGCCTGTTGAGGACAGAGACAGCAAAGGGCAGGGTAAGGGAAGCCTACACAGGGGCAAAAATGGAACTGAGGGCATCCTTTGGGAAGAGAGAACCTGCAATCCTAAAAGGGAAAGAAAGTTTAGTAGACTAGACACATCTTCAATGAAGCAATCTTTAAAAAGATTGGAAAAAACAGGAGAACTCACAGTGAAGCCATCTGTGACATTTAAACTGCTCTGTAGAAAAGCCATCAAAGACTATTACCTGAGAAGAACAATATGGTTGGATACTTCTACTCCTCTTCCTTAAAAATTTGACATAGAAAAAAAATACACTGGACAGATGTAGGTAGGTAATACAGCACTTACCAGTAATAGCCAGTTGCAAAAAGCTCAACATCCCAGGACAAGCCTGGTAGTCAGGAAAGATACAAAAACTATTAATACAGAAGACAGCAAAAAGCCCTTTACTACTCTGGAAAGGAAGATGATCCAGAAGCAGAAAACAGAATCAGGTAACCCAAATTCTAGACTCTAAACTGGCCTGGATGATTCACTGTGTTATTTGCTTAGATCATTTTGGGCTTGTCACCACAGGGAAACTACCAGCCAAGTATCCCAGGTTGCAACTTCCCAATACACCAACTCCCTATTTGGATGCCCTTAGCAGGCACATTGGTACCCATTAGCTCTCTACATTGCCAGCATCCCTGTGCCCTAGGAGCATCCGCAGGGAAAGACAGGGTAAAATCATACTTAGCACCCTAAAAATTTACACCTTCCAACCTTTTGCAGCAACTTCCTATGTGAAAAAGTCTTCCTATTCTTCAGTCCCTTTTGTTAAATAAGAGTCCTTGAGGCCCTGTTGTGAGATTTAATTCATTTTTTCGCAGCGTGCTGAGATTCCAGGTGAGAAGTACAGCAGCCAGTAGTGCTGTTTACACCTCCAGCTATGCCAAAGAGCAGGAAAGGCCAAAGCCCAGAATGGACATTGATGGTAATTCTTCACATGTAACCCATGCAAGGCAATACCACACTTGGTGGACATGGGTGTGCAGTGTACAGGGGTGGAACCAAAAATCAGCTCCTATAAACCCCCTCTTTGGACAGCACGGTGATTGTTACTGAATAATGGCAGATGATGCACATCAGAAGGATTTATCCAGATAAGGCAAAAATCTACAGACGTTTTAATCAGTACCAAGATAGATCTTGTTTATATCAAGAACCTTTTTAATGCAGCATTGCTGGTTTGGTCCGACATCATCTCCTGCAGTGTGTGGAGACAGGCCAGGAGTATGAAGGCTACAGAGCAGAGCAGGAAGAAAGTCAACTGTGAAATTGGTAATTTTATGAGTTTCACGGGGGGTTTTGTTGTTAGACACAATGCATTTGGAACAGAGTGCCCGGGGTAATACCATCCACATAGTGTCCATTTGTCAGCTATAGGTAACAATATCTTTAACCTAGAGTTCTGGAGATAAGTACAAATGGAATCTGAAAGGAGGCTAAGGGTGGAGATGTGTCCATCACGGAAGAGTCATGAGGTTGTATTGCCACATCTCTGAGTCTGGGGAACTCATCAGAAGCTGAGGCATGGTTTGTCCTTGAAGAGGGCTGGGAAAAGTTGCCTCATTTTTCAGCAGCCCAGCAGAATCCCTTTCTCCCCAAAATATGGGCAGGAAGGGACCCTCACTGGTGTACCCTACAGTGTATATATTCTACAGGGTTTTGTCAAGATTGAGCAGGAGTGCAGGAATGCAAAATCATGTGGGGCTGAGCAGCATACAACATTTGTTCCCTTTTTCTCACAGAAAACTACCTGGCCCTGTTTCCCAGCTGTATTCATCTATTTCTTCAAAAGCTTATCAGCTTTATGCTTCTTGAAACAATTCCTTTGTATCTGAAACTTCAATAGTTAATATTAAGCACATGGGTTAAATGAGCAAATGCATTTGCAGCTTTCATTCCACCTGCAGTGTGCTTATTTGGTTTCAGATGCTCAGGTCAGACTTAAGGGGGAAAAAAAATAAAGAGGGAGAAAGGGGAGAAATGAAAAAGGAGAGAACTGCTTGGGTGGAGGATGTTAAGAAGGGCATCAGCCACAGCCTAAAGGGTTAAGCAGAAAGTAAAAGAAGGATGGGAGTGAGCATAGCCATCGCTTTGTGTTAAAGACACAGTCTTTCCACCTCACAAACCTCTGTAGGATTCTGGGTCTGGATGGCAAGCTGTGGCTCCATGCAGGTTATGATTTACATTGAGTTTGGTTGCATATTTACTTGGTAGCACACAACAAAGACTGCAGAGGGAGGGGGAATGAAGGGAGATCAGCACTGATCTGTCTGTAGTATCGTATCAGCCTAATTCAGAAAGGAGCTGGGGCGGGTTAGGTTCATCTCCTTTGTTCTGGGACACACCTCAGGAGGAATTCGTCTCATCTGAGAGAAAACATACCTGTTGTGCTTCACTTCTCCTCATAAAACAGAAACATTCAGGTCAAGGTGTGCTTACAAAGGGAGCGGGGAGCTGGAAATGCTGTCAGGCATATAAGTCTCGAAACCTGGGTCTCTCCCTCTCTCCCCTTCTCACACTTGGGGACAACCAAATGCTACTCCTGGTCACAGATCAGGCCAAATTGGGGGTTAAAAGATTAGTTACAACATCTCTAACCCCCACTCCCCCACTTTAAATTAATGTGATTAAATTATGTACAGAGCTTAACGTTGTACATAAAGATGTGGCCCCATCTTCTCTCGTTCTGGGGCTACTGTGGGAATTTGTTAATTCAGCTTTCCAAAGGCTATTGTGAGGATAGTCACAATGTATACACATGTTAAAGAGAATATATATTTTCCTGTATTTTGCACAAAATCCTTGCACTGCATTAAACATGTAAGCAAATTCTAGTGTTAAGATATTTCCACATTATGATTTATTCCATTATCATTTTTTCCATCTCAGAATGCAATTAATATGGTTGTGTGTTAAATGATTCAGTGAAAGTAAATCTTTTAT
This sequence comes from Anthoscopus minutus, assembly GCA_013399455.1. Taxonomy (NCBI): domain Eukaryota; kingdom Metazoa; phylum Chordata; class Aves; order Passeriformes; family Paridae; genus Anthoscopus; species Anthoscopus minutus. The sequence goes on from VWYI01043048.1 coordinate 133,629, forward strand.
ATTCAGGTAAGCAATTCAGCCTTGTAAGGTTTTATGGGAATTAGATTTTTTGAAGTCTGTGTTGAGCATGCCCATAACTCTGACAGAGCCCTGCAGGCTCTTGTCTTCACCTTCAAATCATAAGACAGAGAAATCAAGCTCCCTCTGTGCTCTCAATTATACCAAAAAACACGGAGCAGAAGTCTTCAGTAATTCAATCCCTGTGGAAGCTTCTTCATACTGTTTGCACTGTTGGAACTGCTGACAGCAGCAATCCCACAATCCCTCCTGGTAGGCTGTCAAAGTTCCTCGTGCCGTGTGAGCGGCACTGCTCTGTCCCACCGCTCCTCCTCCAGAGACCTTTAAGCACATGCATGACTTTTGATGCTTGCTCGATACAGTGGCCAAGAGGCCAAAAAACATCACAAGGAGAGTTCTCATACTCTTACAAGGTGCTTTGTACTCAAACTAATAGGATCTGTGGCTACATGTGGGCCAGGGCTGGTGTAATTTAATCACAAGTACAGCTGCATAAACACTGTACTAAGGAATGTCTGCCTGCAATTGGATTCTTTCTTTGAAAGTGCACTGTAGAAAATTCCTGAGTGCCATTTTCCATATGGTTAATGAGGAAATGTATCATGGCCAGCTTTTAAAAGTAATTTGAATTTATGAGTTGCGGTGATTCTAACACATGTGCACAAGAAACACTGCATACCCAAGGCTCTTCCTTATCATGCAACACCATTTCGCAGTTTTCTGCCAAACGACACCAAAAAGAACCACTCTGTATTTTTAATTGGCTGAAATCCTCCGAAAGCGTCTGCAGCCATCATTCCAGCCACCGCTCAACCCATCGAGTTCCAGCGCAAACACACGCAGTTTGGAAAAAAAATAAAACTGGGGCGGGGGGAGGGGGAGGCAAGGGCACTATCACAAAGCTATTCCAAGCACAATGCAAAAGCTCAGACCCGGTAAAAGGACCTTTTCAAAAAATAGCTGAAACTGCCAGCAAGTGTCCACTCCAAGCATTTGTGTGTGCACGTAACATCTCGACACAACCTCCATCACATTCCTGTTCCTGTCATTCACACCACAAAACAAGCATATTCCCTCATTTTCTCAGGATACGAGCAGAGTGAGGGAACATGTTTCACCATCAGGACTGCTGTCCACACTGCCTGCCCAGGAAAACAGCAGGGACAGACTCCACATTATACCACTGTCTGTTTATGGTCTGAAAGGTATGTGGGTAAGGTTACTCCCAGATAAAGATCACCCACCCAAGATCCAGAAAAAAGTGGCAGGTGGCTTTGGTGCGCCTTGTGCTCACATCAGACAACGGGGCAGGAAAACGGGAGATGGCTGGAGGAAAAAGCAGACGTCTAGAAATCCTCAGTACTGTGCATTTTCAGCTCCTGTCACCATATGCAGCATGTGAGAGTGAAAAGCACCTCTAGGCTACTCCAGCTCCTTGTAGGGGGTATGGCTCTGCACAGAGACCACATCATGATCAGGGGAGTGCAAAGGGGAGCTGCAGCCTGCCTCTGCCTCCCACCCCGACGGGCGTGCTCAGCAGCAGCGGCCGGCATCCAACCCAGTAAGCCTCTGTTGCAGAGAAGCAAAAATAAAAAGCAGCCGAAAGCATTTGAAACTCATCTAACAAGCAGGCTTTGTGTTATTTTGTGCTACTGAA
>VWYI01043048.1:140303-142803 GCA_013399455.1 Anthoscopus minutus
TACCCAGTCAGATTAAAAAAATAAAGGAGTATTTTAAATACACCCTCTTCCATAAAAGCTGCAAAGCTTCTCCATTCAGAGTTTCTGACATGTAGATAGATAGGAGTGCTTAGTAAAATATTGCAGCACATGTGCAAACTGGAATATAGTGGTTTATAGCAGTGAAAAGAGGAATCACTACATGCAAGTATATATTACACACTGAACTACACTGCTGTATATAGTATTAACTTGTACTGCTTTACTCACCTCATACAACAGAATCCAAATTAGGTCCCATTATTACATTGAAGGCTCACACTCAATAGCAGTTAAGCTTCTTTGAATGGATTCCCTATTGTATAAAAAGTATGCCAGTCTTTGACTGCCAAAATCAATTAGTCACATTCATTATGCCTCTATTTATTAATGCTGTACACTTCATAATGCATTTGCTGCTGAACAAAGAAAGTTATAAAATATCAAATATGTGTTATGATTGTAATTATAGCAAAAGAAGTAATGATCTCTTTTAGTCGCTAACTGGTTACAAAGCTCCTGTAAAGATTACATTAGTGGTGACAGATTTATGATCTTTTCCAAGATGTAATCCTTTCTAGCTCACATTTTTCAACAGAAGAACTATGTGATTGGTTACAGGTTATTGGCTTCAATAGTTATATTCAGCAGAGATTATTGTGCTTCTGCCTCCCATAATCCAAACACACAATGTAATCTTAACAGATGCATTTTTAATCTGTATTGCAGTATTATAATAAAGTGGGGCACCATAAGGCTTTTTACCAATATAGGATTTGGTGTTAATTCAATGATGTTAAGAATGACCGAATATTAAAATCCAGCAAATAATTAAACTTAATGTGAAAATGAAGGAAAAACAACACTGGCATTCTTGCAACAGTGGATTTTGATGGCATTTACTATCAAGCTGTTACACCTTAATGTACAAAAAACATTAATTCTAGCCATCAATGTCATACAGCTAAGAATTTTTCTGAATACTACACAGTGCTAACTGAAACCTACATTATGTTTTACCTTGCTCTCACAGATGCTGCTGCATACTACTGTCTAAAAAGAAGCAAGATTTAAATAGAAATATTTTATTAATATGCAGCAGTAAGAGTATGCTGGCATATATAGAAAAATGAAAGGCCAGGTGAAAAACTTACAAAGGCTCCATATTTCTACCATAAACAGAGCATGCACAAATTGAACTACATTTCCTAACCTTGGCTCCCATAGCGTAGCTTGTGGCGGTACCCCAGTACTCCCTTCTTTTCCAAAAATGTGTCCAACTCCCTCTGCTTATTTCCACTGCTGACTTTGGCAGAAAGCTCCATATTCCATCCGCCCTTTTTTAATAAAAATATTCTCTCCTAAACTGTTTGTCTGCTGTAGTCCAGTCACAGCCTCAATCACGAACCCTTTGTTTTCAAATTACTTGCTACTTCAAAAAGCTGACTGGCATCAAACCTATTTCCTTTTAGGAATATAATCCATCTCTCTTAAATCCTTACTCAGACTTTTTTCCATAAGTTAAACAGATCTCATTTTTCTGTCCTCACATATTTGTTAAGAATAATAATAATAAAAATTTTCTCAATGTTCCTCAGAAATTTTGTTGGTTTTTTTTAGTTGGTTTTTTTTTTTGCATTCAGTGCCCTACTATCCTTTACCCCACTTTGTAAGCTCATAGGAGATGTTTCATAATGCAGTTACAAAAATTTTTAACCTCAGCAGTGTGACTCTCTGCTCAATGAATGTTGTCAGATGAGGTTCTCCCACTTTGGGCCTTGATCTTGCAAGTTGTTACACTGCTAAACCCCTGTGCACACACTTGTGGTTTAGAAACTGAGTTTTTCAGCAGCTTCAAGGCACAGGGTCTTGGGCCAAGGTATTATATATTTCTGCTGCACTAATGACTTATCTGAGAATGCAGTGGGCCAGCCACACACAGTGATGGAAAGGAACTAAGTTCCATGAAACATTGCTGTGTTGTGCTGCTTGCTGGATGTGTTTGTTATGGTAAGTTAGTGGGTCAAAAAGGGGTTAATGGTACAGACCAAGATGTTACTGATTTTTTATTTTTTTTTTACCCTCTGATTAACTTCTGGAAAAGTGGAGATAAGTGGAGACAGTGAACCTAGCCAAATGAGAGTGGAAAAAACATGAAGGAGACAAAGAAGAGTAAGGAACACAAAGTCCAAGCAAAATGCTCTACATCTTCTGAATTTTCTATTGCACTCTTTGCCCAAATAAACCTTTAATCTCTTTCAGTAACATAACATAAATTTACTATTTGCAGATTAACCTGTCACAGGGTACTGTTAGTAAAAAAATCACCTGAAAATTAGGCAGAATATATTTTCCTTTTGACATCTTATGAGGAATATTCATTACCTAGGACTGTAAACATTACTTTACTGAGATTAGCCTGCACAACCCCAAATATTTCACTCTTGTAACTTGTTGAAGCAGCCTTAACCCCCACCATAAG
>VWYI01043048.1:147803-227803 GCA_013399455.1 Anthoscopus minutus
ACAGAGCTGCCCACTAATACAGCTAAAAGAGCACCAGAGCCTTGCTACTTAATTGCAGAGGCTACTGGCAAGCAGGTTTTAGCTACAACAGATGACTCCCCTTTAGCATCCAAGTCCTATGCAGACTATTCTAAATCAGACTTTATTCATTATGATGAGCTACTATGAATTACTTCAGAATCTACAGTTAGTGTTTAGCAATATTTGTTTAAAAAAGGTTTGAGGGAAATCTTGTTATAAATTCTGAATGGTATTGGAATTTTGATCATACGAGCTTGCCATTCTAAACCATTTGATTAAATTTAACCATAGGAAGCTCTTCCAAGACCTAATGAAGCAGCAATTACATCTGAAGAGGGAGCCAAGCCAAGAATTCTGCCATTCCAATAGCTCTCCTTTGAACATCATGCAAAAATATCTAATCTTCTCAATTTTGAGTTTATATATACAATAAAGCTGTGAGCTTTTGGATTTGGATAAAATAAATCATATAGTAAAGCATGTTGCTGTGGGTTTTTTTTTAATATAAAGAGCTTATTGTTTTTAAAAATTGAGATTGTTTTAAGACTTTTTAATACTACCAAAAAAAAAAGCCTTATGCATGAAATATGATCCAGATGAATTTAAAAATTGTGGAAGAATTTTCTGGATCTGGCTGAAAAGCAGATGCTATGTCCATGCTTACTCCCTGTATTTCACAGTACTTTAATAGGTTTTTTGACAAATAGATACAAAATTGAAAAAAAAATTAAATAAGCAGGGAGTGAATATTAACAATGAAAAAATTGCTGGGCCTACTTCTGATTTCAGTTGCTTTTTCATAAGCATTTGTTCACAATTCATTGTAATCACCTTCATGTTAACGCCTGTATTGGTGTAAGCAGGATAAGGAACAATCCCAGCACTTTCTCTTCTGATTAAAAGGAGGAACTGTTAAAACTGGAAAATGGCTTCATTTTTCATGCCATCAGCAAATGCAGATTGTTTGGTTCTTTCAGTAACATTATGTTGCACAAAGATGATCTGTTTTGTGATTTAAGATGTAGCTGGAGCAATCCAAGTGCAGCCAAATCAATGGAGGCAATCTTTCTCTATTTCTAGTTTTCCAACATTTCTTACATGTAATAGAACATTTTAGCATAATAAGTCAGAAGTCCTGAGACACAGAAGATGGAGAAATAATGCTGAAAAGTAATTCCTCACATCTGGCTTTCACCACATGAAGTGCAAATTGTAAACTTAAACATGGAAATACAATTTACTCCTTTGGAAGTTTACACCCTTATCTCTTGGAAAGAGCATACATTCATTTCCAGCGCCTCAAGGTAAAGACTAAGGCATCTATCTCAGGAACAGTATCTGAAGGATTTGGAAGCAATCTTTTTATAATGTTTCTTTGAAAGAGAAGCAGGGTTACTCAAAATTCATAGCGATTATTAAGTTTACATTCACACTGCAGATATGGTACCATATTATTTCCCATCAACTGTGTTGTCACCTGCCGAGAATCTCTCCTTGCTTTAAGACAGCCATTCATTACAAGGCATTAGCACTCTGCTGCACAAACCAAAGTTATGCCCCATAAGTGAACCGGGCAAGCCTGTAATACACATACTCAGCCTATGAGGACTGTGTTTACCTCTTTTTTGAGCCCTTCATTTTGGTGATTTAATAGGCAAGCAATTTCTTACTTCAGCAGATTCTTTCTATATTATCAAGTCAGGTATTTCTGCACAAATACGTGGGTGTTGAAAAGACTCACAAGGCACCCCAAAGCTTTGCTATATCAGTGGAGTGTGCACTGACAGCAGGGACTCTTTATGACAAGAAAAGCCGATCAGCTGCAAGCTTTCCTCTTGATGAATCTAACTCTTCACCAGGTCTAAACTAAGCCTGTGGGTTTTGTGGGATTTTTGTTTTGTTTTGTTTTTTTAGCTTTCTTTGAGGCTTCCAGAAAGTTATGAAATAGATTTTTCTAGTCCTCCCAGGAGCAAGGCCAGGTTCACATCCTGACCTCAGAAAAAGCCAGTCCACAAAAGCCAGCCGTCTCTGCCTAACATAAAGCAAACTACAACATGCAACATGCGGCAATATTAAGAGTGAGAAATGACAAGCATTGTGTCAGAATTGGGACGGGAAAATAATAAAACCTAGCCATATTAAAAATTCCAGCAGCTACAGTACTGAACAACACAATTTTGGCACTGCTACTGTCTCCATAACCAAGGGTGGAAGCATGATATTCATCTGCAGAGAGTTTAGTTGGAAGGAAGATTTCAATTATAAGTCAACAAAAAAGAAATTCTTTATTGCAGTAGGATTTTAATTTTAGATACTTCAGCTGTCTTATTCTCTAACCATTCTACTACCATTTGGGAAGTGTAATGTACAAGCACATATAGACTCTCACAACAAGATGTACTAATGAAAATACAAAACAAGTCTAAGGACTGAATCTCCTCTCAACAATATCAATGTAAATCAGGTCAGTCAACTGGGTGACATTGGTGTGAAAATTGGGTGAGGAAAGAATTGGGCTCTGATGCTTTGAACAGACCACTCAAGAATATTTTAGAAATGTGAAGGCTGTTAAACTGCGAGTTTAGGAGCTTGGAAGACAAGAGAGGTGTAAAAACAATAAATTTTATTCTCATGGTGAAATAGCATTAAGGAATCAAAACGTGGTCTGAGAATACATAAACACTGAAGTGGAAGTTGCTACCAAAAGCAACAAGAGTTTTACCAAGAAACCAGATTCTTATCAAAGACCACTAGATTAGAACAACTAGTTCCCATTAGCATGAGTGACAGTGGTGCTCGGGCAAATCCCATGTATGGTGATGGAATATGGACTCTGAAATCTCTGTGACCTTGATGTGCAATATTTATGTCTACACCTTTAGCCTCTTGTGCATAATGAGATGCAATCTTTTAGCTTTATGCACTTCACCAGGCATTCAATTTTAAATTGGAACCTTTTTTTGGAGGGTGGGGGAAGAATGCTAAGCTACTTAGACAGAAGGTAGTGAATCAAAAATTGCAAAACTTGAGCTTTCAAAAATAGCCTGAGTGACCTCTTCCAATACTCTGACCACTCCATCACAAGCAGGAGGCAACCCCTGTGAAGAGCGAATTCTGGCAAAGTTCTCTCTTCACAGATGATGCACAGCTTAAGCTATAATGAGTTTTTGGGTTACAAATGCTGAACGCATTAATATTCCTTGATGATAATTATCACAGTATAAGCACCTTTCCCAATGTGAGTAGCATAAAGCAACTGAAGCAGCATTTTTACTACATTTGAAACAAGCTGGAAAATGGGATTTTCTACTCTTGTAACCTGAGGTCAAGATACATCAAGCTATGCATATTAAGTATGTCTACCCTATATAACTATATAGACCTTTCCATATATTCACACACATGCACGCAATTAACACCTTAATTTTTTAATACTTAAACAAATATGCCATGCATATGAACATGATTTCCCAAGAAAAATCCAACATTTTAAAGCAGACTCAAATAATTTTCAAACAGGATACATTGGTATTTCTTCTTAAGTGAGAAATTTTTTTACAATATTAAAATTAAAAAAAAAAAGGTGGCTGACACAAACTGAAAATTAGAAAAAATATTTATATTCATCCAAACAGAAAATAACATTTGCAGAACACTGCTTTTCACCTTCAGGAGTCAAACTATGCGCCACACTAAATATGTCTCATACCCACTGCAACAAGCCTTTATTTTTTATAGGAACATGTAAAAATATAGTTTTTCAGTGTGCCCAAACACATGCACAAAGCTCACAGACTAAGTAATGAACGGAAAAACTGGAGCTATCCCAATGAAACAGACAGGTGGGAGCCTCAGTCCAGGCAGCTGAGCACCTGCAAAGCTGCCCTTACCTGTCAGTGCAAGCAGCAGAAGCGCTATGCTGCCTCTGCATGGGGCAGGAACATGTGCAGCCGGGCAGCAGCAGCAGCTGATTTAACACACTGATTTAACAGCCAGACAGGCTTGCCCAACCTTTGTAGCTTCCTCTTACACACAGACAGGGGAAAATATCTGGGAGTTATCCCAAGAAACAGATGAATACCCATTGCAATGCATGTGGAAGCCACATACCTTTCAAAGATAACAAGAGATGCCTTGCCTTAAACAGTATAAATAAGCTTGGCTGTTCTATAAGTGCAAGACATTTAATTATTATACAAGTACTTACTGAGCATTAATTAGCATACAACAAGGATCTGAAACTTGTGGACGTTTGTCAAAGAAGACAGGGTTTCTAATGACTTATTATTGTTTGATTAACACCATCATTCAGCAACTATGTTATTACATCTCTATTTTTCAGAACCTAAAAGTGCTACCTGGTGATGAACTGCTACCCTCATAAAAGGGCAACAACTTAATCTCTGCTTTTCCCTCACCAACCACTCAGAAAATATTAATTGTTAAAAACTATATACTGGTAAAGCTGCCTTTAAAATGCCACCCTGTGAGTCATGGGGTTTTTACTAAATCTTATAACACTGTTTTAATACCATGCAAATAAACTTAGTGAAGATTTGCTCTGAAAAAAGGGGAGTGAGTTTGAATTCTTAATAAAAAGAATGGGAGTCAGTTCTGATGTTCTGTTGGCGTGAAATCTGCTGAATGTATTTTTGCCATGTTGTCCTGCACTTCCTTTAGGAAATATGCCACGATACAACCATTTCAAGAACTAAAGCATAATTTTTACTTATGTGCTGTAAAATGTCTCAAAATTCCATTTGAATATATGGCAAGGTTTTGAGGGAACATTTGCTAAATATTTAACAGCACTATTGGCTTTTTAAATACTGTAATATGGAAGCCATGAAAGAATGATATAAAGCACATGACATTTTTTTTCACTTAACATTGGTGCTCACTTTGAACACTGTATAAGCCCATTCATCAGAAGAACTGAAGCATTCTAAGAAATACTTCTTCTTATCAAATAAATGGCATCTTGATATTATACAAATTATTAAATCCCTCCTTGGTTAATTGCGTAAGATCTGTTCCTCTGCAGTTAAAACCCCTCTCCATCCTCCCCACTAAAACATCTGAAAAGATCACATCTGAAAATTAAAAGTGATGCAATGAAATCGAGATGGCACAAGATATACTGCCTATATGAAAGGCAAACCTAAGGGAAGAAAGAGTCAGGTAGAGAACATGCAGCTTTGGTTTATCATGCATAGAAACTGCATGGCTGACCATTTTATAGGTAGAAAATTGAATTAGTTTTTCTGAACATCACAGTGTATTTGATAATTACCTAATACAGTGACAGCCGTTAAAAAAAGAGAGATGAGACTGAAAATGTTCTATAAAAATAAGCATTTCCATTAAAACAGAATCAAAATAACTTGGTTCACAACAACCATCTGCATTACAGTAAAAATCACTGAAAAAAAGATTTAAATCCACAATGAAATATATTAATACAAACTAACAAGGAAAAAATCTCTTGGCATGGAATTGCCTGCAGAGTGTGCATTTATTCTGTAAACACTGTAACAATGATTATCTGTCCTTCCAGCTCTCAGTGGAGACTCCTGCTTTTGAAAATGTCTTGTGGTGACTTACTAAATTCAGGCTATTTCAATTAGTATTACTGCACATTAAAAATTAATTGTATTATAGAGTGGATTAAGGTTTAAATTTCAGTTCTACAGTGTGTGTGCTAGAAATGACAGCTAAAATCAATGCTCTCTGGCCCATAATCGGAAGTTTGTAAGACCAAATAGTGTGGAACTGGCGTCAGTTTTAAAAGAATTGATAGTTCAATTCAAGGTGTGTCAGATCTAATTCCTGATTTAAATGAGAATGCCACCCAGCTACAGAATTAAGCTAAAGAAGAAACTGAAAAAACAAAAAGCTGCCTTACAATGAAAAAAAATGGGCTGTCTTTGTAAGGATGGAAAAAGTCCAAATTATAGCTCAAAATTCATGTTTGGTATCACTGAGGGAAAAAAAGATGTTTTAATGGGATGATGACTTCATTACAGAAGACATGTATTTTTTTCCACATTTAGAGCATGTTGTTAAAATACCACCCTGAATGGTAATTTAGGCTCCAATCTTACAAACACTTGAGAACATGTACAGCCTTATTCCTGTATAAAAGGAAGATTGTGACATTTATTCATGTGAATAAAATCGAATGCAGAGTTGCATGTTTTCAGGATCAGGCCTTTTCACTACAATTCCAGATGTACTGTGGTGCCATACAAACCCATTTAAAACTTTTCTTGACTGTGACAGGTGCAGATAGAGGTACAGAAGGGAGCTTGTGGACCTTGCGAAACTCATGCTTGGGACATCTTTTTTTTGTCAAACAGTCTTGGCAAGGACAGCACCAAAGAATGCAGACAGTAGACCACAGGCCAGCACACCTGGGAGGCCTGATACTGTGCAAGCCACGCAAAGAGCTGTAGGTTCTAGGTCCACCCCTTAGCAGAGCACCAGTAGGGGATGTTGAATCCCCAGCCTGCAGTGGGACATGGGAGAGGAACATTGCTATCCAATGTATCAAAAGTCATCAGGCAAGGAGAGCATGTGGGAGTGGACGATGGTTCTTTGTACCTTCATTAAGTGTGTCAGTGGTGGTCTCCTGAGCTGCCCTGTAGCTGTAGATCACAGGAAAATTCCTTTACCTCCACACAACAAAATAAATTGTAATCCTACACTTTATCATCTGACTAGTCAGCTAAAACTTAACTGCATGGAAGAAGGCTCCTTCTTGTACAACTAAGGCAGAAATCTGCACTCTTACCTTGCTGAAACCAGCATTAAGACATTGTCACTGTAGGCTGGAAAGATTTTTGAAAGGAAGTGTCTTTATTAAAATATTTGTATCATCACAATAATAATAATTTTCCTTACTTAGGTGAAATGAATTTTGCAGAAAGTTCCTCATGGCAATGGCACTGGATGATAAACTGACATCACTGCTATAATTGTTTCTTTGAATGTGGACACAGTGCCAAAAGGAATGGAAACTGCTCGAGCAAAATGATTCTTACACTCTTCTGTATTGTAAAATGTATGGGGAATAGCAGGAAGGTAAAAAGCATGTTCCACTTGTTATAAATCTAGTATTGCTCCTGTCTGAAAATGGTTAGCAAAAAATGTCGGTCACTTCTGTCAGCAACAAACTAATTTTTTTTAAGAGCAAGTCATGAAGAACACTGCAAGTCACATGAACAGACTGTGCTGGCATCACTTAAAAGTATTGCTAAGCCACACAGGATGCCAGAGCCTGGATTTGAACAGTCATTGTTGTGTACCTAAGAGACAAATGGATGTCCAAAATGTTTTTAAAGATTCCCTGGGCTACATGGATGTCCAACAGCAAGTTTGGTTATCAAGAGAGTAAAGAAGATGGGTTGTAATAACAACAATAAAGAAATAATCTGGTGCAAATAGACCCCAAGGTGTAGTAGTCATCCCCATGCAACAATCACCCTTCACTGCAATTTAGTGATGTTGTTTCATTATAATACAGCATACAAAGGGGGCAATATTAAGGCACACTATTTAAAGCTACAGTGGTGCCAGCTATAGCTGGTACTGAATCACAACTATAGATTTAAAAAAAAAAGTAATTTCTGCAGAGATTACTGAGGAATTAAAACTCTCCTGAAGGTGCACAAGTGTGTAATTTTTACAAGACTTAGCTGAATGCCACAATAAGAGATTGACGCTAAAGACTGACAATACGTTTTACAGTGTGAACTCTCAAACTCATTACAAAAGCGCATCTATAACTGCTTGCAAATTAACGACAGCCAGGAAAGACAAAGAAATTCAACTGGTTTAGGTAAGGGAGAAAAGAATCATTTTTATATCATAGGAGAATATATAGGAATTGAGAAAGGGATTTGTGCAGGGTACAGAACCTGCAGAGTAGATGGACTTTGAAGCAACTTTCAGAATTGCAGTGACAAAGGAAAAGTTCTGAATAGGGATAAGACAATACTACTGACTCATGGAAGCCATCACAACTTTTGTTAACTCTCTTCCTGTTAACTGGTTGTATGGAGCAGGTGATGTCAAAAATAGATATCAGTTGGACAGCATCTGTTACAAGTGATGATACAGTAAGAGAGGAGGAACATTTTTTCTTTAAATTGCACTCTGAAATGGATAGGAAATACGAACCAAATTTGGGAGCTCTAAGACAAGCAGCAGAATTCCCCATTAGCCAAGAGATAATAAAAAACACAAATGATTTAATAGCTTGCTATTTACAGTATTACAGTACTTTTCCTTCTGAATGTACATTAACTAATTTGTCTTGAAAAAAAAAATCTCTGTGGCTAAGTACTGTCTCCATTTCACATTTCAGTGTTTTATTCTAGGCTAGCAAAGAAGTCACTGGGAATTCTGGAACCACCACAGTCTCGAAACCATTCTGACTCCCATTTTGACACATTGAAATGAAAATTGTCTTTTTAGCTTGTCAAGCAAAGACATGAAAATAGTACTTGGAAAAAAGAGGAATTCCCCTCCAAACAAGAAAGGAAAATGCCATAAAGGAAAAGGAGAGAGGAGGACCATGTAATGCTATGAAAAGTTAACAGCATTTGTGAGATATAATGACATAGGAGAATTTATAGTCAAAGAGCCTTCCAAACCTGCTTTTTAAGGAGATGAATGAAAAGGATAAATTTAATAAAAAAAGGGCAGCTGAACTGTGTTGAGAGTGTTTCTCTTGTTAGAGGAGAAACCTTCTCCCACTGAAGCTTTAGCTTGAAGGAGACAAAGAAAATTACCAGCCCACAAAAAGACTGGCCTGGAGGACCCATCACAAGGGTTGAAAGAGATGCACATGCAGCACAAAAGCAGCAGTTGATGTAAAATACGGTAATCTAGGTGACATATCATAGAAATTAGAGTCTTATATTCTGTCACCTAATTTATTCCCATGCACCACCATGAAGGATTTTTCCTGGTGGCACAATTCCGGTCTGTACTGCTAAGCATACTCCATCACCAGTGCAAATGCAGAAGCAGGTAAAAGTAGAGAATTTTTCCACTTTTAAGAAGTATCCCTAAGATTAAGTTTTCTAGGCTAGCTCTCTGCCCAAGCCTATTTATTTAATTTTTCACTTATTTACTTTTATTTTTCTATTGTTTTCATTTTAATGCTTTTTTTTTCTTTTTCTTTTTTTTTTTTTAAGCTCAGCTGCATTTTTATCAAAAGGTTTTAAGAATACCATCCCTGTTAAATCTGACTTGAAGAGTAACAGCACACAAGGAGTAGTGTGGGTTAAAAGTTCAAATTTGGCAGGGAAATGTCACTCATCTGAAGAGATGAGTATTTAACTGCTCTGGTGAAAATTGGTTTTGATTTGATCATGTTATGACAGTTTGCAAATCACACTTTGCACAAAGTGATATTTGGGTTAGGCATTTTAACCAAACTTTGAAGGAAAAGGAGGGCTACATTACCTCTGAATGCCTAATTGAACAAGGTAGTAAACATCAACATCTCCCAGGCTGTTCAATATATTACACAGTGCTCTGCAGGAGTCTCATGTGGGGGACTTGGAGGGTGGAGGATTTTTTTGAACTGTTATCCAATGTCTTGGCACTCGCATAGGTGTGCAATGAAAAGCAATGAAGCCAGAAGCACAGTGGGTTCATTGTGAAGGTTGCCTATAAGAGGGTTGGGAAAAAGGGTGCCTAGCCAAACAGCTAGATATTAAGAATATACTGCTGAGGTCCTGAACTTCAACACTCTAATAAAGTGCTGTGTGACAGAAAATTCAAATTGTGTGGCTAGGCATTGGAAAAAGAAAGCCAAAAGAGGATGTTACAGGCATATCCTTAGCTCTGGGCACTGCACATGTGCTATTTGATTGCTTTTGATTACACAAATATACTGTTCCTTTTATCATTCAGTCTAATCTAAACATGAGGCTGGTACCTTTCATCATAAACACAGTGAATGAGGCAGTGTTTTGAACTAAGCTTTGTCCAACACACTGTCAATAGCATATTCTGTAAAGTCTCTTGAATAAGTACCATAACTATCAGATTATATTCACTTAATAAAAATAATGTGTTATGTAGCTTTGCACTTTTGAGCAGGTCTCCTTCATTCTGCCCACTGCTTCATTTCCTCTGGGGCATCTTATAATGCCCTGAGTTGCACATAGTATTCAAACAGCAGCCTAGTTAAGAAAAAGGAAATTTACAAAAAGGAACGTTTTCTTCTTCCTTTCTTTCTATATGTTGAAACTACCTCTATAGTTAAGTTCATGTTCATGTCAGGCCACATAACAGAATTACTCATTCCTGCCCCACTGATACATTGGTGCAATGGTTTTATTTGCATGTTTCACTAGAAGGGCATATAATAATTTCTGCACAGTCTAGAATCCGGAGATTGAATGCTAAGGGCCTGACAATGTTGTTCATGAAAAATTTTAACTTGGCAATATTTATGTTTCACATTTATGAATTAGGGGTTTTTAGTTTTTGTATTTCACAAATGTGTATATCTAATTTGCTGGTTGCTGAAGCACTGGTCTTATGAGCTGAAGGACATGATAGCTAGTTCAGCTTAAATATACACATACATACACCCATGTATAGAAGAAGGTGCATTCAATTGCAAAACAGCATTTCTTTAAAGTAGGTATCACCATTTTACTTTACTGCTGATTTTCTACCAGCTCCACTTAAATAAAGTAACTCTACAAGTGAAAAAGGATGTGCAGAGTATCTTCTGACCATAGATGGTCTATGAGGCATGCAAAAAGAAGGATTTTAACACAAATATAATTCTAAGCTCCCATAATGGCTGAATTGAAAGCAGTGCTTATGGAAAGTGAGGTGGCAGCTCGGCCACTGTGCTGAGGAGATTGAAGGAGTTACTTTCCTCAGTAAGTATCATTCAGAGTGTCACCAGTTAATTCCTGTTCTATGCTCCTCATTAGCATTACTCTCAAGTTTCTGGTTATCAAATCCGAAATATTAAGACATAATAAGTACGAAGGTGCAGATAATTGGATATTAACCAGACCATACTTGACTGGGCAGGAGGTAGGGCCTTGCTTAAACTAATCCCGAAATGTATTAATCACCAATTAATGAATGGGTTTCAAATTCATTTTCTATTATAGAACACCTCTGAGTATCTAAGCTTTTTCTAATAAAATGAGTTAGAATAACAGGATAAGAATAAGAAATACTCCAATTTGAGGCTGGTTTGAATTAATTCCCTATAGCTTATTGTTAAGTTTATTGAAAACAATAATCCTAGAAGCAGTGACTCTCTATATACAATATATATATATATATACATATGTGCATATTTGTGTATAATAGCACTTATAGGCTCTATATGTAGGTGCAAATGGTCATACAGATGCTAAATTCAGAACAGAGCTAGTTCACTGGAGAACTGCTACAGTGTGTACTGTATCTGTACTTCTTCAGAGCAAATATAGTTCTTTAAGTTGAGCAGCGTAAGACCTGCATCAACTTTAGATGGAGGTTGCCAATTAATGATTTTCAGTGTGAAGATATACATATATATCAACCAAAAAACATTCCCTCTCTTCAGCCCAGCACAAAATGTGGTCCACACCCATCCACTTTGTTGACCTGGACTCAGTGTGTGGAAGAAGAGTGGTGGAAGGGCAGAGATTATGAAATCCTGTTAAAAAGCCTGATGGGTAGATGGGGGTGGGTGGGGAGAGTGAGAGAGAGTATTATTAAGCCCCAGCTTCAAATAACTTTGGTGATTTTGCATTAAGCATGCACCCTTAACCAGCATTAGTAACTATTTCGGCATGGTTGTACTTTTCTCAGCTAAGAGGCTAACTTGCTGCATGCAGATAATCTCTAAGTAATGGAAGCTTTTGCTAACTTGGTGTATTTAAAGAAACGCAAAGAAGAGAAAAAAATCTCATCTTTTTCATTAACCCCTCCAAGTCTGTTTCCCCCCTCCGCCCCATTTTTTTTACATGTCTAGGTTAATTTTAAAATTAATACTTTAGCATTTCTACTATTTGAAATAGGTGCTCACTACTGTACTAGAAAAAAAGATCAGGGATTCTTATTCTTGCTAATGAAGAAAATTGTTACAGACATGGTTGAAGTACTATTATTCCCCTTTCTCTCCTCTTGCTGTCCTCAGTGTTATTTACATTGATGTGCATTGCAAGTAAACCAATATTATCCATCTCTCTGTTTTTTCCTTAATTTGTTGACTTTAATTTTAGTAAGTCTTAAATAAGCACTTCCTGAAGATGAAGTAAGATATGCAAGCAAGTAGTCCTTTTATCAACAATTTTGCCACAGAAACACACAAACATTTCAATGGCTCTTCATTAGCAAACAAATCAACAAGTGATATTTTAATGCATGACTTTATTCCATCTCTGTGGGGACCGTAGTTGAGAGTGTGATGTACAGTACAGAGAAAGGAATCATCAGCCACAATGTCCCAGGGCTCTATCCATTGAGGACTTCTCAGCCTCTGCTTAAAGAGTGCATTTAATTGACTGATAGACAGTAGCTTCTTTGTTCACAGAAGACAGCGAAGTAATGGCAGCTTGAAAATCGTACCATCTACAGGATCTCCTGAGACTAGTAACAGGGGGATATGTGTCAGGAATAAATAAATAATCTAATTATTAAGCCACTTCCTGTCAAGTTAACTCCAATTTGTTGGCTTTTGAAGGCAACAAAACGAGGCATTTTTCCTCATTATGCTTCTCTTTTTATACCACTGGTAATCACAGGCGGATTAAAGGGTGCCTGATTGGTTTTTTTGTCAAGGAACTGAGAAGCAGCCAACAGTACAGAAAAACAGAGTTGGGGTTAGAGGAAATTTCATGCTTGTCTCCTTTCCAGCTCCCTAACAGCCCACACTGCTGCCCCATACAGTGCTGCCAGCTGTACAGCAAATGTGTGCCCCTCCAACGGCGGCCTACCAGGCCACAGGCTCCATCCTGAGAGCTGTGAGATACCTTGCAATCTTGGCAGGTAGCTACTGCTGTCATAGGCATAATTCTAAAGGTGACCTACGAAACCCCGTCAGCTCACCAAATGCAACAATATGAGCAGCTCAGGCTCGACACCCACTCTCCACATTGGCTTCTTTTGTTGCACTTCCCGCATTTACATCGCGGGGAGAAGGCTTGGGATGAGCTCCCCTAAAGAATCAGAGGCTACCTGCTCAGAACAGGGGCGGTTTGGAAAGGCGGTGGTGAGGCTGCCCTCGGTGCTGACAGCCAAAGGCGGCTGAAGGAATGTGCTATGGCTCCAGAGAAAGCCTGCAGTGCAAATGGCCAGCAAAGAACAAAAGGAAGGCTGACACCCTGCCATTAATTCAGCCTGTGGTGCTAAGTATTGACACACACACAGTGTATCACTGCCATGGCTCGGAGGAGAATCTTGCAGCAGGTGGAGGGTAGGGAGCAACTTTCATACTGCCTGGCACTGCTTTTCCATAGCGTCCTGTTCATTGAGTGCTATTCATGCCACAGGCACTTTTGCAGAAAAATCTAAAGCTTCCATGCACTCTGCTTCATTTCCTTAAAGGATGAACTCCAGCCTGAATTGCAAACATTTTTCAGATGCTCCTTATAGTAATATGTTTAATATTACTATGAGTATTATTACTAATATTATTTAATAATACGACAATTGCATTCTATTTTCTTAACATTTTTGAGTCCCAGGTTCAAAGCCCCCATTTCTCCCCTGCCCACCCTCTGAGAAAAAAAAAAAGGATTCATGCTTGTTTGCAGACTGTGTCCTGGCTGAACCATTTGTGATTTTACAAGCCTGGAGAGCCTTTCTCAAAAGCTGTTTCAAAAAGCAAGGAGCTGTTTCTGCTTCAAACCCCTGAAAGGAAGCACCAGCTCCAACAGAGCAGCTCAGCAGGGAAAGCCAGCACCTGGGGACAGGGGGTGGCAGGGATGGGGCACCCATAGCCCCAATAGGTGGTGCACAGAACCTGCAGCCCAGTGAATGGTGCTGCTGGAACGTGTGTACAGCTGCCTTTGCCACTTCCGAATACATCCTGAATTTTTTGTTAAATTGCGCAGATAATTAAAGCCTCTTCATATTTACAGTCTGCTTCATTGGTACCATGAATTCTGTTTTCAGTTACTGTCTGCAAATTCCCTCCCCACGCAATTTCATACTAAGCAATAACACTTCATTTTACATAAGTTTTATCTGATGTCCCCATACAGAGCTGCCAGCTGTACAGCAAATGTGCAGCTCTCAAACTGAGGCCTACTAGGCCACAGGCTCCATCCTGAGATCTGTAAGGCACCTTGCTGTCATTGGCAAGCGTTCCCTGCTATCGCCGCTACCATCGCTCCACACCACACACAACTTAAAATCATCTGATTATTAGAATTTGTGGTCCACACTCCATTTTATCCTTTATTTAATCTATCCCCAGATCACACATTTGTTTAAATGTTTTGGCTGGTTTACAAATCATGCAGCCATCTGCACAGTAGGTGTGACACCATTTTTTAGACAAAAGTTACATTACAAAACAACAAAGATAAAGTCATTTGAAATGCTTTGGTGTTTGTTATTCTGCCTGGTTTGCTTGGACCAACTCTAAGAAATAAATAGAATTATCTGTGTAAATCGATGAACATCTATGAAAAACAACACCCAGCAGAACGCAGAGCTTGCTCCATTACCTACGTTAATATCATGACAGCTGAGGAGAGATGACCTGGCCCACTTCTCATCTCTCCTGTACAGATGGCTATTAAAGAGAAAGTATCCCTTTTGTATGGTCCATGCAGAAACCCTTTATGGGCTTTTCAAATAAGCCAGCATTGCCCACAGGAGAGTAGCTTCCTGTTAGTATTAAACAGCCCAGATTTTGCCTATTTTGTAACCCAGCTCCTCATGAAATAAACCTACGTTTTCTCAGATTTAACTCCAAATGGTGGTTTTCCTGGGTATTTAAATTAGATTTCCTCAGACAAGGTGACCAAGTTTCCTCTAACTTTTATACAACTTCTTGTCAGCTCTGCCTGTAAACAGGAGATTCCCAGGCATTCAAATGATTTCCTGATGTTAAGAGAGTATGATCACTCTCTTCACTAAAAACTGACAATTTCCATTTTTTTGCTACTCAAAAACCAGTGAAAAAAGGCTAACAAAAGTCTTCACCTCCTTACTCCTCTAGTGTGTAGATCTAGATCTTTGGATCCCTTTTTTCCAAATCTTAGCAAAGAAGGACTTTACAATATCTGATTTACTTTAGAGTGATCAATTTGACATTCTGAAGATGTATTACTTGAGGTCAACATGATGCAACAAGTATTAGTTGCTCAACATAGCTTTCTGCATAAGTCAAAGGAAAATCATAGGGTTCTAATGACCTTAGGCATTAGACAAGTAATAGAATGTGTGAATGCCACATGCTATTACAACCATACAAAAATTTTCTTGGGCTGATTTCCAGAAAGCTGATTGAGGTATTTCCTTTGTCTTGACATCAGTGACGTTGTCCACATGTACCATAATGTACACTGCATATAAACTTGCCTCACAATGTGAGGCAAATAAGATGATTTATTTGTATAGGTTTATTATGCATGCAGCTAATACATGCATAATGCAAACATGAACATCCACACAACACACAAGCATATATACATATTATTGTTGCTGGAAAGATCAAAAATCATGGGTTGCACTTAAATGTGTCTTTATATTTTCTAATGGTTACACACTACTTGTTATTTTAAAACACAGCTATAAAATTTCTTTACAGAAAAGATAAAATATTAGATTGCATATTCTATATATCCTTCTTTTTAAATTCCAATTGTTTCAGCATTGATTTGGTTACTAGAGATTTAATGAAGTATTTATTTACTGGTGTAAACTAGAATTTCTCTTGTCAACTGCAGAATTGCTTCATCCTGTTTTCCCATTTGCTTTCTAACTTTACTGCTCAGTACCGTGTTTTGCATTCCCTTCACTTCCTCCTCCTGCTCATATCTGCTACCCTGCTCAATGCCACATAACATCCTTCAGAGACAAATTCTCCACAACAGAATTCACAAAATGGGTTATATACATGATACTGAAAAGGTTAAAGAAAGGAATCAGAAATGGCATATTTAGAAAATGCCAAAAGTAGGGTTTCAAAAAGGTACTGAATCCTTCCCCTTTGATCCCCAGCTCTTCAGAGGGGCAGTGGCTCTTGCTATGACACTGGGGCTTGCTTTCTCCATCAACAAAAGTAGCAGCAAACTACAAAGATTGTGGCTGTTTCCCCCTTTTATCATTCTCTTTGTCAGCCTGATCAGTCCTCAATGGTAAATGTGCTGCTCTGTTGTGCACAGCCAGCGGCTTGCAATTTGCTCACTATGTTTCATGAGACAGTTGTTTGTGGCTGTTTGGAACACATTTACCTCTTTGGGGATTTATGCGCTAGTTGCAATGCCAACCTCCATAGTGATAGAAATTTCTTTCTAACTAAAATAGATAATTAGAAGCTGGTAATTATTGGTCAAGAATTATCAGAGTGAAAAAAATTAAGCTCTTCATAAATAGTTCTTGGCAATGTCATCTCTTTACATTATCTCATGCCTAACAGCACTTTTCTCAGAGCGCTTACAAATTTACACTACTGCTGTTGAGGCCCATAATTTTATAAGAGTAATTCCTTTCCCAAACTCCCCCAATTCTGAACCATGCTGTATATGTATGTGTGCAAAATCCGATGGCAACTGCTAAGCAACTGTTTAGTCTATGTACACTGAACTACATCAGATACTATGGATGTAAAGGAATAATTTGAAGAGGAAACAGTGTTTAGCACCGTGTCTGCTTAAAATAACAGTGAAAATAATAGGAGTAGCAGCCTAGTGCATCAAACAGAACACAAACAATGGCAGACTCTTTTCCTATTCTCTCAGGTCAAATGCCAACCGTAAACTATGTGATGAAAACAAAGGAATCCCAGAAAGCTTCTTTTCCACAGACACTGTGTACCCAGAAATAGCATTTTCTCAAAGAAAGCTGCTAAAACTATGCTATGTATTCCATCCAGATAAAAAAGGTAGAAGAAAGAAGATGAGTGAGGAAATACCATTCATGCCAACACTTTCTAAACCCATATGAAACCTGGATTTATGTTTCCTCCTTTCTCACCCAAAAGCTGGAAATTGTTTCACCCACAAATTTCAATACACACACCAACAGACAGGTCTTCATTTGGCAATCATCCTTACAGTTATCCAAACAAAAGTACATGACTACATCTAGGTCCAAAATAATGCCAAAACACAGGGCCCATGTTAAAAACTCCACACTTTGCCTTGCTTTCTGTTGGCTAGCATCCCCTAGCCTAGCCTGACTCAGTGTGTAGTTAAAGCTAACAGGCTTTGCTTGATGAAGCTCAGTGGCTAGAAATGTGTGGACAGATCTGGCAGTCAGAACTCTCAAACTTTAGCTCACTTAATGCCAACAAGGGATTCCACGTCTATGACTCTATGTCCTCATCCAGTCAATAGAAAAGGCTTACTGCCCCATCCCATCATGAAGATGTTGGGAAGACTTGATTAAAGGCTGCAGAACAGTTCTAAAAAGGAAAGTTCTAGAAGTAGTAAATGTGCAATTACTAAAGGAAAGCTGCCCCTATGACATCATTTTATTACATAACTTGTAAATTGCATTGTTGTCAAAGATACTTAAGGTTACACTTCACTGGGTCATCAGCAGATTTTATTTTCCATTAGGTGGCATAATCCCTCTTGTTGAATTGATTGAAATGTATAATAAAATCTGTAAAAATGCTATATGCTCTCCTAACAAAGAAGAGTAAGAGGCTTTTCAAATAGCCTCTAATCCCTCTTCCCCTGCTAAATGTCTAGTTGAGATTATATTTGATTAGACAAAAACACACACATACATACAACCTAAAAATACCTACCCTCAGTGGAGCTATTTTAACCAATAAAGTAATTTCAGTTGCCTTATTTAAAAGTCTAAGTTTCACACTGGGGTTTTGTAAGTATAGCTTTGCCTCACTGACCTTCCATAATGCGAGTTCTCTCTGTGGCTGTTAGCACCATGAACTCAGGTTACATCCCGGGATCATGATCAAGTGATTTGATGGGACACCATCAACTTTTCTGGGCTTTCAAACTGCATCATGATGTTGAGCAGCAACTGTTTCCCTCAGCTGGCTGAGCATTATCTCTATCAGTGGTTCATACTTGTTTCTGAGTGGTTTGGCAGATGACTTTCCACTTTCACATTTGTCCCATGTCCCAGGCACCTCCCCTTTTCTCTTTTCCCTGAATAATGATTATGGAGTCCTTCAGGTAAGAAGACACTACATCCATCAATAACCAACACAGATGAGGGGAGCATTTTACTATGAGA
The DNA here is from genome assembly GCA_013399455.1 of Anthoscopus minutus. Lineage (NCBI taxonomy): Eukaryota > Metazoa > Chordata > Aves > Passeriformes > Paridae > Anthoscopus > Anthoscopus minutus. The sequence goes on from VWYI01043048.1 coordinate 166,245, forward strand.
GGATATAACGGTTCCTGACACTGTGAAATGATGTCTGTAAAGGCATTTATTGCCCCTACATCTGATATAGGGATTATAACACTGTTTGACTTTTAACTCCTGCCTTGCCACATTACCTTCCCCCTCTTGAATTTAAACTCCTTTCTTTCTCTGTGTCTTCCTGAAGCTTCCTTACTTTCTATTACCCAGAGAATCAAACACACTACATCCTGTTCTACCAATTATCTACTAGAAAATCAGGGTAAGGATACACATTTTATCAGATAAATGTAAAAAAGACCAATGTCTTTAGGAAACCATATTTTTCTTGTTTGTTTCATGTGATGTGTCAATAAGCCAATATTCACTCCAGTTCTTAATCTATTTCTCAATCTACATATTGATATGCATGCAGGTAACTACAGGTATATGTTATATATATTCACACAAATGTGTTTTTGTGCTTGTGTTTTGTATTATGTACAAATTCTATAGGAATACCTACAGATGTACATAAACTAAGGCTGGTTAAAAACAGCTTGATGTGACCTCTTGAACCTTTCTCTCTACACAGAATGTGGTCTTGGAAAAAGGCCTGTGAACAATGACATAAATTATAGGGGAGGGGGGAGAGTGAAATTAGAAAGATAGCTAAGGAAAAAATCCAGTTACTGGTGAGAAGACTAACAGAATTGGAGATCAGAAATTATTTTTCCTTGTGCTTCAATGCTGAGGGCACATTCAAAACTCTCCAGAACGCTGATATTCCTTTCACTCCACCCCAACACAAAATCCCCTCACATTTGTTTAATCGAGGCTACATCATTAGGAGCTGCTCTGTTAAGTCTGGCAGTGCAGATAAGAATCTTCCACTGAACACAGATTACCACACGCACGACTGGCAAATCTCCCTGCATGTTTTGCAAGCTCCTTTATTTCACTGGGAAGATTTTATATTAAGCACATTTAAATCTGTGTCACTATGGTTATGTCATGAAGTAATATCATGCATGATTAGATAGAACACAGACAAAACAATTAAATATTTTTTAAAAGATTCTCTTTCTCATTCAAGCTCATCCAGCTTTAAGAAATTAAACACAGGCAGTTAATAGCTCAGTTTAGGAAAATACGTCTTTTCGGGTCTGAAGGCTGAAGCCAGCTAAATGGATTTGTCCTGCTTTACTGGCTCTCTCCCCATTTTGCTCCTCCCACTCTGACACTTTAATAAAACTCATCCAGAAAACAGACAGAAAAATAAACCTGAGTATTTAATGAAATAAGTGAGCTCCTATTCTAAAAATGTGAGGCAGCTGGAAAGTGGGTAGCAAGAAAATACATCATCAATTCCAGCATCATCCCTTATAAACAGTGTCCATATTCACCGTCAAGTTTCAGCATCGCTATACGCTACAGTAAGGTACATTTCAAACCCTGGACTCAAATAAAACAATATAAATGGTGAGTTCTGTTAGTAGTACCCTACTTTCAAATTCTATTGCTGACACAGATTGAATACTCTGAAGCAGTTCAAATAATTTCATACCCAAAACCACAAGATATCAAATCTAAGGCTTAACCTAACAGGTAAATTTCTTGTCTCCTTTACAAAACCAGTTTGTCATTTTTGTGAAAAATATAAAATGTTTGTGCTCTAAATGTGTAACAAATAAAGTACCCACAGAAATGGGCCATTAAGTTTTGGCAGATAAGTTTCTTTTATAGTGCAGGCAAATTGCTAAGTGTTAATGGAAGAATCTGCATGTTACCTTGAAGGAAAAAAAAAGAAAAAAAAGAATTACCACCAAACTGGAAAGTGGAAAAATCAAGAAAATTCTCTTCTGTTGGATGTATAATTACTAGCTTCTATACCATATTTTTTGGTCTGTGCCTTGCAGGATTTTCTGCTATTTTAGCAAGGAAACCAGCATTAGGGAAGCAGGAGTAAAAAAATCAGTGGCATCCATCTCTGTTTTGAAAAGCAAAATTTGGAAAAAGACTTAAAAAAAACAGGAGATAATCCTGGCAATGTTATCTTATTAGTGAACAAATGATGTGCTTGATAAATTTAATTGGCTGATAGAACTCTTAGTGCTATTACTGAGTAGTTACCAAATTGAAAACATTATGGGTAAACCTAGGGGAATCAGCAAATAATAGGAAAATATGAATATCAAAGAAAAAGCAGCTTTTGTTTTATTCCAATTTACAACTGTAACAGTCTTGTAAACATCAGGATTCAGGAATCCTAAAAGATGTTTTTTTAAAATGCTTGTAACTTAAAGAGTGTATTCCATTACTGTATACTACAATTCCTTACTTTTTCAAATAATTTATAGTATTTAATTGTATACAGATACACTCAGGATTTTTTTCCAGACTGCTCAAACATAACAAACAATACTATTTTATGGCCATTTTAATTATTTATGTTTCCTAATGACAAAAACTCACCAGTTTTGATTTTGGTACTGAGGTGCTTGAGAAGTACACAGTAGTGTCATTACCATAATAACTTCTGAAATTAAAACCTGTCTAAAACTCTACGGAAAGCTAACATCCAGTTCATTAACCATTCCTGTTAGTTTGTTTTCAATAATGCAAAAATGATTAGAAGTTTAATTTGCTAATCACCTGTGTTTTGACTGGCAGTGGATATATAATTCTCTGCAGAAGTCTAAACTAGCCCTTGCAGAAAATAAAATATGCTAATGCTTTATCAAGTCTAATAATATGAATAAAAAAATCAATCATGCCTAGGTTAATCATTGATGGATCCACAATTAATTTCTCCTTAACTCTGTTTAATTTTAGAGACAATGGTGATAATGAGTAAGAAAAATAGCTATTTATCTTTGAGAAATTTTAGCGCTCACTTACCAATCATGTGGTTTGCAACATGAACTTGGATATCCCACTCATTGTAGAAAACCATCTGACATTTGATGCACTGGTAGGTCTTCTTCTAAAGAAACAAGGGTAGAAAAAATTTACTGAAACATACAATTGTAATAATTTCATTATAACTCAAAATACCAAGTTGTCACAGTGATCACAGTGGTCATTTAAAGCTCTCCAGCAGTGCTTTCATTAAGGCTTAATTATTAATATTAAAAAATAACACTCTGTAGAACCTTTCATTTGAGTTTTCTGAAAGTTGGTGGAGATTGTTGTCAGCTTCCTAACTCTATGGACACATCAGTATTGCTAAAACATCAGTACCACACTCACAGAAGACAAAATGGAATGAGGATATATGGGATGTAAGCCAAACACTGAAATAAATGTGGATCCTTCATTTTACACCAATGGATTAGATCCACTACATAGCAAGGGAGAAGCCAGGAAAAGAACATGCAGATGAGAAATATGCTTCTCTCATTTTCAGTGGGGCTGCAGAATCTCCTCTGGACCACACATTTTAAATGGTCCATCAGGCTGCCATTTTTCAAGGAGGAAAACCTCCCAGCTAGTCTGGACAAAAAGTTCCTGTATCAGGGCATTTGCTTAAATAATATCTGTTGGCAAGCCTGTACTAAAGCTGAGAAGCCTGACTGGAAACTAGCCAGAGACCATGCCTTCTGGCCACATCAGATTGGGCTTGACTTACTTAAAAATCATGGACTATATAGCTCAAATTTCATTATAAACCAGGAAATGCATTATTCTGCTCAATTTGGTGCACAGAACGCGTTTTTCATTTCTGTCTCGATGTCCTTCAAAAAAGATCCACTCTTTCACTTTTCTACAAGGTATATAACTTGTCCAAGACATTTCAACATCCTAAAAAAGTAACTGCATTTTCTCTCATTATTTTTCTGGATCTGAATTGAATTGGCCAGAGAGTTGATATTGGAAAGCATTGTTTTAAAAGTAAAAACTAAGTGTATTCAAAGTAAGGTTTACTTTTTTCCTTCATAAGACTTAAAATCTGCAGCTATCTAGGCATCTAATGAGACAAGTCAGATTCATAAAATTATTCAACTGAATAATTGTAATATCAAGGACTCAAGTCCTAAGGTAACAGTCCTGAAGAGCTCAATTCTTGTTTTGAAGATGCAATAAAGTCAAGGTAAGCCCTGAACTACCACATCAAGGCAGTAACTCAAGAGACACAGATCTTTCTGTACAGCCACAGGCACCTAGCCTACATCAGCAAAAAGAAGAAAAAACCACAGAAAAACACATATTTTTTAAAGAATGTAAAGTCACAAGAAGCTGGCACAGATGAATTAAATTGCAGATTTCCCATATATTAGTTGGAGAAGAAATAGAGTTTACTGGATAACGTGCATCAAAAATACAGCTTCTCTCATATATATTTAACTTGTGAAGGATTTTATGCAGCTGGTATTATCAATTATATTTTTTAAAAGTTGCTGGCTTTTTTTACCTGACTCCAAACAGTAATAAGGACTTGCTGGATTTTTTATCACCATCTAAATTTAGATGCCCTGTCCCAGAGAGATGAAGTGTCCATCTATTAAGTATCTTTCTGCTTCAAGCTTTTAGGCAGGAATATAAAGACTTTTCAGACATATGTTGTTTTGCCATACCAAGTTAACTGAAAAATTAGTTGACTAATCAAAGTCAGCTCTGAAATTAAGTGTTCCTGTGGGCTCCTCCTTACAAATCTCCCACTGCTTCACATACACAGAGGCTATTTTAATTTTCTCGATCACAATAAAATGTGCCGTGTCTCTTCATGGTGGAAACAATCATAAGCCTTTTTTGCTGTTTTTCTTTTAAATTAACCTTAGTTTTTCAAAATTTAGCAAAGTTAAATCATCATGTAGACAAAGAAAAATCAGTGGACACCCCAAAACCACATCTGTTTTGACTTACTGTTATGATTTGTAAAGCCAGCTGTTTTTAAAAATAATTTTAAAGACAAATTTTTTTTTACTCTCTTTTTGTTCTTGTGACAATACTGGTAACATTGACAGAAAATCAGATTCAGTCTAAGGATTTCCTATTACATGTTGGTAAATTTAACCTTACTGCACTATTTCTAGATCTAGCAAAGACCTCTAAATAATGATAGTCACAATCAACGATTTATTTTGCTAAGCTCTTTGCCAGATGCTTTTTGATGCTGACATATAGAACAACAATATTGCATAAATAACAATCATTCTCCCTTTTTTAAAAACATTGTTTCCCTTTAGAACTAGTTAGAAAATATTTCTTACTCCCTGATGACTGGCACTATGTATTGTTTATTAGCATACCCCTAGCATTATTCCTGATATGTGACTTTGTTGAAAAACAAAGAAACATAAATGTAATGGCTGGTCTTTTCTCTTGTTAGCAAAGCAATGCAGAGTGCATGTCAAGAATTGTCAGCAAAATTATGACTGATGTACATAAAGACAACACATACAAAGGCTGGGGATTTTTTGAAGTCAAATGCTAAAAAGTAAAGTGATTTGACAACAACAAAAAATAATAATTTACTAGCACTTACTAGCCTGTTCAAAATGATCTGACATATTTGCAGAATCACACATAGAGTTTTTCTTTTTATCATGAAGGGAAGATTGCTTCTGTGACTGCTGCTTGATCAAGCACTAGTTCTTTTTGGTTTCCAAGCATATTCTAAAATGTTGACATCAACTTTTATTAGCACAACACACACTTATCTCAAAGTGTCTAAACCTATGTATGATTAAGTTATTTTAATAAGAAATTATTTTATTTTAAAATTTTATTTTAAATCATACTCTGTAAATTCCATTTACTCCTAGATTTCAAAGCAATCAAATCCAGTCGTTCTCACACCATGCAGAACAAGACCCACATACTTATTTCCATAGGTTTCACATTCTAAGGATGTCCTTGCTTGCCACAAGTTACATTTCAGTCTCACAAGCTTTGTCAGAACTATGGGACTCATAACTGCTCACAGGAGTTCCTGGGTCCTGATATGCTTCATGGTTGATCCCAATTCCCTGCTAGGGTGAGATGTGGGGAGAGATCCAGCCCCTCCTCACAAAGTGTTCCTGAAAAGGGGAAACTTGGAGGAATAAGACAGAAATGAACCCTGAGGTTCAAGGTTCCATAGCACTTGCTTGGACAGGAAGGAAAGCAGCCTTGCAGCACTTGCGTGACACACCACAGAAATAAAACTGGATTGTGACTCGAGGAGGCATTTGAATTTCTCTCGAGTGTCTCCAGCCTTTGCAGTGCAAGATGGCTCTAAACAGAAAGGAGCTCAGGGTTGTGACAGTCATCCTTTCCTTGTCCTGCTGCAGCTGTTTGCAAAAGGGAACTCTTGCTGAACTCCCTTGCCCCTCTGCCCAAGCCACCAGCCACTCAGCAGGACTGAGCAGGCACTCCAGATCCTGCTGCACCAGCTCACAGCCCTGAGCATATCCATTCTACACAACAATGAAGAGTGGACAGCTAAGGGCACTTACACCCTAACCTGCCACAGCTGCTTTTCCCAAAGGACACCTGTCAGTCTCCTCAGGAGACAGAAGAATGACAATATTTTCATTCTTCCCTACAAACACAGAAAAAACACGTATGTCCTGTAAGAGATTTAAATCACCAAGGGTGGGCCACAGAATGCTCTTGCCATTATCATTACTATTATTATTATTATTGTTATTGTTATTGTTATTAGTCTGAGTGTAAATCTGAGGCCCAAGTCATTCCTGGGACCATTCAAAATCACTGTGGAAGAATAACTCCTTGGACAAATGTCTCCCAAGAACATTGGGTGTCTGTTGCATTCTTGTTTTCACAACCATTTTAAAGCCTCCCAGCATTCAAATCTTTTCTGTGACTTCATTTAAAGAGTTTTGGATTGGACATATGCATGTGTCTCCCTAACCTTTTGAATAATTAATGTCACCTAGACCATTAATTATTGTTCCAATCCTCACTTATCACACTGCAGTTTTCTGAATTTCTTTTCTGTAAAGGTGTCCGGAGTGCCTATGTTATGTGAAATGAGACTTTACTGCTTTTATAAAGAGAACAGGAATATGAACTTTCAATTGGTACTTCAATTCTGTGCACAGAACTTTATATGCTTTGCTTTTCTAAAGAAACATAACTAATAACCACACTGCTAGAGGATTTACAGTTCTATTCAGAAGTCCATCAAAAGCATGCAGAAAATATTTCTGTGTAGACTTTTGTGCCCTGTGACTGAGGTACTGATATATTCTTTTTTTTCAATTCCCTAGTCTCATTATATTACTTGAAAATGAACTGCATATGCTACTTATCAGCTCATGCTCCACCTCCTTGTCAAAATCATTCAGTATTTATTGCCTGCCTATTTTGTTCTGACATTTCCCCAGTTTTGTACTATCAGGGAATTTCATCACCTTACTACTTATTCTTTCTTCCAGCCTACTGATATGCTGCATAAGTTCAACAAAATTGGTGCAAATAATGATTCTTAAGGCTTTCCATTATTTACACTTCTCAAAACCAACCTGCTTCAATTCACAAGACTCCCATGCTTTCCATACTCAAGATCGTGTCTTTTCTTTTTTAATCAAAGAGAGTATCTCTCTCTACGCTGTACTTATTCACCCAACAGATTAGTCTTTTGTGCTATGCAGTTTCAAAAGCTTTGCTAAAATCCTGGTAAATCATGTTTATAGGCTTCTCTGTCAGCACTTGTGGCTATTCTCTCAAAATACTCTTTATTGAAAATGTTAAGCATGATCCCCCCTCTGTGAATCTCTGCCCTCTGTCCTTCATTAAATTCAAACTTTCTTCTATCATGTCTTTGATTAGCCTTCCTCTTCTGTTCCTTACTGTTTAAATCAAGCCCACAAACCAGTAACTTCATGCATAAGCCTTCTATTCCCTGTTAAATGTTTGTTTAGTGGCCTTTTCCCAGGCTGTTGGTGCTTCTTCTTAAAGACCGCAAGTTTATCTACTTAATGTTTCCTTTTTTATCTTCAGATCCTTTCACTGAGAGTTTTGGAATGGATATTTTTGTAAGTCATTTATTGTATATTATACTCCATTATAATACCTCTAATGTGTACTTCATTCTTCTCCATGGGGAGGATATGTCACTAGCTCCATGACAAGGCATTTGTTTAGCAGTACTGGTTTCCTTGATTACATATACCATTTCTGGATCTTCTGTACCCATGCCCCTTTTAACTGAATATTTATTCCCTATATGAAGTAACCAAAATATCATTTATAGCTTCGAATACATGGCATCTACAGTCTTAGGCTTGAAGACATTCCTAGCTTGTTCTATACTCCTTTCACACTTCTCTTCCATGCCCTATCAAAAATTATTTTGATGTCTATCTGTTACCCCACCAATAACCTCCTGTTTACACCTAATTACATTATTCACCCTTGTCACACTACTGAAGAGGACTTTCAAGGCTTTCCCCCCGCAATTTTAGCACAGACTGAGTGTATGGATCAAGGACACAGCTGAGACAACCTGCTGTTGTCAAAAAGGAGTGATACCACTCCTCTCACATCCTCTAATTCCCTTCTCCCATATCAGTCATTCACTCAGTTTCCCTCACATAAAGGGTGGAGTTAATTCAACCTTTTAAACGGACAGAACAGTAACCTGACAAGAGAAAGTGAACAGCATACAAAAAATCATCTGAAAATAACAAGTTAAGACATTTAAAACTTGCACACTAACTACAGCAACTTGCCAGCGCTAACTCCCAATGCTGGCAGCTGATTTTTGTTTTACATCATTATTTTATTAAGTATTAGCAGTGTGCTTGGCCCTTCATGATAGACAAGAGGAACCACGATTCTAGCTTTGTCCATTTAACCATTTTTCATCAGAGTTCAGATTAATTTTGACACTACCTTAATTGAGGATTTCTTTTCTATCTTCCTGGATGCTTATTTTGTCAACCTTAAGCTCTAAGAAAACTAAGCATATGTTAGCCAGTTTCACTGCATAGTTAGTTATTTATCTTGCTTATGGGGCACTGTCATCTTGCTTTTTTCATCTTAACTGACTAGTTGCCAACTCTTGTAATTGCTCACACAAAACCCTTAATTAGTATTTCCTGATTACTTTTAAAAATACATTCAAGGAGATTTTACGAATATTTTTCTGCAGAGTCTTAAATTATAATAAGGTCTGAGCGTACATGCCTGTAGAAAGAATACAATCAATTCCATAAGGTAAGCAAAATTAACAATGGAAAGAATATTTTTTTCTCATTTCTTTCATTACGGTTACTTATGTGCACAAAATATATTGAGTCAGAAATACAAATGTTCATGTTAGCAATCCTTACTTACTTACAATCTTACTTACTGCTTGAATTCATGGTCTACTGTTCTGTCTTTCACCTTTACTCTGGATTCTGTATTTAATCATGTCTGTCTTCAATGTCTCAGTTACAAACCTTTCCCTCCCCTGGCTGACAAAGAGCATTAGCTTGCAATGTCTCACATCATCGCATAGAAAAAACCATACTTTGCCACATTTAAAAACTGCATCTCTTCCTTTTGAGATCTCTAATCCTTTAACTCTCTCTAGGCAGTTCAAACTCAGTACCAAAGTGAAATACTTGTCAGAAAGGTAACACTAAAACCTGGCAGCACATGGCTGTATATTTATTTTCTCTCTCAATTACTTCGTATCAGGCTTACATAGTTTATGAATACAAACAGCTTAAAGTGCTGTGAATTTGATTTCAGATCTAAAAACCAAATACACTTCTTTCTGCCTTGTCTGAGGGCCTGATCCTGGGTGAAGCTGAGTTTCTGAGCCATGCACCTGTATGTGCTGACCAGTGCTCAGGAATTTGAGGCTGACTGTGTCAGCAACTGAACTTTTTTTCAGCATCCCCACCCCTTTCTGTCCCCTTACATTGCACTTAAAACCAAAGGTGATGGCCAGCCTGAGACGCCCTGAAGCCCTGTTGACCCATCCAGAGGCATCCCAACACTCAACATCTGTGTCAGAGCCACTGTGTGGCTACGGACATTGAGGAGGAACTATGACCAACACCACACTGCTAATTCTGCAGATGAAGTGGCATCAAAGCAGAGGCAATAGAGCTTCACTTGGCAGGTCTGAAACTCAAAAAGCTGATATTCTGAGTAGGCTGATATGTTTTCCCTTTTAAAGTTGTTGGGTTTTTTTTGCTTTGTTTTTTTAAAAAAGGCATACTGAGACAGACTGCCATTCAATAAAGCCACTACTTTCTTCACCGACAATCAGCAACAGATGTAGCCCAATAAAATTAATAGTTTGCAAGTACGCACAAGAGAATACTCTTGTCTCTTTTCTCCATCACAGATTTTATGAAAGCTCTCTGGATTTTAACAGAAAGGCAAAATCAGGAGCTTTTTATATACCCTTTTTTAATTTATTTTTTTTTTTGTAATTTAAACACTACATCCGCGTTTCTCCCACTCTTTGGAGAATTAATGCTGATTAATTTCACTTTCCAAAGTGTGACGTAGGACCATCCCCCTGCCCTTAATTGTCCACTGTAAACTCAAACTGAATTCTGCACTATTACTTACCAAGATAATTTAATCCTACAGAATAGAACTTGGGCTCAAAAATATGCAACATTAATATTAATGTACAAACAGAAATATATTACTCATACATAATATATAAGAAATTAATTTTCATTGAAGTATCAAGAGAAGGAGTAAACCCCTTAGATCCTTCTCATGCAATTAGCTCTGCACTTGGGGAAGTCAATGGGACTTCACAAATGAAGGCTTCACACGATAACATGGGCAAGACTGGGGTTTTAAAAAGGCACTACAAAATATGCCATGAACAGAGTCCTACAGTCATATTGCTGTGATTTTAGTACTACCCTCTATGGATACACTTAGGCCACATCAACGTTAACAGATATACTGGTAGCATCTGAGCTGGCACACAGCTGCTGACATTGCAATGATGCTTGACTGTGTGCCCAGTTGAAAAACCTCCGCTGGGGCAGTGCAGCTGCCCAAGGAAGTGGTGTACCAGCAAAACAAGCCACTCTTCAACACAATGACTTCTGTCTGTTTTTTTCCCTGTGAAGATATGGGGAATTAAAGGAACTTCAAGGAATTGCCTCTGTCCTATTTCATGATCTTTTACTTTCACATTAATTCTTAAAGTACCAGCAGTTCCTCTTAGGTATCCTGTAATGAGTTAATGTCTTTTTACTTGAGGCTTCAGTCTACCATTTCCTTATCTGAAAAAAAAAAGATTGCAGAATTTGTTTCAGATACAGAATGCCATATTTCTAAGTTTGAAAGACTTCAACCACTCAACCAGCATCATGCAGACCAGCTGTGAAACAGAGCATATGAGAAATGAGGAACTATGGTTAAGACTGATAGTTTGCGAAAATCACCAAGTAATGCACACATTCCCTGTCTAGGGCTGTGAGAAAAGCACCAAGCAGCAGAACAGGATCAATTGCAATATTGCCACTGTCTGTGATGGTTGCAAGGATTTGTAAGCAGACAGTCATGTTCCTACAGGTCAGCCCTAAACCTATTCCAGCCATCAGAGCACAAACCAAGAGGACTGTTGTAGCAAACACAGAAGGAAATCTGAAAGCTTGAATTCTCAAATTGTTCTTGGTGAACCACCCTGTTTCCTCCTGGAAAATGTGGAGAGAAAGAGGTGGCCTTCCAGATATGAAAAGCCATTAGATGTACCTTTTTAGACAGAATGATGCGAAACATCTGAATAATAAGCAAAAACCAGAGGAAATTTATCCCAACACAGGACAGATATCCCAACACAGGACACCAAAATTGTAGACATATGATCAAAGGGGATAAATAGCTCCCTTCTCTCCTGCCTTCCACATTGTTTTTGAGTATACAAGCAGCAAGTAACTTTGAAATGGCTGCATTTTTAAGTGGCATTATTTCTAAGATACTCTTCAAAGGCATTTCACAGGCATTAAAAATGATTCCTAGAAGAGCACATTATTATTGGTAGGACTGTACTGAGATGCTCAGCATCAGGGAGGGCCCGGCTCTTTTAGTCACTGACTTACGGAGCCATATACCAGCAACAAAGGTTTTTCCACCAAGGAGCAACAGGGTAACATCAACATACATCTGGTAGATGGGTCCAAAGATGGGTAGAAACCACAGAAGAAGGAAATGGGTGAGGTTGATCTCTAGAGATCATCTGGTCCATTCCTCCTGTTCGAGAAGGGTCACCTAGATCCTGACCACATCCAGATGACTTGTGAGTATCTCAGAGGGATACACAATCTGTCAGGGTAACTTCTGCCAGGGCTTGGTTGCCCTTGCAGTGTTTCCTAATGTTCAGAGGGAACCTACTGTGTGTCCATTTATCCCCTCTACTTCTTGTCCTAGAATATCACACAGTGAGGGTGGATGTTAGCAAGAGACACATCTTTGCTGTCATACCCAGAAAAATATGCTGTACAAAATAGTACAGGTCATATTTACCCAGTAATTTGTAATAAAATGCAGGAAACAGTATAAATGAAAGATGGCTTTCATAGGGAAAAAAGGTACCTCAGGTTTGAGCCACAATGCACAAGATCAACTATCTGCTATCACAGAGCTCTGGCAGGTCAAAGAACAGTATCCCTTAAGAATATGCTACATGTCAGGTGGTTTTCTTATGTTCATTTTGTACAACTTCATGAAACAAGCAGTACTGAGGCTACACACCCATTTTAAATTAATGGTTAGCCCATTTTATTTCCCTCATGACAGAGTATCAAATCTGGGTGTTATGTTTGTTGTACAAGACAAAGTAATGCACACATCATATATATCAACTTTATTGAGTAGTGGTGAAAAACAGTTCTCATGTACAGTCACTTGACAAGCTCGCCTGTGAGTATCACAAAGACCATATCAGAGTTTCCTCCTATAACTTCATGTCTTGTTTTCCCTTGAATTTCACATAAAAAAGAGGTATAAACTTCAGCTACAGCAATCTTCCCAGTTTGGATTTCTTATTTGGATTCTATCAACTGCTGGGTCACCTCTCTTCCCAAGCATTGAAACAACTTCATAGGCTTTGTGATTACTACTAATCAATGAATTTTTCCCTGAAATTGGCCAATAGTAGTCCAAAAATTATAGGTAGAAGTGAGAGAATCCTCTAGAGGTATGCAAACCAGCAGTCAAATAGAGATACGTCATGATTTTCTGTGTCTTGTTCCTAAAGATGATCAGGCTAGAAAATTGTGTGAAATTTCTTCTTGTTTCTATCCAATTCTGAGATCAGAATACAAACACTCATCACTATTGTGATTTTCCTCTGGGACTGTGCAGAAACGGAGGCATGCTACAGCAGTGAGTTGGCCAGCAGGTAGGCACAAGTACAGGGAAAGCCCCAAGAAGATGGTGGGCTGCACAGCTTAGCTGCAGGAGAATACACCTCATGGGTGTTTTGTCTCATAAAGCTTTGCTGACTCTACATTTGCCCTCTCTAGAGATCCTTAAGGACTTCATCCACATTTCTGCGTCCCCCTCCAGTTCTTCTGTTTCCTCAAGCACGCATTCCATCCCTGCACCCTGGTTCATTTTATGGAAATCTTGGTTTAGTGCTCTTGAAATTTTTGGTTAATGTGTTATCCTTTCATCCTCTCATGCAAACTTTTCCACGGTTGCGAAGAAGATGCCTCTCCAAATTCCCCATCTGAAGTCTCTGACAAAAAAAAGACAGACAAACAGCATTCATTTTAATGATCAGTAGACAGGAAATTAAGAAAACTCACTACAATTTTTCCCCCTTTCTTTTGTTCAGCAGCTTCCAGCCAACACATGGCCTTCCTTTCAAGGACTGTACCCATGGTGTGTGTGAGGTGGGAAGTTTGAAGCTTAACTTTGGTATGATTTACAGCAACATGATAACAATAATACTATCCTTGTAAAATTCAGAGGACTCTGATAGCTTACCACCAAAAGTGTTAAGACAAAGAGAAGAGAAATGCTTAAGCTGGACTTTATCAGCCAGTTCATGGTAGTGGCACTACCAGAAATTAAAGCACAGTGCAAAGTGGAGGTGGCCTACTGTGGCAAAAAAACACCCAGTCTAGGCCTTCCTAAGAAGAGATATGGTCACACTTTAAATAATACTTTCCTGAAAGCAATGTTAAAATTATGCCAGAAGACAAAACTGGTATTTTTAGTGAATTCATTTTCAAACTCCAGAAGCAGAAAATATGTTTGTCACCGATTAGTTCCACAAACAATTTCAAAGCTGAATCTTTGTGCCAGCAACAAACCTTCTTTACCTTTTTCTGTCCCTGGATCCAAAATACGGCATGAAAATCACTTGTTCTGGGCCTGGATTCACTGACAGGAAACCCAAGGCACTACTTATGTTTACATTACAAGTTTATGTGCTTATTCATAAAAATCCTGTAGTCAGAATGATCAGCTTGGATTGCTGATGAGGAGGATTATTTTAATTTCTTTATGTATTTCAATTAAATGCATGAGTATTGATTTCAGTGCATTTTTTCAGTTAAAACCACTGTGATTTATATTGCTAAAATGGTATTGCTTGCCCTGCCAAAAGCATGCATCTGGGAACATTTCTGGGTTGCTTACAGTCTTTTCTCTCTTCTTTCTGCCTCTGACTGCCAGTGCGTGCTGTTGAAATAAACCAGCTACTTCAAAAGGCAGTTCCTGTTTTCTATCTTTGTGGGTCTGGCAGTGTTTTGAGAAGTGGGGGCAATAATAGTAAGAGGATAAAGGTAGATTCAGGGCCCATGAATAAATAAAGAAAAAGAAACCCGTACTGATAACAGAGTACACCTACCTGAGCTCCATTCTTTCTCCCAGGGTGATACAATTTCTGGATTCATCTGAGGTTGGAGAAGTTGAGTTTCAAGAAGCCAACAGCTTTCCACAGCATCTGAATTTTGTGACCTCATCTCTGCAAGCTCATTGTCAGCCTGCACTTTCACAGCTCCTTCCACAACAGTGCTATGATGTGCCTGCTGTCCCCTGCTGTGACATGCCCATCCTGGCATACAGCTCTGTGCAACCACAACAGGACAGAAGAGCAGCCCCAGATTCACTTATTCTGCTCTCCAGCTGGCGTGACAGTTGCTAGCTCTCTCCTTTGTCCAGCATTTCGGATATTCTCTGAAACAGTGAGTTTCTGCAAGTCTTTTGCCACACCTAAATAAGCATCTTCACTCCTGAAATAATTTGGTCAGGTACTCACACTACTCCTTCTCTCCTCAAGACCAGAAAATCCAGAGCATTCTTGCATATTAATGAAGTACTGTCTGCATTGCCACAGGTAATACATATTCACATGAGCTTCACATTCATGGAACAAAGTGATACAGAAGCAGTTACGCTTCTACTCTGAAAGTTACCAACAAGACCCCAAACTGAGCACAGTTGCTCATGTGGATACTCTAGCATAATGCAGGTTTAACCATTAAACTGCTGGTATAAGCTGGAGTACACCCCCCTCCCCTAAAAAATGTACAATATAATTTATTGCACCAATATACTGGGGTGATTCAGCAAGTACAGAAGTCTTGAAGCTTAAGAATTGAGGGCACACTTTCTGCTGAGTCAAGAGTTCTCTCATTAGGTGCCTGACAGTGTACTGAGGAGGAACACAAGAGTCAAGGCCACACAGTTTTTCTTGAACAGCTTTTCATCTTCCAAGTGCTTTACAAAAAGTGTATTGTGAGCATGGAAACACACTTTTCAGGAAATATCTACCTTCTATTCTGGATAAGGATAATGAAGCAGAGATGTTCAAGCAGACTTGGCCAAGTCAGCAAAGCAAATGAGTGACAAAAAAAGGTCTGGAAAGTTCCCAAGTCACCAGCATACCAGACCTTGTTCTCAGCTTTTAGACAGTAACTATCACTATGGTTTCTGTGGGTAGTTTTCTTCCTTCTTCCTAAATATCAACCAGTGTGAAACCAGCACACCACATTAGCCTGAAAGTGCACTTGCAGCGTGATTCAAGATCTTTAAAAGAAATCTACAACCAGCTGAATCCAGCACCTCATTAAAGCTCAAATATTAGCTTGCAGATGTATGCATTTTGGAGCTCTTTCAAAAGCTAGCTCTCCACAATCTGCCTGTTTAAGTCTGTGTGATCACTTAGGGGTACTAGATTCAGCAGTGTGATGGGCTTAATGGTTTCCAACCTGCTCCTTGAGTTGTAATTAATGATGAGCACTGCTCATAATTTTCCATTCCAACTAGAAGGTAACTTTTAGTGGAGATGATCCAGGTCAACATCTTTCACTCGGCAAATGGGGTGAGCCTAGTGGGTGACAGCTCCGCTGAAGACATTATACTGTGGTAAGGTAATTGCACCCTATCACATCACTGAGAACAGAATAAAGAGGAAAATTTTCAAGTTCAAGCATGAGAATACCCAGCAAAGAAGCTAGAAGTGACACTTCCAGGAAGCTAGAAGTGGCACTCCTAATGTGATCTTTTATCCTAAAAAGGTATTTTCAAATATTCTTATCATTGAAATCTATTATTGAGTAAAAAGGGGTATTCAGCAATATTAATAGTCTGACACCTCATCTCACATACACAAGATACCTATTTTTCTTGCCTTAGGTATGAAATATTCTATATATATAGGTTGAAATCTCAAATCACGTGACTCTCAATAATGCAAATGAAACTTTCGCTCCTTAATATTATTAATACTATTTGTTGAAAATTTCCCCAAAATTGCATGTTTAAGTACTTGTCTTCAACATCCCATTCAGTTCAAGAAACATCCTTCCAGTGGTGTATGAAAGCCAGTGACTAATAATAAATTTTTTAAATCCTTTTTTTTTTTACTGTTTGTGTTATATGCTTATGTTTTTATTTCTCTCAGTCTGGACATACAGTCTATAGTTTTAAACATCTGCACATTACTACTTTCAATTTTGATTCTCATTGCTACAAACTGTGCATCACTAGAATTTCAACCAGTAATATCTGCTAGAAAAATTAATGTTCTATCAGGAATTTGATAGCTTTGTCTTCCCATGAGAAAAGAATCTGAAAGTCTACATTACTATGGGGAAACCAGACCATAGACACTGAAAATTCAGTTTACAACCTCAGAATGGATGTGGGGGGCAAATGGTGATTTGAAGGAGGTAAATGCTATTCACAAATGTATAGTTTAAAAAGCTTTTTCATATTAGATACACTTTCATATAAAAATCAAAAGGATTAAGAAGAGGAATGTGATGCCAATTAGAAGTATAACTAAGAACTCTAATTATACCTGATCAGGTACAGGAAGATTCAGTAATGACACTGGAGGTAACTGATCTTACATCACCACAAAGGACTCCCAAAGCTCTTTTGGTCTAGTTTACAAGCAAGAGAAAGACAAGTTGCTAACATCTAAGCATGGTAACTGACTTAACACGATTCTGATTGTGCTTGAGGTAGCAGGAATTGGCTTCCAACATGACTGGGAAGAGGGATTTCATGTAGTCACTCAGTGCAAGATGACAGAAACAGAAACCAGGATGACTCTGAACCTATCAAAAACGTGAAGCTGGTAATCCTTTGGTTCTGATTTAGCAGAGGTGGGATTATTAGTAGCCTAAAACACAGATAATGAGAGCTGCCCCTCTTCCCTCTTCTTTAAAAAGATGATTTCCTTACACCTTCGATTCTCAGTCTAACAAATAGCCTTCCATAAATCCCACACTACATCCCATTTCTCAGGTGCCCCTTACCACCACCCAATGCACAAACGGGAGATAAAGAAGTTATGAGAGCACAGGGCCTTTCCCTGGGAGATGCATCCCACCTGGTACTTCATCCTGAGCTCTCAGCTCCAATTCTCTCTTCATGGCTCTGTGCTACCTCAGTGTCCTTCTCTCAGCCTATCTTCATCTATGTTCTCAGAAGCTCCATAAATACTTACCTCTTGGTCCACATGTGCTGATGTATCCTCATTCATCCCTCTCTGCCTCCCTCCTGCCCTCCAGTTTGCACAACACTGTTGGATGACATGCTGAGAGATGTCTTTCCCAACAGATGGGCTCACAAACAGGAAGTGAGGAAGGTGAAGGAAAAGCAGCAGCTCCCTAGCCACAGGGTATCCATACACATTCACAGCAATGGGTTGCACCGTGCTCGTACCATAATAGGCTAAAAGCTTTCTTGAAACAAAAGCTGTTATTTCTTAAAATTTGCTTGTGCTGTGTTTTTAGGTTGCCTAATTATAAGATGTAAGATACTATGTGTAAATCATAATGCAATATACCATGCCTAAAATACTACCTTTAAGTCATTCTAATAGTAGCATTTCTGAAGATAAAACAGATTCCCTTCCCGACTCCCCTACCTCCCCACATACAGCTGTCATTACTTGGTCACTGGTGATGGGGGAAGCAGGTTACATCTCTCAAGAGTTTGATATGTACTTTCTAAGTTATGCTGTATGATGGAATTTTAATCATCAGGCACTAGGTGTTTCAGTGACATCAAAGTGTTCTTCATCAGGAATGGGAAGAAAAACAACAAGCAATTGCATCCAAAGAACTGATTTCCCAATTTACCTTAGGCTAGCATTGCACTTCTATTTAATCAAAATATGCTATAAGAGGGGAAAATGAAAGTCTACAACACAGTTAACAAAAATACCCTCAATTTGTTGCTCACAAATATTTCTTTAAAAATCAACCCGTTATGCCAGCATTTCCTCTGTCATTAATGCTCTCTGCCGTAAGCACAACTCCTAGCTGGGGATTCCAATGCTTATGGGAGCTAGGATAGGATTCCAGATCTCAGTTCCGCTGGCATGAAGATAAGTCTCCTCAGTGATACAGAAGACAATATCCTAGGGAGACTGGAATAAGTCCTATTCCACAAAATTCAATCCAAGATGTAAGGCATATCAAAAACCAAGTAATTACTAGCTAATGGCTGTGGATGGAAATGTAACATGGATCAGCCTAAGCATTTCATGACAAGTGACAAGACAGCTTGAAAAAGGGGGATTTTTTCCAAAAGGATGGAAGGTGTCAAGAGCAAAGAAAAAAGGGTTACCTCTTCAGTTTGGGAGGGGCTGATTCTAGGCATTGGAGATACTTGTGGTGTTTTCAGCTGTGTACTGTTGCTGTCTGGAACAAGCTCTCTGTGGATTGACTGAATATGATTTTGGAGTTCAGTTTCTGATTCAAACTTTACATTGCAACTAGAACAGCGAGTCTTCAGTCCCCCTGCCTTGCTTTTGTTCTCAATGGAACTCAAGTTCTCACTTTGGCCCATGCCTTGTCTGTTACTGCTTGAAGGGATGTTGACACTTGGACTACCACTTTTACTGAGATTAACACAGCTAGCACACAGACCATATGGCAGACCGTTGATGTCAAGTTTCACTAAATCCTGTTTTGAACGGAATTCCTTCAGGCAAGACGCACACTTGTACAGTTTCTGGAGATGCTGTGCACGTCCTGTGGACTGCACAGCAGAACCATTTCCAGTTTTCTGCATATGGAATGTGCCGTGGATTTTCAGTTCCAGCGTGGAGGTCACTGTCTGCATGCACACCACACAGCGGAACCCTGTCAAGGAGTTCCTCAGGTCAGGGTGCATTTGGCAATGCTCTAAAAATTCCTCCTCACTCTGGAGGGGCATCTTGCAAATCCTGCAGTTTCCAGTGTCCAGGCTCTTACTATGTGTGACCTTATGTTCAGTAAGAGTCAGAAGAGACGGAAACCGCTCGCCACAGATTGGGCACATATAGTGTTTCACTGGTCCCAAGTGTGTCTGCATGTGCTCTCGAAGCCCATTTTCAGAGAAGAATGTTCGAGAACACACATTACACTTGTAATTCCCTTTAATGAGCTCAGCCTTTTTCTTCACTATCGCGCTTTCTCCAGGTCGAATGTTGTGGTCTCGCAGCTGGTGATTCTGCAAGAGAGTCTCCATGGTGTAAGCTGCTCCACAAATGTCGCAGCCATACATAGGCTCAGATGTGTCCACATCTTCTTCACTACCATCATGGCTGTTGTGGGACTCCTGGCTATTTGTCAACAAGGTCTGGAGTTCTACTTCCTCTTTCTGAACTTGCTCAGATGCCCCATTCGTTCCACAGTTTGGAGTTTTTGTTTCAAAAACACAATGTTTTTCCCTCAAGTGCTTTTCCAGCAAGATAATAGCATGGAAAGCTTTGCTGCAGAACTTGCAGTTGTACTTCTTGCTGTGTGTAGTGATGTGACACTGCAGCTCCACCTCCGTACCAAAGGATTCACCACAGAAGATGCACTTGTGTACTTTGCCTTGGTTCTCCAGGTGGTTGTGTTTCACGTGAAGCTGCAGGTCAGTCTCATTGCGGAAATCCCAGTTGCAAGATGTACATCTGTATACCTTCTTCTCATTGCTGTGCTTCACAGCCAAGTGCAGCTGAATGGAGACTTTGGAGTCAAAAACCTCTTGGCACAAGGTGCAGCGGAAGAACACGAATGTATGCATGTCTAGTAGGTGTTTCTGCAAGTCATCCACAGAAGTGAACTGCTTGTCACAGCTTTCACAGATGTAGTAGGTTGAGGTGATCATGAAATGAATAGTAACATGCTTCAGCAGTGACTCCTGATTTGGAAACTCCTTGTTGCACTGAGGACAGGTCAGTTTTGGCAGGACAGTGTCAAGATGCGTTTTCAAATGAGTCTGAAAACCATCCAAGGAAGTATACTTAGCACCACACTGATTACATATATATTCCCCAGCAGGACGAGGAGGAGCACCTCCAACTGCCTGCATCATCTTTAAAGAGGTCTGCTCAATGGTTACAGGAGATAATGGACTCATGGCTCTGGATTTTTTCCCATTGTGGATGTAATTCAGTGCCAAAGGAATGTTCTTATGGTTCTCCTTGATATGCTTGTTCAGTTTAAGAACACTATTAAATATTGGAGAATTGGTACAGTAAGAACAAGAATACACTTCCACCACTGGATCTTTTGGGGTTCCAAGCACAGGAGAACCAAAACGGGAACTGCTAAGATCACAATGGACTTGTCTAATATGCTCTTCCAGGGAAGAATCTGTAAGAAATCCCATGTAGCAATGGGGACAAAAGAATGCATTACTGTCCTTAGCAGCAGGGTTGGCAAATCCATGGGAACATCGGATGTGTTCCTGAAGAGTGTTGAGATCATTGAACACTTCAGAGCAGAAGTTGCACTGATAGACCATGGCAGGCATGGTAGAAACAATCAGTGCTGGGTCTGGAGCTTCATGGACTTGCTTAAGATGTTCATTCAGATTGTAGAGAGATGGCAATACCTCCAAACAATACTGACAGATATGGGCTTGTTCGGGTTTATCTAAATGCATAGTTTTCAGGTGTATCTGCAAAACTGCAAGGCTGGAAAACAACTGCTTGTTGCAATAAATGCAGCTATAAGTAACTTTTGCCTGTTTACTTGAAGGACCAGTGATATCTGGCACTTGCTGAGCTGCCCGCTTCCTTCCACGACCTTTTGGTATAGGAGGAGCTGTTTCCACCATTGTTGAGCTATCCACCGAGAGATTTGAATCTGGGGTAGTGCTAGAGACTGATGTGTACCCCACAGTTACCAAAGATGGGCTGTTGCTGTGGTTGCACGACTCTGGCTGCTGGTGACTGTCCATGTGGCTGTACAGCTCCTCCACAGTATGAAAGTTCTCAGAGCAAATGCTGCATGAATTCTTCTTCTCACCATTATGAGCCTGCTCCATGTGATTTACTAGGGAAGTTTCCTCTACAAAGAGTTCATGACAGTAAACACACTGAAGAGCAGATCGGTCTTCATTAGGGGAACACTCAGGGTGACATTCTGCAATGTGCTTCTGAAGATCTTCAGGAAAATCAAAGCCTTCTTCACACTGACTGCATTTCTGAGTGTCTTTCATTTTCCAGTCCTCCATCCGGGAAGCAGACTGGGAGCCATCTTTGTTCCTCTCGTGAACCTGCATGTGTCCATGCAGTGAACTGGATGACAGGAACCCACGTCTACAAATGGCACACTTATATGGCTTGTTGGATGTATGAGTCTTTAAGTGAATTTTAAGATGATCACTTCGTGAGAATGCCGCATCACACTCGCTGCAGTGATACTTCTTGTCTCCGGTATGGAGCTTTATGTGGCGGTCCCTGCTCCGTTTGTGTTTGAAGAGACGGCTGCAATACGTGCATTTGAAAGGGAGCTTGTCACTGTGACTTTGCTCGTGGTGCTTTAAGTAGCTGAGGCGGCTGAACGATTTGTCACAGAACTGGCATGGATAGGGTAAACCTGGGCCTCCTTCCTCTTCTCCAAAATCACAGCCTTCTCCATGGCTAGGGGAAGTCTGATCCTTGCTAGAAGGCGATGATGCTGGCCATGAGCAAGAGGGGTCATCCTCAACATCCACTCCATCTGAAATGAGAAAGAAACATGCCCACAAGTTTAATCCCAAGAGTCAAAAGGAGCTAGAAAATGCATACGAATAATGCAGGACTGCTACTCCTAAATAGCAAAAGCATTAAACTCAGACTAGGACATTTCTTACACTGATATCCAACAGTTTCAAGACCACATTTATTTTTATCATACTGTAAAACATTATAAGTTATTAAATAGTTCTGTGCCTATATTAACTTTTTATTGCTTTTTTATCATTCTTTCTCAGTTGCAGGATATGTATTATACACTGACAACTTTATTAAAATGCAGATTTTAATATATTTAATGTTTCTTTTGTATCCATTGTAAAATTATTTGCATATTATGTGAGAATCTGAAGAGTCAAAGGAGAAAATATTACAGGAATGCTTTAAAATGAACAGTCAACTCACATGCCTAATATTTAATGAAAATATTTGCCCTGCTTTGCCACAGGTTTGTGGTATTTTTTCCTTTGAAGTTGATTCTGACTGAACACAGGAATCTTTTAAAGTCTATTTCTGAGAGAGACCTGGGTGTTATTCTAAACAATAATAGGGAAAATTACAAGGGAGGAACAGAACAGCAATATAAACAGTGATGTTTTCTCTAATAAAGTGCAACCAGATTTCTCCAATAATGATACAATTCAGTTACTGAAAGCAGCTGGATCATTAAATGTTCAAAACAATCTAACAAATCAACAACCAGGATCAAGGATAAATGGTAAAGTGTCACAAGGGTCAACCATGAACAGCATTTCTTTTTTTAAGTTCAAGAGGTTGCCCACCATTTCTTCCTTTTTTGCAAAGGCCTCAGCCAGCTGAACTTCCTCAGTACAGCAGAGCCTGTACTATGAGGTGATCACAGACAAAGCAACTTGTAAAAAACTGGAAACAGGAAAAATGATAAACATTTATGGTAGAAGCTGAAAGATTTATGAGTTACTAGGAAAAGACAAAGCAGAAATGCTGGCCAGATGATAGACAGAGTAGTTATCTATGGTATTACCTCATCTCTAAACAGAGAAAGTTGCAAATATTTTTTTCAAGAGATATGCTGTACAGTTTTTGTATTTTTTGTTTTAAATGTAGATAGCTATACTTCAATGATCATACTGATATTAGCCTAAAACTTCTTTAAAAATATTAAAAGAATGTTTGAAAGATCACTCTACATCAAATAATTCTTCTATTCCTTTCCAGGGAGGATGCTTGAGGTTTTTTTCCTTTAAAAGTAAAACTGACTACAGTAACACTACAGGAAAAAAGATATAATAAACCCCATGAAAAATATCTTTCTAAAGGTATTCTAGCAAAGCAGAAATTTTCTTAACATCTTCAGCCTCCTCTCAAGAAATTTCCTACAACACAAAAGTTAGAGCTATATTATATAAACAAATTCCAAGCCTGCTTACTTTAAGGTAAAGAGATTTTACTAGATTATCAACCTCTTGCTTATCCACAGGAAACAGATGAGGATTCATTCCTTTCCTGCATCTAGAAACTGATGACAACGCCATCTCACTATCAATGCCAGATGGCAACCATCTAACTCTGAGAAAACAACCAAACACCATTGCTGGATGCCTGCCCATTGACACAATGCTTTTCAGGATAACTTGGACACTGCCTGGGTTTTTATCCTCTTGTTTACGTCTTGGGGAGGAGGGTTTCTCAAATTAAACACACCTTTTGCACACACACATATACTATGCATCTGTAATCACCTACATACAAATCTGCACTACTGGTATGTATTTAAATAACAAAATCAAACCTTGGCCTGAATGCCATGTTTTTGAACCAAAAACAATGCTGTATGTTTCAAAAAAATTTGAAACATAAAAATCCTCCCTTCCAGCAAAAGTACTGTCATCTGCTAAAATGCTTCCCAATGTGCAAAGTTCCTCATTGTAATACACACTAAACAAAACCAGTCAGCTGAGTTTTTAAGATAGTACATTAATGACTGCAGTATTCACAGGAGACTTTTAATGTAAATCTGTGTACTGCCTTTTCAAATTGCTGGATTTGACTCTAAAACTGGAAACGATCAAAACAGTGGAACAAGCATTTCCAGAAAAATATGTTAACATTTTCTCCAGTTCTAAATTTTATACTAAATGCATCTTTCCAGCTAGGTCCTTTAAATGGGAAAACCTTTTGTTCTTTAAAATCCGATATATTTCTGACATACATCCACTGATGGCAGATAAACAGGAATTTATGTCAAGCAACTGAATGAAGAAAAATAGTCTATGACTGCCTAGGCAACATATTTCGTAACCAAATTTAGTATTAAAATGTATATCCTATGGAGAAATGATATATTATTGTATAAACGTTTAGAGCAAAATAAAGTAGGTGTTATAAATAGTGTACCATCACTGACATAGCAGTAAATCACTTCCTTTTTGTGGCCACTGCCTGCCCAGTTTTACCTATTATACAACTATTCCCCCCGGCTCCTAGATCCCAGCAGGCTGTCGGGCTGGCAGCAGGGTCAGGATCAAGCATGGAATGTGACCATGGCATAAGCAATGGCAGCCCTGTTCCTCCACCCAGTTCTTCTTGTTTGCCCGGGAGTCTCCTCAGCTTTTATACAAGGGTAAGGAAAGCCGAGGGGGAGGAATGTAACTATAGCACAGAGACAGTTCTTACTTCCCAGCTGGCGAATAGAAATGTGTGCCACTTTGCCATTGCATTTTTTAATCAGAGGCTGTACTAATTCTACAGAGCGATTCTCTTTGTGCAAAAGGGAGAAGAGCAAGCCACTTACAAGTCAGACTTGTGTCCTTTTAACCTGAGAAGTGAAAATCTTTGAATCTCTTAGAGCTACAGAAGAATCAGCAAGGCAGGGGGAATTCCGCAAGGCGGAGGACAACAGGATTTTCCTGAGTACAAGCCTAACAATGTTGCCAGCACGCTTTCCCGACTCCTCCTCCCCTAGCACAGGGCAGCGAGGCAGGGGACAGCCTGTGTGGAAGGGGCACTGGTGGCTGGCCACATGCTCCAGAAGGAGGGACCCTGGGCTGCCCTCACACAAAGGGCTCCAAAACCAAGCCCATCAGCTTCCAGTGACCCACAGAAAGGCTCTTGAAACCATCTTCTACGGCAAGGAAAATGTTTCACTGTGCTTTTGCTGTGCAGAATCCAACCTGAACACTGGGAACATTGTGTCCAATGGACTAATGTGCCAGTTTTGCTCAAGGGCTGGGTAGGAATGGATCCGGGGACAGCAACCAGGGTAACCAGTAGTTACTCTAGATTAAGGGTAATCGCTGCTACAGCAGGATGTGAGTGGCAGCAGTGCCTGTCCTGCCATCTCCCCACCCTTCCCCAACAAGGATGCTACCCCATAAAATTAAGGTTCAACCTCTAATAGCATCTCCCTCAGAATGGCAGCAAGGTGTGACTTGCTGCTCTGCACTGAGGCTACTCCACGTGCACAGGCACAAGGTGAGCAGGTCTTGTCCCTAAAACTGTGATGGAGCAGCTGAACTTAAGGTCTCCACAGTGACCCAGATGCTTGGGATACAGACTCCACTCCAGCTTTCCCAGCGGATCTCACTACAGAGCCAGCTCTGCACGGGGGGTAAAGTTTGACCTGCTGTCGGGGTAAAGGGCTTCAAACCCCTTTTCACCCATCACTCTCACAGAAAATGCAGTTTGCTGCTACTCTGCACACAGCTGCCTGTATATAAATCTGTAGACACCTACACCCTGAGCTATATGTCAACGTTGCAAATCTGATCTTTAATGTTTTAACAAGCTGTTTTAAAATACTCTGGACCAAATTCAGATGCACACATACAAGTTCCCAGGAGTGGTACACATCTATCTGAGGGCAGAATAGGGCTCAAGGTACTTGAGAGAGTGTTTATGGAGTTTTAAAATATATTTTCTGTATCGACCTTTTTTTATCCTTCAGCACTCACTAAGTGCTACTTAGTGTAAATGCCTTTTTTGTGTTATGGCAAGTATTCTGAGTTTCAATGTGATGCACTTAACATGTCCATGTAAATTTTTAATTTTTGGAACCAGTCACTTCACACTCGCTGACTCTAAGAAAGCTCTAGCACTCACAACCAAAAAACTTTGCTGAAAATCAGCTACAAGGCCTAAAAGTCTATTTAAAGATGCAAATGTGTGTGAATAGTTAGTGCAGAT
Organism: Anthoscopus minutus; assembly: GCA_013399455.1. Taxonomy (NCBI): domain Eukaryota; kingdom Metazoa; phylum Chordata; class Aves; order Passeriformes; family Paridae; genus Anthoscopus; species Anthoscopus minutus. Next base: position 192,751 of record VWYI01043048.1, read on the forward strand.
GTTTTTCTACACCAACTGTACTTGCTGAGTTTCACCATTTCCATAAAGCACATTAAAACAAGTGTGTGAACACTCTGAGATGAAAGTACCAAGCACTCCTGAGACTTCCAGTGGAAAGTAGAGCTGCCTGACTTTTCTCCAAGCAGACAGGAATGCCCATGATTCAGCAGCCTGAGTAAATAAAAGAGGTCCTTATTTCCTAATTCTGCTGGCTGGCCACACTGCAGCAGTCTCTGTGCTGCTGCCAAAGGGGATGCAGAACTGGAACTACACCCAGCAGCTGAAGGACTGTCTTTGTTAGCCAGCCAGGCCTTCCTGACCATCTTCTGGCAACAAAACTATCGTATCCTGCAAGGAAGACCTCCATCTCAGGCTTGATAATTCTCTAGTCTGTCTAATAGGACAAAACAACAAATTTTGCTTGGTCTGTGCTGGAGGAGGACAGCTGGAAACTCAGTTAGTAGCAGAGTAACACCTGTTTGGTAGTATTGATGGGGAAAGTGCTCACTAACAGAAAAATGAAGCAATACCAGAAGGAGTTATCCCACAAAATGGGGGGAGGAAGGGGGAAGCACAAGAGCACAAAAGCACCTCTGTGGAGTTAGCAGCCAGCCACTCATGTGCCAACCCCAGCAGACGCGAGGTCTTAAAAGTGATCTTATCCCTAGTGCTGCTGACTGAATTAACAGGACTGCTTCAGAAAGATGTTACTTAGTCATCAGGAAGGTCTATGACATACACATGCTTTTGCTGGAATAGACTTCAGGGCACTTGCTTTATCATGACACTTTATCTTGGCTTATTTTTCTGTATGATTTAAACATGTTTTTGCTGCCACTAGACAAATGGTCACATTCCTAAAGCAAATGTCAGCTGATCTTTATGTGCCATAATACATAGGGGTCCTCTGATAGAACAGAGTGTACACATATGAACAAATTAATATTTTCAATATTCTTTAAGCAGCAGTTTTCCATTTTCTCCATTTTGCTGCTCAAGTAATGGGCACAGACAAGTTGGAATGCTTTGCCTCAGGTTACAAATCTGTGTGAAGGAGGAAACAGAACCTGCATCTCCCCAATCTGAGCCATTCCTGCAAGAATAATTCTTTCTCCCCTGAAACACAGAGCTGGCAAAATGCTTAAACTGCTGGATTTGACCAAAGAGAAAGCCCAGCTGAGATGGGCAGACAGCCCCCAGCTCTGGGTCCTGCTGATATGTTCTCCCTACTTTTCTCCCATAACAGTCATGGCAGACTGGTGACACAATAACCCCCGAGACCCCATCCAAAGTACTAAATAGCAAGGTCTCTTTAACAGGTAAAAAATAATGAATTATATAGGCTGATAATAGGTATTAAAAATGAAAAATAAAATACACCAGGCAGCAGCACATAAATCTATGTACTCCATAATGCCACCGGTGCATGGATTGCAAATGCACATGTATGCATTTATGCATTGGGTTGTTATGTAGTTATTATTTGTTGTCCTACCACCAGTTCAAGACCTGCTCATATGCCAGTGCAGAGACTTAGATGTGCTTATATATATCTATTGAAAAGGATGAAAACCTCATACAAATGTACAGCATTGCTAATTTACCAGACAGCATGCCACAAGGTAGAACATGATTTTTAAGAAAGGAAAGACTAAATAGCAGGTAGGTAGGTAGGTCAGTTAACTGGATGTATGATAAGGCTCCACAGTTTTAAATCCTTGCATTTTTGTGCAGGTAATTGAGTGGAGTGGTTATTATATATCATATAGTTTAGTTGTAATGGCCATTTCAGGTTTTAGTGCTGGCCACATTTTATATTATTACCACCACTAATTGTCTGCAGGGCTACCCTGAAAATGAGATAAGGAATCTTAGGGGAATATGCAGGTGTGAATAAATAGCAAATGAAGAGGTTAGATATTGCTGAAATAAAACAATATTGTGCTGTGTGCTGAATAGATCTAAATAACTAGAAGATCAAAGGACAGTGTTTAAGGATTAGCATGATGACCTAACATACATGTCCCTGAAACAAGCTATAGTTTTGAAGCTTTTAACAGAAGTAGAAGAAGGTAGGACTAGTCTTTAAAGTAATTTTGAATAAAATATACTGTATTACATAACATTCTCTGTTTACTTTCAATAGAAATGTACACAGTTTTGGAAAAGCTGAAACTTTAATTTAATCATCACAATTTTTTCACATCAGTGACCCCATATTAAACTCACTCATTTGTCTCATAACTTATTAAACTGCTTGAAAACTAATACTCTGTAATGGGCATTCAAAAGGGAAAAGTGAACTTTAAAAATTATTTATAATTTACAGATGTTTTTTAAAATCTATCAATATTTCAAAACTGCTTCGGGAGCACCAATTAAATGCTTTAACAGTTAGATTACTAGGGGAGAAATATACAGGGGTTCCTGACCAAAAGAACTGGGACAGGTGGTAGGGAGGTTTCCCCATTTTAAATTTCACAACCAGAGGAAAGGCAGCTCCTAGAAACAACAAATAAGTCACTTTAATACCTCACAGGAAAAACCTGCTTACTTTTATAAAATGCCTTTAATGCCTACATAAGTAGTTAACATTCCTGTATTGCTCTCCTAAGGTAACCTAAAGCTCCAGATCCATAATGTCTTCTTCAGAAGACATATTACCATTACATATGTAAAGAGGAGCATAAATGTTTTCCTTGATTGTTGCTTAAAGTTCATTTGAACAGACGGAGCCCGATGAATTCCATCTTCTGCAGCCAAATTAAAGAAAATGTAAGCAGTTCATATTCCGCTCCACCTTTCAAATCATACACTAAACCCAAATTGCAACTAGAAAAAAACAGAGCTATCCTTCTGCTTGTTTGAGGAAGCTGGCATTTTGTGCCTCTACAGGCAAAGAGAAAGCATAAGTAATTTTCCACACTCCTGTACATATACCTAATGACAGTCACCATCCTCACAGCTTATTATACTGCTTTACATAATTGGGAATCACATGTCACACAATTAATTTACAGGGGTTGTTTAGTTGTGACTGTACAAGCACTAAACGATTCAAATTAGCTCATTTGTCCACTGCTTAAATGTGACAAACACATTTACACTGTATTTCTTCCGCTGTTAAGTTGCTGTTTCTTTTAGTCGTTTTTGTTTGTTTGTACAGTATGAGTCAGAGACCACCGGGCTTGTTCCATCTGAAGCTCGGGTCAGAAAAAAACACCCTGAGAATAATTGCATTTAAAATCAAGATAATGGCAGAGCAAAAGCCCATTCAAATACTCCAGCAAACTTGTACATAATAATGATCTCCTAAGAACCTGTATATTAACAACCTCATGTACTAAAAGTAGTAATTCAGTCAATCAGGTTTTTGCCAGAGAATAATTATTATAATTTGTTGTGCCAATAACTGTATTTGTACTGCTTATTAAGAACAGCAAATGACTAGGGGATGACAATTCAGGGTTCTTCCCTGGACCTGAACATTTCCCTCCGCCTTCTGTTTTCAGTGGGTTGTACTCCCCGCCAGGATAACACCATGAATAAGACCAAAAGCCCTCTCCCTCCAATCTTTCCCCACACTACAGCGCCTTTTGAAGGCCTCAGAGACAGCAGTCCGCTTAACACAGTCCAGTCAAACTTTCAAGATATATAGGTATTAAAATGAACTGACTGTTTCTTTCTTTCCCAGGTCACAACAAAAGGAGCGTGTCTTAAGTCAGAGATATGTCATTATTTCTCTTTCCTTCCCAAAATCAAATGGTCCAGAAGATCAGGCCCTAAAAGCTGAAGGAGACCCCACTTCACAGCTGCCCTGTAAGTCCCCATTCCCACACAGCTGCAAGACCCTGCAGGGAGAAGGGCAGGCTGTCAAAATGTCCCTAGCTGGAAGCTCAGACAAAAGATGGAGCCTCTGGGTGGGATTTGCAAACAGAATCTCCTGAGATGACAAGCATCACCTTGGGTCCTGATTTGAGTATCACCCTTCTTACAGTTAATCTAGAGTTTAATCATGAAGGTCCCCCATTCTTTATCATGTATTCCTGTCCATCCCACTTGTGCCTGCATGTCAACCACCCCAGTACTTTGCTTCATTGCCTTTAGATCAGAATAGCAACAGCAAGATAGTTAGGAAGGGGCTAAACTAGGACAGAAAAGAAGGAAGGCAATGTGTGGAGAAGGAAAAGAAAGAAATACAAGGTAGAAAGAAAGAAGAGAGTCAATAATTGCATCTGAAAGAAACCTAGGCAAAGATATCTAAAAATCCTTTCAAGGAAATGGAAAGTAAAAGGAAATTAAGATCAAGCAAAAGCAATGAAGGCAGTTAACGCTTTCAAAAACACATCAGTGTTATTTTACAGTGTGCTAGAATTAAATACAGTAAATAAACACAGAACTCCTTATTTCTTAGAGTGACAGAAATGTGGTGGAGGTCTTATTTACACAGGTGAAAACTCCTGGACCTAGATCTGCAAAGGGACCTAGGTGTCTCCAGGAGCCCAAGGAGCAAAGAAAGCAGGATTCATGGGGCCCTGGGGGGGAACCAGGAAAAGGTCTGCAGCCTCACAGCTTGGGCACTCAGCTGGGAAAGGGGTGTACTGGGCTCTTTATACATTAGAGGCACTGGATAAAAACAAAAATAAACTTAAGCATGAGTTCCAGATGCAAGAACCCCTGGACTAAATGGGCCTACTTCTCCACAGTGTAACAAGTTCCTTCTTAAATGTGCTCCTACCAATTCTATGAATAAGATACTCTTTCCTTCAGCATGCCCAGCTTCCAGGAGAAGGGACCTTTAGACAACTTAAGACCTGCTCAGAGGCAGGAAATGTGGCTTTGAATCCCCTCAGGATACTCAGAGAACTGAATCAAAGCCTCCTGCCATGTAATACTTTACCTACTTGGCCCCTAGGTAGGGAAGACAGGAACACAACACTTTCTTCTGGATATGCCCAACAAGTCCTAGGCTTAGTGTGACACTCAATGCAGCAGGCTGATCAAAGGCAGTGAGTACCCAAATGCTCACACTAGGCTGGTTTGCACAAACTACCAAACCACAGCAACCTGAGAAATTTCCATGAAAAGAAGAGGGTAAACCCAGGGAGGTAAGTTGGATAACCAATTCTATTTATCTTCTTATAGTCCATCTATATGCTGTTTTAGGCTCTCTTCTTTTAGATCTGACCGTGCAGATGTGTTGCACAGCTGTTAAAAAAGATGTCCTAGAGCAAAGGTAACCTTGTTTTGCTTTTTTTAACAGGATGTTAGACAAATGCTTACTCCAACTCCAGTGCAGCACAGTCACAATGAGGGCAACGTGTCTTGGGAACCTTTTCAATGAAGTCAGAATGCTATGTTAGACAGTCCTTTCTTCCTGACCTTCATTTTCCCCAGGTTAGTTTGAATGGGAACACATGTGGATGTCTATGCCATGGGACAGGCACAGGTTGGCAGGTGTGCATGGCTTCCATTAATATACAGGTGGTCTAGCCTGTAATGGAAACCTAACCAATTTCCCAGTTCACAGTGCTCAGAGGACCAAATTGTACTATGAAGATGTCACATGTAAACTGTCACACCTACTGTCTGCTTATCTTGTGGAATATCAGTCCCTCCACAAGGAATTTTGCAAGGTAAGGGTTGCATTTAAAGTATGTATATGCTTCGCTTGATCCTTTCATGTTAATACAGGTTTATTTGATGAAATGATAAAAAATGAGAAGGTAAAATTCTTTGTAAAAGGCAGAATTTTCCTTCTCTTCTGTATAGTTTTCATTTACCAAAGCTTGCTGAAATGCACGATTAAGTGCCTGAAATAAGGGCCTCTCCAAAAATAAAAATCTCTGCTTTGTTAAAGCCTATATCTTAAACAACTGTTTGTAGCTTCCTCAGTGTAGAATGGAAGCCTGGTGTGAAATACAGTAAATTAAACCTTTTGCTGTCAGGGCTGGAAATAAGGACAGAGCAGAATAGCAGCTGGATTTGAAATTTTTTTTTTTATTGGCTTCATTTACATCCTGTCTAAGGTCTTCTGAGCAGCTCAAGGTGTCTTATCTCTGGCTACCAGGGGGTATTTTGCAGCCAAAGCAGTTAACAGTACTTTTTCTCTCTCTCTCTTTTTTAAGGCCATCTTATCAGACAGATCTCTTCAGGCTGAGGAGAACTTGTACTTATCAGTCTGTACACTATTGACAGCTCAGTGCTGCGAGGGACAAATGAAAGCTTAGGGTAGAGAAAGATCAGTTAACCTGTTCCACTCTCAGTTTAGACTAATCTTTGGTTTGTCTAACTCCAGGAAACACTGTACATCTTTTCTGTTTGCTTGGACAACAGAGGCACACAATCACATCATCGGTTGCTAAACCAGGAGCACAGGTACAGCCACTGCAATAATCCCCAGGGCAGGCTGCCTGTTGACTTGTACATGTGAGCAGCTCTCTGCTGACCTCCAGCAACTCCTTCTGCAGGTGACCTCAGGGGCAGCAGGCTGTTATGGAAGCATCGGAGAACTGCTAGCATTACCCAGTGAAGCAAAAACTGAGGGCTGCATGGACTCAAAATTTGTGAGCCTTCCCCTCGAGCAAGGGGAAGTGTGCACTCTTCAGAAAGGGAAACTAATCTCACATAGAGTCTAAATGTTAAGCAATGAGGATGAAAGTAAATCTGAAGAGAATCCTGCAAACCTGCTCTTGGATCAGAAGATAAGATGAAGAGCAGTTTATTTAGACTGCTCCTTCTTATCCTACCAGGAAAAATTTAAGAGCAGTCAGCCCTACTAATGCTCCTTTTCACAGTTCACAAGAAATAAGCCAGGTCTAAAATGCTGCAGCAGCTACTACTGAAAAATCATTCACCAAAATTTTCAGGTGAAAAATATTCATATTGTAGATTGAGCCTTGTGCTGATCCTGCTTTCTACATTTTTATGTTTATTTTTTCTCCCCCTTTTGTATCCAAACATTTCATGAGCACTTTTTATTAGTGATAACCCTAGACTTTCCCTGCAGAGAAGGTTCGCTATTAATTGTCCATTATCTTGGTGAGTCAGCACAAAGGAGGGGGGAAGAAATTCTCATCCAAATGGTTTCACCTCCCTCTCTTGAGAGTGATGCCCTTGACAGGGCATTAAAGACATGAAAACCTGCCACTTATCAGAATTGTGTTTGAATCGAACTACTGTCCTTGAAAACAGTAGACACCAGATACCATCAAAATAAGCCACATTGGCAGATCCTGTTCCACTGTGACTTAGGCAACCTTTATCCCCCTTACATATGCAACTGCCTAACGCTGCAGCCATAGTTTCAAGAAAGGAATGTTCTTTTCCATTTTATAAGACAATAAGCATATTAAAAATAGCAACTGCCATAATGAAGAAAAGTTGGCTAGCATCTATGTTAAGTCTCTAGGTACCATATTAAAATGTGGGGAAGTAGTATGTACAGATTTTTTGGGAGTAGAAGGAAGGAGACACAGATGACATTTTTTGTGAAACAGTTTAGAAGACTTCAACAGTTTAAATAAGCCTGAGGACATGCTTGAATGTAAACTCATTGCTGAACCAAATTGTAAATTTTTTAATTATATGACATCACCAGTTCTTAACAAAGCTTAATTCAAACCTATTGAAATGCTGAATTTACTTGCTAGAACGAAACATTTAAAAGAGGTCTTAAGTATGTCTATTAACCTGATCAGAAATGAGGGAAAAAGAAAAAAAGAACAATCAGTGATTGTCCGTGCTTTTCACAATTCAAAGTCACAAAGAGAAGAAAAAAATAATAATAATAAAGTTACGCTTTGCTTTTAACAAGTGAACAAGTGTACAAATTAATTCAGAGAGCTGTAATTTTGAAAATTTTCTATGTTTAATGTGCACTGCAGTTAAACTACTTTTTCTGTACAAATTAATTTACTGCATCAGTGATCGATGTTTATGTTTAGGCAATTTTATTTCTCAGTATGGTAAAATTAGACCTAATAGTTGCAACCTGTTATGTCCAATCTGTCACTGAAATTCAAATTGCCCTTTTTCCTATTATTCAAGGAGTAATTTGGAGGAATTAAAGCCATCTAAAACCAGAAGACAAACAATTCTCTGTAAGGACTCAATAGCCTGTGTCATCAACCTGCTCCAGAAAGCAGTGGCCCCTCCTCAGCAGAACCACTGCTTTATTTCTTCTGGTTCAGAACATTTGCAGCCCAAAGTGCTACAGAAGGCACAAGCGTCTGAAAGACAGTGGAGGATTGTGTCACTCCTTGAAGGGAATGTAAGGACAATATACATTTTGAAGTAGTAGAAATAGCATTAATAGCAAAGATCCTTCTCTCCACATTATAATTGTTGATGTTCAGACATTTTTAATTAGTCATCCATCTATCTATAGAAAATAGATTTAGTTCTTCATCTGGGACAAGTTAGTTATTGCCATCTTGTTCTTGTCAGTAAAGCACTCAGCTCCCAACAACAACCATTATTTATTACTTCCAGTACTGAAATATATGTGTCAAACTTTGTTTACTACCCCTTGCCTTATTTCTCCTTGCTTCAAGTGAGATGGCTGTGCTATATACACTGGATTATTCCCTCGAATCCCCTGAGGCTTCTTGAAGCCTAAAAGACTCTTATACATCTCCCAGTGTATCTTACTTGTTTTGATCACATTTAAATTTCTGGATGGGTTGTTGTATGCTGTTTCTGTACTCATTTACATGTTCTATTCTTAAAAGCCTGACAACCATCCTCCTCACAATTAAGAAACAAATACTTTCCTTTCCCCTCTCACACATCTACTTTTATCTTTAGTTTTATTTTTCTCTCTGTGTTTGTGTTTGAGAAGGAGAGACTCACTTTTCCCACATACACAGAAGGAATACTTTACTTTCTGAATATCAACATGCACTGAGGTTTTTGGTCTTGTGGATGAAATGGAAACAGTGAGATGAGAGATAAAGTTGATTTTATGGAGATTTTGTATCTTTTCTAGTCATCTTGTTTTACATTCTTTCATCAATTTTAAAATTCCAAGTAGGCTCACTTCTTGGCAAGATTGCTCAGTTCAGCAAGATAATAATTCTGCTACTAGGCTCTACTGATTAATGTGGATTAGTCAAGTGACTAATAATTGTAATGTTTTGCAGGACCAAACTAACCTAAACAACTTGGGCTTTGATAGTATTTTACAAGTGGAACTTCCTTGGATGGATGATATGTAACTTCCCAGACTCCCAAAGCTCAGAAGTGGCATGACCTTACCCCTGGGTTCACTCCTCTGTTTTAGTGCCCATAAACCATTTTCAGATGACAATATTTGAACTAAGACCCTTGCTTTTTGTACAGCACTTGGCTGCTGTTTCCTCTTCCTCCTAGTTGTTTGTTTCGTTCCCCTGGTTGATGTTATCAGACTTATCTCAATGTGAAGTAAAACACGTCTTTTTGCTGAGTGCTGTGCAGTTTCTAAAACAAAGACCTGAACTTCTGCTGATCCCGTGGCAGCCCACATAACACAAATAAAAACATCATGTACACTGGCTGGGGTATGTATGTAACAGTTAAATCATTTGTCCAGGATGGAAAACAGACACTTTAATTCTAGTGCTTAAATTTGAAGCACAGACCATTGTATTCCACGATTACATTCACATGCTTCCTCCTGAAGTGGCCAATCAACCAAATCGCTATTTATCATCTATTGTACAAGATTTCCTGACTCTGCTTGTGTTTAGACTCCTGTTTTGCTGATACTGGACTTCACAGCATCGTCAGTCTCCACAGGAGCATATAAAAGCACAAACTATTCCTAAGACTGAATAGCAGGCTCTGTGTTAGGTAATGCATCGGCCGGTAGGCTGCACTTTCTTGCTAATCACAGTGGAAGTTTTCTCTTAAAGAAAACATGGCATAGCAAATGGCATGGAATCAGCTTGCTTTCTAATTGAAGCTTTCTTTCTAATTCTCTCAGTACTAAGTTTCCCCATAAACACATTGTTCTATATTTGGATACTGGGTTTAACCCTCATACAAAATAAGACTTGACACAATGATATATTTATTTGATCTTTTCTAAAGCACCAATTGCAAGCCAAGCAGCATAAAGAGCCAAATGCAAAACAGTAAAAGTAGAAAGCAAAATCTAATAGCATGTTACAATATGCTATACACACAGAATTCAAAAGGGACCTGCCAGCCCCAAAAGATTCAATTCCTGACTAGTTAGAGGAAAGAGAAAAACAAAAGGGTAGCAGATGCAAAAACAAAGGTAGGGAGCCCATAAAACAGTCATGGATAGGCCAACTGAAATAAACAGGGCTTGCAGCTTGCCTTAAAGGCAGCCAGCAAGGGGCTCTGGCAGGGAGTTCCAGAACCGAGGACAAGAAAGGCTTGCCTTCGGCCTGTGTCTGACTCAGCCCAGGGAGGGAAAGCCACGTCCAACCGTGAGCAACTGCCAGACAGGGACATGGAGTGCAAGGCTGCTGCCCAAGAACCGGGGGATTAAAATTTGAACAGCTACATGGACAGGGCTGTATTTTTTAATATATCAGTTTTCCACCCCAAAGAGACTCCAGATCAATTTCAAGGGAAACAATTAGGAGCACATTACAGTAGTCTAGCCCAACTGGCTGCAGTATGGTCTTTGTCCAAGATAAATAAGCAAACTGTTCAAATAACCTGAAAATTCATCACTAGGACGTAGAACCAGGGCCCTTCTTGCTGGGGAAGGAACAATGCTGGTCAATAATACTCCCAACTCATATCTTGTACTAACCTGAAAATGTGTCTCTCTGCATCCCAGAACACCAGAACACTTCCTGCTTCTTTATTTCAAGCTTATTAAGAAGGCAGCCTCAAGGCATATGGTCTAAGTGTTTTTCCCCATTTTCCACAGCCTTGTAGACACTGTGCTACCTTTTCACTCCTCTGAAACATGTCTACTGGAGGCCTATGTTACGTGCCTGCAAATATACTGCAGACCTCCTGTAAGCAAGCACAGCTCAGAGCAGACCAAATGAAAATATCACATATTGTGATGTCTCCAGCCAGCTAATGGAACTGCAACCTCTAACTCCCCTGATAACTCACATCCCACATAAAGACAGGAAGAAAAAAAGAGATGCAATGGAAGACTGCCTTGTGGAATAAAGCAAATACTCATCTTGGAATAAGGTATTACCCATTTGGTCCAATCATTTAATTGCTCTTGGCCAGATGCCAGTTTTGGGTCAGCTCCTTGGATACCTGACAGGGTCTGCAGTCATGGGAGAGGAGCCCTCACCCACAACATGGACACAGTGGCAGCTTGAGAAGCGAGGAGCTGGGCAGTGAAGGGTACACTAAGAGCATCCTGACCATCCGGAGGAGCCAGTAACAGCTGTTCCTGCCGAGCTACAGTCCCAACACAGGGTCACTTCAAAAAATTGGTAATCTGGGAAGAATCACGCTGTGGACTGGATCTGGCTTGCAGGACATTATTTGGACTACTCTGTATCAACTCCAAAGCAAAAGCTTCTCTGGTTTTTACTATGGCAGAAAAAAAAGTCTGTTTTGTGGCTTTTTTATCTCATGGGCATAATACCAATCAAAACAATCTGAAATGCAATCAAGACAATTAGTTTTTTTATCCCTTCTGATCCTAACATGACTGCAAAGGAGACTGATAACCTTCCGGTCTGATCTTCATCTTCCTGGCAAAAGAAATATGACCAACATCAGACAATTGCGGACTTTGTACCAATGTGCAGGCAGCCTATACTAACCAGGCAGCCTGGAACAGGAAACATTTCCAGGAATTTTACATGTGCTTTTATTACACCAGGATCTGTTTTCTTCATTTTATTCAGCCTTGGGCTGGGATTTTAGAATGCACTAGTACAACATTCTCTCTGCAGCTTAGAGGGTGGGATGGCTGAAGAAAGGCTACATTCTCCCCAGATTTTCTACATAACTACTTGGCTTTTGTTCCTTGGCTCTAAAGTCTGCTACTTTAGCCCAGGTTTATCATCCCCACATTGGAGCATTTTATTTCCACAAAAAACTTCTAGATCTCTGTTGCTATTTGATACAAATTACTACCTCTAAAATATCCTAATTTGCTGACTTCCTCCACAAACTAAAAACTACATTCCTCTGAAGAGGCAGTTTGTATCACCTCAGATTCTCTTATATGAGGTAAAGAGAATATGTGACCCTGACTTAGCTTTATCATGAGCACCTACTCATGTTACATGAAGATTTTAACCCTAAGTGATCATTTTAATAAGCTCAACTACATTCATCACTTTCCACATGCATTCAATAGCAAAATAGATAATATAATATTCTGTGTGTTGCAGGCATGATGTACTGGTGATGTACTGAACACATTGAGGAACCTTCTAGCAAGACATTTATATCAAGGAAATACTAGCAGACACATCCAACAGATAAAGAGGAGGATTAGCAGAAAAAGAACTGGCCAGCCTTTTGAACACCAGGATTTAAATTTAACTTACATTAACAAATACACTAAAATCCAAAGTCTCAGAAGAAAATCCTGGTCCTGATGAAGCCAATGGAATTTTTGCTATTAACTTTTAATGGGATAAGCATTTTAATTTTGGTCTGGATCTGGTTAGAAGTAGGGTTCAAGAAAATCAGACTTATTGCCTGGGAGTCTAGTGGTAATATTCAAAACGAATGAGCTATATTACTTGGGTTCATGAGGAAAATACAAAGTGAAAATTATGGTAACTTTTCAAGGTTTATTAACTCAAGTCCCATAGCCTCGAGGGGATATTTCCATCTGCCCCATTTATATGCTTCCATGACAGTTCTTGCTCTTCAGTAAGTTGCATAAAAAAAAGCCTTTGTAGGATTTCTTTAACTTCCCACAGTATTTTCAGCAAAATCACACTGTGATTTCATTTTAAAGCAATTAGCTCTAAACCATTTTTAACCAAGTACAAATACTTAAACTCTAAATTGGATATACAAAATGCATTCAGAAGTGACTATATGGAAAGCTAACATATATGTGAAAAATAATGTGTATGTGCAAATTTATATACACATAAAAATAAATAAAAGTATATCCAAAAAGAAAGCTTTCCCTTCCTCCACAAAGACCCCAAGATGTACGTTACATCTTCAACTAATTCCTGATAAAAAATAAGCAAACTCTTATTTCTGAAGTCTCTCTTCCAGAAAAGCCTGCAAGGTTAACTGAGCCACAGCTTGCATTCCAAACGTGCGAGCTCCTCCCAGGGAGCACACTGCTCCTGGCTCTGTCCCTGTTAGCTGGCTGGCTGGAGGTACCTCGCAGGGTACCACTGCAGCATGACTTTCAGCTGGCCCAGCAGGATGATAAAGGAAATACAGATGTGAAAACAATGTTTTGGATGACACTGATGACCAAACTTTGCCTCTCCCATGGTTCAGCTAAAATGATATGCACGGTTCATTACATAGTAGAACATCAAGTCTCAGCGCGTTCAGGTGTAGGTAGAGTAACTCCTTAAACTGCACTTAATGGCCTTGTCACAGGTACCAGAAATATTCACACATGGTCTGTAACGAGCTGCTTGATCATATGGCGTGGCTCCTCACTTCCAGATGTAACTGCCTTGAAGGCTAACCAGTGTGAATTGTTTTGCTAATCCTACATTTCCTTATTAAGAGTCGCTACAAACATTTATGGAGTCATGAAAGACAGATAGATAGCTTGCAAAAGGATCAGAATGATTCCTGTGTACTCTCCACTTTATGAACTTAGTGAAGTCCTGCTTTATAGCCAGCTCTGGAAAACTTTCAGACATGTTTCTAGTTCCTCTCATCTTTTCACCATTGCCCTACACTTTGACTAAGCTTGCAGTGCCAAGAGGATCAAATCGTTTTGGTCAAGTTTTCAACACTAAATATTGAAAATTTCCTGCACTCCTATACTCCTAATCACGAGTTCTTTGGCAAGAACTAACTTGTCATTTTCTACTGCAAAAAGTGCTGATCTACCATCTGAGTCATATTATCAACATTGTTTTTGGAGTGAGGTGTTCAATTGTTCAGAATTTGCCCTTTTATGGATTATTAACAATGCATGTGACTTCCTGAAATAAATACTAATGCTTTGTTTGTTGGCCCTCCCAATCAATTTCTAACTGAGAACCAATTTGTCTGAAACTCTGCTGACAATAGTTCTATTTTCTCTACCAAATTACAGACTTGCATAGGTAAATGCATCATTATAAAAAAACCCAAAACAAAACCAGAAACCCTTAACACCTTCCTCGGTTTCACTGAGTCTCTCAGTCACCACTCATTGGATATGTTAGGCAGAGTTTCTTTTCAGAGTTTTACATAGTTTTCACTCTATTTACTTGTGGGATGTTTTTAAAAGCATTCTTAAAGTTAAGATGCATGATTGTACCTAAGAAAAACGTGTCTCTGACAGACTTGCTACTTTTCTATTGACTATTTTGCTCACAGATTTTGCAGAGATGTAAGGTAACATCAAGAATTAGTCTACATGAGTCTTGTATCAGTGTAAATTCAACACCAAATATGTTACTTTTGTCAGACCTCACTGTGAGACCTGTGAAATCAGATTAGATATACAAAGATGACTTTCCATTTTATAGAGCTGTCTGAAAAGCTACTAGTTCTTAAATGTGTAGAATGTCTTGTGGAAATGGTTGCTGAGCCCTTCAGATTGTAATCTTTTATCTATCTATCTATCTATCTATCTATCTATCTATCTATCTATCTATCTATCTATCTATCTATCTATCTATTTAACCACTGTAGCAATTATTATTATCATAATGGCAATGAGGAGTAGATGACTTTGTAAAGGTTTGGCTCTTCTCTCCCCATTTCCATTTCCAACTGCCAAACTGCCCGCTCTGCTTCTTATGTAAAATTGCAGATGTCTTCTTATTAATCAAGAGCCTAATACACTCCAGATGAATAAACATCTTCAGCACTGCAGCATGTACCTCACTTTTAAACCCAGGATTTATTGGAGCAGTCTGTTCCAAGACCTCTTAACTTAAAAAAAAGTTGGTTTATTGTTCCTTGCTTCTGCAGCCAGGGCCTAATAAATGCATTGAAACTACGTCTTTGTCCCTTTGCAACCTAGTATTCAAAGAGATTCCCAACCTTACAGCGTAACATTATCCAAATCCTTTGAAACCATAAGTACTTGTTCAAACTCAATCATCCAGATACAGAAGACTTCATATGGAATGGAGGACCAAGCAACCCCTCAGCCAGCAGTGCCTGGGACGTGGTGGTGGATGGTCACTGCACCCCCACACCCCATCATACAGGACAGGGACTGAGCTGCTTTTTCCCAATGCCCATTAGCAAGGAGAACATGTATTTCCCAGTATTTCCCTCCCATCCTGGAAGAAATGAACAGTTTGGGGGAATTTATATGGTTGTGTATCAATTCACTGACATTGCCTGTTCCCAGTATTTTGCTGCAGACTTAGCCTGTAACCCTGTTAATCAAAATTGGTTTAAATATTTCTATTTAAAATTAAAATCTTCCACAGCCAAAACTGTTCTGTGTACTTTAATTTACATTCTCTAAATTGGAGAAAAACAGATTCTTTCTTTGTAATCATGTAGAAACAGGAAAAGGAAATAATAATTAAGGTTTTAAAGCATATATTAACTCATGGATTGCTAATTTTTTAATTATTGTTTCAAAATATTGGCACCCTCCTTAGAACTTCCAGATTACTAATGTGCTTGCTAATATTGAACTGCTAAGGGTGGTTCTATTAATAAGATGTATGTATATAGAAAGCTGGAAAAAAAGTAAAGGTTATAATATTAGCATACCTTACTCATTTTTAATTAAAGAATTAAAAAGCCCAGTCTTTGGGGGGTTTGGGAAAATAGTGTAGCCAAATGAGACCAATTAACTTCATTAGCTTCTGCAAATACCTACTTTTCCGGCACATTTCTATTTTTCCATCTGCTTCAAAACTACACGTCTACAAATTAACATTTTATTTATGATTTAAGGTTCCAGTTCATAAAAATTACGCATTCATTGTGCACAGTTTCCTGTATTTATTGAAAAAAATCACTAAATTATATGTCTTTTACTCTTTGCTCTATTTTTTCCTCTGAATGAAAAAAGCATACAGCTTACAACTGCAAAACAGCCCCAGACCAAGTCAGGGTTGAATGTTCAAAGTGGAAACATTGATACTACAATAGGACCTGCAAGAAAATATATTTTAAAATGAAAGTTGCAAGAGTTCAGAATAAAGGATATGATAAATATGTCATTGAAATGTCCTATGGCCACCTCTGAGCTGCACAAACATTCTCTTGAGCCAATTGTTATAGGTCAGGAGTCAGATAAGTCTTATCACACACAGCATCAATTTTGTTGCTTTTGTTTTGTGCCATCTTGTTCTTAATCATTCAGCATGCTGCACAGAATGGACAACCAAACCTCCTGCACCTTGCTCTTAGGAAGAATTTTCCCATGGTTATTAATGTTAATACAAAAAGTAAATTGATTATTACAGTCATTTAGTAGTAAAGAAAATACATTTACAGCTTTGATATCAACCAAACCTACTAATTTATCCCAACCTCACCATCATAAAACATTTTATTTATGATTATTCAGCAACTCGGAGTGTGAGCAGTTTTAATGGACAACAAAATCCTCTCTAATGAGTTGTACTAAAAAAATACTTTTAGAAAAATGGTATTTTTATGAGTTGGATGAAGTGAGCTATTAGGATTGTTTTGCATGTCCAGAGAAGAACAGGCATACTCTGCTTATGATTTTGCTTCTCATGTAGAAAAGTCAGCAATCATGGTTCAGAAAGGCAGCCCACCATACGAAGAACCAAAAAATGAGAAGGAATTATTACAGGGGAATTTTAAATTTAAAGTACAATTTCCTGATGTTACTCATGACCTGGTAATTTTGTTTTCTTGTTTCAGTTACAAAATCATTTTAGTTATTAAACTGTGATCCTCTAGGTGAGGTGAAGCCAGGAAAATCACTTCCTCTCTTAGTTGAAATACTGGGAAAAGACAATAAAGTGCATCTGTGAAACATTTCCACAGAAGGTCCCCAGAACAGCTTCATTTGTAGGATGAAATCTAATGCCATTGGCAATATCCATAAAACAGTTCCATGCCCAATCTCAGCAGCAAGACACAGCTCCCACTCTTGCCAATGGAGACAGGAGGAGGCTCTTACATCTCTGTTCTTTAAGCATGGGTGTGGTTCCACAGTTAGGAGAGCTCAATCACACCCAAAATGGTATTCCCTATATTTTTATCTCCCATCATTCACTCTCTTTGGCATTCTTATCTCCTCACTTAAAGGCTGCCAAAAGCAGGGACAGGGTGCCCTGGTCACTCTGCCTCCCAGCTGAAGCACAGGCAGCTGACACCCCAGCTGGAATAGGAATCACCAGTGTGCCAATATAAAAGCCAGAACAGGCTGCAGCCTGTTCCTTGTTAGGAAGGGCTTTCCTGTTTCGTTCAGATATGAAATTTACTGATCATTACAACTACTTGAATCTGACTGAGCTAGTCACTCTATATATCAGCTCAGAATGCACCATTTTGCTGTCCATACGTTGTTCTGTAACACATAAAGTTCAAGTAGTATAAAAGGCTACTTCACTATCATGAAGCTCACCAGAGGTGAGCTCTCTCTACAAAAATGAGTAAATGCATTTACTTCCCTACACTGTCATATTTCACATTCATGTCATCAACACTGCACTACATTTACATCTCTCATCTCAAGAAGCAACCTGCAGATTCTAATGCAAACCCACACTCCTTGCTGAACTTTGAATTAAGAAGATGACTGCAACATTCCTGCTCAGGAAGGAAGAGACAAGCAGCGCCCAAATGCCTTGGTGTGCCTCTTATTTTTATTTTTATCCCTTTTAATGTTCAGAAACTGAACTACATGGGTGTTGGTCTCATGGTTTTGAGGAACTTTTCTCCTCCTTCCCAGAAGCGGAAGAGACAAAGCAAAACCACTGAAAACCAGGCTAAATCAAAAGTCAATCCTCTTCATTTAGGATGCTGAAAAACCTTGCATTTAACTAACTCAAACATATCTCTCTGACTCTGGAAGAAGGACTAACCATCAGAACTTGTATCCAGCATAACCACCAGAACATCTGATCAAACTGAGAGAACAAACTACAGGAAATGGAGTTTCTTGGAAGAGACAATTTAGGCATTCCAGAATACTTAGAAAAAAATTATTACACTTGTACCTTGTGACCAAGCATAGAAATTCCGTTACTGTTCTCCGAAAGATTTTATAAATTTCATTAAACAAAGGAACAAATACATACCATTCATCTATTTCTACACACAAGGTACACAGATGGGTACCTCTGTTAAAATCCTCCTGTTCAAAATCAGTACATAAATACATTCAGTCATGCACTGGCCAGCCAGTTGCCTTACTTCTTAACATTTAAACTTTGCATTAGGTTATTAAAATTCAAGATGAAAATACTGCAAGTAATAAATATTTATACAGACTATCGGAAGTTATAAAACTGATTTTAAGTAATGTTGTTGATAATAAAGTAGCATGAATTCTATGTACAGGACAATGCATTTATTCCTTGTCTGATTTGTGTAGATTCGACAAAGTAACAAAATATGAATAGAGAAAAGAGACAAAGGCTGGGGAGGTGGGGTGGGTGATAAGAGAAATTCTAGAAGTTATTGGAAAGCAGACTTAAGCACACTGGTTTATTTTTTTCCCACAGACGGATTTCACAGCTGGGATTTAGAATGATTTCCTATTCAATGTTTTGCCCATCAGCAAGAAGATGGTGGTATGATAGAAATGTCAAACCAGACCTCTCTCAAATGGATCCATTCCACCTACGCTTTAATGCCAATTCTCTCCTCATGCCTCTGTATTTCCCATTTCTGCCTCAAAGCAAATTTGCACTGCTTTTTCCAAATTGGCCTTTTGAATGGAAAGGAATTAAGAAAATTAAGAGCTACAATAGTAAAAGGCAAAATATACAATGTAAACATTCATTTGCCCCTGGAATATTTGGGAAAGGATATAAAACATATGCAAATCTAGGTACATTAACTAGCACCTTCATTTAACATAGCTGTTCATGGAAGCCCCTTCGATCCATGCACTCTTGATAGCCATCTTTCTTCTCACGCCCTCCTGAATGATGAAGTGAATACTATATAATAAAATCCACATGGGAGCCCAGAATACATGCTTTTCTCCTCCACTCCCCCAATTTTAAGTTATATACACTTTTCAATCCATTTTTCCCTAGCTTTTCAGCTCTGTGATTACAAACCTTCATCTTACAACTCTGTCATATTCTTCCTGCTAACTCTCATCCCCCACTCTCCTTTTTTTCCAAGTACCCCCAAAGGTATGTAATAGAATGGTAGCACACATTTAAAAAAGTGGCTAAAAGAACTGTATTAGCACAATGAAAACTCCACATAAATGTTATGCAAATTTGTTATGAATCAAACCTGCAGTGCAAATTTACTACTTTGCTGAATGATTATAAAATAGCGATTTGTCTTGTATACATTTTTAATGTGTTCCAAACCATTTATATTAGATTGTCTGTTTCTGTTACCAAGATCATTCAAATTTTTAAGTGCAAAGTAAATATAAAGTGCTACATTTTTAATAATATGCAATCACACCACATACTTTTCTTGCTTTCTACCTCCACTGTGGTCCAGGAACACATAATAGCTGTTTTTTCCCTAGTTATCTAATCATTATACTAAATGTGAACCTGTTTGCTATTACTTTAACGTTTTACAATTATCATTGCAAGAGCTACTTTCAGAGTTCTAGGAACAATTGTGAATCTTAGATGCTAATGGCGTATAGCTCTTTAAATTTAATGTTTTGTATGTGCATACAAAAAGGAAAAAGAGAAAACGGGCTTTAATATTTTTGCTTGGTTGTATACAAAATTACATGCATCTGGAACACAAACATAAATGTATTAACTGTATACCTAATATTTAAATTCTATTTTCTGTTCAGCTCATGCACTTGGTGACTTTTAAGTGGGCAAGGTTAGCTCTATTGCTATTATTCTGCTTCTCTGTCCCTAAAAATAACCAATGCACACCTGTGCACTGTGTACTTCTTATTGCTCACTGTGCATTTCCTTTGTCAAATAAGACAAATATGGAGAAATTATGAGCTGCACTTCCTTACATGGTGGCCCCAGTAAGTGCTAAACTGGCCAAAACTGAGAAAGAAGCTCTGCTCTTTCTTCACTAAAATAGGCTGAAGTTCCTTTCATTGTATTAAAAAATGTAATTGCATAAGCTCTTCTTAAATAAGCTTCTCAAAGTACATATAAGTATTGGATCCCACTGTTTCTCACCTTTTAAACACAAAACGCTACAATGGTAGTTTCATACGGTGCTAAATGCTATCACCAACAGGGCTATTACAATATATAATCTATCTTAACATTGTCACAGAACACACGTGTATTTTACAGCAAAAGAGGAAGGGGAATATGAGATAAAGTATCAAGGTTAAATGACACAGGTTTGGAGGTGTTCTGGCCAAATGTTTGTCCCAAGTAGAAGCAAAATGCAGGAGTACAAATTTTACATTAAAGGACAAAGAAAAGATTTGTAGGAAATCATTTGGATCCATGAACTATCACGTTGTCACAGGACTAATTAAAGAGAGTAATGCTGTAAGACACTAAAAGATTTGTTCCCATCAGCATTCATCCCAAAGTGGATTGGATCCCATCCCTGGAATTTTCCAAAGGCAAGTTAAAAAAAATAATCAGGGATTGTCTATATATGCATGATCCAGTCTCATGGAAGGACCTGTATGAGATGCTTTCTTTAGGATCTTCCAGGCCTATTGTTCTTTGACTTCAGTCCTGACCTATTTCTTCAAGATATCCAAAATAATGTTTTAGTAAGGGGAAAAAATAGGCACAGAAAAGAGAAAAGGGAAATGAACGTGCTTTGTGCACATGGTGTATAACTAGGAGCTCTGAAAGAACTTGGGTATAGAGCAGTTAAGAAGCTACCTTGAGAACAGACCATTTCAACAACAATAAAAACATAGCACCTCTTCAATAAGCCTGGGGAATGCAAACTTGTGAGCCTTATTTTCTATGAAAAAGGTGTTTGAACTGAGAAATGCAAGCAGTCATAGGGTGGTAGGTCACTGAGGAAAAGGAGATAAAGGTCACTTTGAAAATGGCTGTTTGATATGCTCTTGTCCCTTAAGACTTGAAGACAGCCCAACTCATTTAACAGATATGAACATATGCAATTGCATAATGAATATTATTTTTTAACTTGGAAAAGTCTCAAACAGGTGACTAAGAGAAAAAAAAGTATCTCCCCTTAGTAACCTCCTGAGCCATCCAGTCAACCATGAAAGACCTCTTCTAGCAGGTTTAAGAGTAGCAAATTGTTAAGTTTTATTAATTTGAGGGTGCTGGCTAGGTTTTGGAGCTTTTTGAAATGGCACTGGAGAGGTAAAACTGACAGTACCTCTCAGCAAGATGGACAAAAAAAGACTACTTTGGGTATGAGGAAAAGGAAATTCAAGTGACCTCATCTCCCTGAACATTACCTCCAACACACACAGAACATAAAAGGGAGTGCACCCATCTCCAGTGCCCAATACAGTGCTGCAGTAGTAATGTGGGCCTTTCAAACTTTTATGATATTCTAAACTTTCAGTAAAATTCTATTGGAAGATTGGAAATGTAGCAGGGTTGTCCGTCAGGTTATATAGAGCCATGTGGCAGAGAACTGCTTGGTCCAGAGCCTCTCTCCCTTGACAACCCAGTCCAAGAAAACTTCAATGAGGAAGCTGGTTCTTCATTTCAGTCCTCAGGCACAGATGAGAGAGGTCATTCTTTACAATGCTCTTTGGCAAACACTCCCTGACGTTGCTTCCACTTATGTCCAGCTAGTGGCTTGCAGAGTTCGAGGAGAACGTCGCTGTGGCACAAAGAAGCTCCTGGTGAAGACCCTGCAAGTCTGCAAACTTGACTAAGATGCTCAGTTTGGACTTCTGAGAAAAGTCTTACCTCTTTCATCAGCCTCATGTGAGTCTTGAGGTTATCCCAACTACCTCTGAATATGCTGTGTTGCCCAACACACTATCTCCTAGATTACATAGCAGAGACAGAAACTCCCAGAATTTTCTTTTGTACTAAAAGATCTTCAAGAATTTATATAATGACTCCCATATTAAGGTGCTTATAATTCAGGTGTTTAATTCCCAAGGAGCTAAATCTTGATTTAGTCACTTAGCATGTCAGAAGTACAGCTCTTTCTTCCTTACTGTTATTAGATAAATATATTTCAGTGGTTTTTTTCAGTACTGTACTAAGCACAAGGTGAAAATTCCAATGTAAACCCACATTTGGGAATGTAGGAGCAATAATAAAACCTAGTTTGTATGTACGATATCTACCTTAATAACACTTTGTGTGTATTTCATCAGCATATACCAAGACCTTTTTAACAAGGAGGACAGTATCATTAACCCCATTTTACGAATGAGGAAGCTGAGGCACAGAGCTGTGATTTATCCAGGAAGCAAACTGCCAAATGCCACATTCCATCACTTTTGCCACAGGAGGCCTCATCACAAACATCTTTGTTCTTGCATGTTTTGTTTGAGAGCCGTGGCTGAGGCAGCCCTCAGAACAAACCCCAGGCCTCCCAGGCACAGCAGTGTGTCTCCCTGTTGCATGGTTCATGGGAAGACTGGGCATGCCTGGAGACATCAATACTTCCAGAAGATGGGCTAGTTAGTAAAGGACCTTGTCATATGCAGATGCTGACAGTGCTTCTACAGTACCCACTCCAAGAGGACAGAGGTGATGCTCAATCCAGCCCTGGCCCAAGCTGGCAGGGTCACACTGAGCACAGCTGTTAGTGTATCTCTGTTGGTAGGACCTGCCCAAGGCTAACAAAAACCTTGTCTATCACTAGCTTGGCCTCGTGCCTCCCCGGCTAGACTGCCCTGAGTTCTAGGGGCAGCCAGGGCTGCCACTTCATGCTGCCCCTCACACAAGCAAGGTCTGCCAGGGGGAGCCCAGAAAGACATCTGAGCAAAGCTCATAAAATGCTGCATCGGGTTTCATCATCACTGCACATATCTGAAATATACACTGTCTGGTCTGACTCCCCATTTGCAGCTGAGGATGTCAGCCTTGCCAATGGACCCTAGAAAGGTTCAGCCTGCTCCAGTAAACACGTAAGAAAAGAATGGAGAAAAAAAAAACACGTACATCACACAAAACACTATTAGAAGGAAGTGGCCAGTCCAATCAGGTTCAGCTGAAATACACAACCCTAGGCCTGAAAAGCTGATAAGCCCATGAAGACGTGTTTGGAGGTCCAGTAGACTCTTCAGACACTGAGACCATCTTAAGAGTCAATAATATCATTTCAGTATCTCATGTGCTTTTATTAGCAAAGTTAAAGAGTGGCATTACTCTCTTCTTCCTGCACAAAAAATTGAACACTAGACAAATAATAACTGATGATGAATTATCCTCTGATATATTTTATTAACACTGCTTTGTGACTGCTTTCCCAGCCACTGAAGCTACAAGACCATGCATAGCCTTGTACTTTAAAACATACACAGTCTGCTGGAAAAAACACTACTCATCCACCCATACAAGCCCCAGAAGGTCCTTGCACTAATGAAATAAGCACTGAGGTTAAGGCGGACACTATCAGCACTCAAACCTCCAGCTCACAGTTGTAACAATAGCCATTAGGATTTAAAAGCAGCTTTGTCCAACTACCTCTTGCATAAATATGAGTTTGTGACCAGTATATCCATAAACATCAACCCATTTGGCATAGCCATATCCCTTCCATGCTGCCACTGAGAAAGCAATCACAGACAGCTCTTCTGTTTTATGGCCTCAACAGGAAATTGTGGTTTTGCTACATTCAGGGTTTCTTTTACTCTTTTGCACTGTAAGAATTGTGTTTGATTTCATATATAAAGCAAAATGCTTTCAAGTATAATTCTGACTAGCTAGCAAGTAAAGGATATAGAAAATTTTTCAGTTGGGGATGTCACTACCATATTTAATCACATGAAAACTTCACTTGGCTAACACGGGAAAATAAATCTACTCTAATATTCGATTAGCAGGACAGGAGTCCTGAGCATAACAACCATTCTTGTGTCTCTGGTAATTGAAGTGAGCAAGCTGAGTTAAGCTTAGTAAATTAATTTCATTTGTGATTATGTAGCTAAATCAGTCTCTCAATATAGGTACCAAATAAGAAAGGTTAAAAAAGTCTTCCTAACCCTTAACACAATAATTTCTGATAAAGCAAACTCAAAAAAAGGGATTTGCATTGAAATAAAAATAACTGCTGGTAACAATCAAAGAGAGTTTAAGATATGCAGACAATGACATCTTTAACTAAGACTCACAAATACCTCTGACTATAACATCTTTGTTTCAAGCTCTGTATTACTTTGCCAGATTTTAACTATTTGGGCTGGAATTCTTCTTACTAGATATCTGTCTCAGGACTTGTCTACACTGTGTATTTTGGAAAGTCTACTTGAAGTCAGCTCAAGTGTCTCTAAGAAGTCTGGAAAAACATGTCATTTTTCAGGAAGAACGAAAAAAAGGTCTGAAGACATATAACAGAGAAGTTGTGGAAATCGCATCTGCACAGAAAGGACTTAAAATTTGGCTGTACAATCAGTCTGCTATCAGCCTTTTACTATTCTTAAGAAAAACAGTGCTGATCTGACTGAATTAATACACACAAAAACCCCACTGCGCATTCAATAAAGATTTGTTAGCATTTGGTAGCTAAACTGCTATGGATTTCTCTGTAAACATGTCACAAATCTGGACAAGATCTTCTTTACCACTCTTGCTTACAAGGACCATGGTGATGCTAGACAGATAAATGAACCTGGGCAAAAAAATCTCCCATCTGTCTGACAGTTCCTGCTGCTGGCACACAGGGAAGACAGAGGACAAAAAGGAAGGAAACTGCTTTACCATAAAGCATAAATGGAAGGTCTGAGGTGTCATGAACATACAAAGTGCTAATGAAGGATACATTTCAAAAACCCAGTTCCTTACTCTGAGCAGCATGCCTTTAATAAAAGTGACTCAGTTCCCCACGGGTAAAATGGGAATTATAATGGCACCTCACTTCATACGACAGAGAATATTTGCAGATCAGTCAACAACTATCATGAGTGCAACACAAAAAGCCATGAAGAAATGAGTTAATCTGACTTAAGTGCCAGGCTTCTGTTGCAAGGAATAAGTATGGCACAGGGCCATACACTAAACAAGGAAAATAAAACATAAGGAGCTTATTTTGTGGCACTCTTCATCCTGTCCAATGAAAGTATAAGAAGAAGAAAAACTCAACATATGCAAACATAGACACACAACTAAATAAATGAGAAGTACAGCAAAACATGTATATGCACATTACTGCTAAGTGACACAGGTGCTCTTTTGAGTGAGAATTTTAATTACACAAATACAAGAGGAAACTGTTGCAATATATGTTGTATTTGCAACAGTAGAAGCATTTGGACTTAGAAAATAAATGGATGTTTGTTTTTTTCTTGAGATTACACATAAAACTCTTCAGGCTTCCCATTGACATAATTTCGATACAAAGTAGGACAAGGCACAATGGACAGATGGGAGGGCTATCTGCTCCACAGATTTGTAGCATTTGGAAGTCTATTGTGGAACTTAAGAAGAAACCTTGAGAATCAACACTGTGTGCTGCATATTAAGAATTTAAACCTAGCACAGACCATAAGTATTTAAATATGTTGGTATCTCTGCTGTTAACCAACCCTTCATCTAATTAGACTAAGGAAGAAAGAGGAATAGCTAGTGGGACACAGCCAGAGAGAGACCAAGGTAATGGATTACACCTAAAGCTATACTTAATCTTCTGCCAATAGAATACTATCCAAGAAAAGGCCTGCAATACTGAAGTCATTGAATAACTGAAAAAATCATAATGATGTGTACAGTGAAGCATATATTTTGCAAAATTGCCAGCTCCTACAGTGATAAAATTAGTACAAGCAGGATGAACATTAAGATTCCTTCTGACCTTAAAGTAAGATTTTCAGAGAGTGCACATTTCAGATTTCCTTACATACATGCATTATTTAAAAGATTACAGGAATACACGCTTATAAAGATATTATTTACCTTTTTTCTCCTTCTGTCCTAAGAGATATTCTGCAATCAGGGCAACCACAAAGTACTGCACTAAATTCTATCCTCTTAAATTAATGACACAACCAGCACAGGCAGATTAAAACTTATGACCAGGCAGAAGGAGACACGACAACCTCAGTAAATATTTAAGCCATTTGCCTGATCAACCATTTTAGCAACTGTTTCTCCACTGCTAATGCTCACATGCCATTGCACACATGTACATAAGCACATACACAAATGTAGCTGAGGCTTCTTTGAACTATTGTATGTATTTCCAAGCCTCATGAATCCCTATTACCAATTCTGACTTAATCCTAGCTTTTTTTCCTTTTTTTTTTAAGAAATTACTTCAAAATAAAATAAGAAATAAAGAGAAACTAAAAAGGCAGGTTTGATTCTAGTCAGCTTGTGCTGCTGCCTACAAGGGCAAAGGGTCATGGCAACGTGTGAGGATCACAGGGCTGGGTGACTGAAGATCACCCATGTTGCAGAGCTGGGAAGCTGAACCTCTCTGAGCCCTCCTTCTGCCACTCTGCCCTTCTCTTCGACATGCACCACAAACACGCAGTGATCCATGAAGGCAGAGGCAGTAGAATGAAAGAAAGGTGAAGAATTGACAGCATCTGCTAGAGAATGTCCACAGAAACTGCTGCTGAGTGGCGAAGACATGCAAAGGCTGGCATTCAGCCATAGGCTTCCAGTGGCAGAAGAAAGTTCCTTTGAGGGGAATAAAATAAGAGCAAGAACATGCTTGGAGTGGGGTGAATTTCCTCTTCAGTATCACAACTGCATGTGTAGATTGCACTTTTACTCTTTGTAATGCTCAGGAACAACACTGTACAGCAATCCACTTAATTGCCCTGGATTCAGCAGCTCTCCACCCATGTCAATCATGTCATCCAACACATGCACACACACACACACCATCTCACACACACTCTCTCTCTTCCTCTGCTCCACAGACAAGGAAAAAAGTACTAATTTAAAGCATATCAAAACACACTTTTATAATGTATAAAGATAATACCCAATGGACTCCTGAGAGATACATGAAATTAATCCCAGTTGTGAAGGCCTTGATATTAGCTCTTCACTCCTGGGATGAATTTAAAATCCCACAAAAGCCCATGATTTATTTCCTTCCTACACAACAGCAACAAACACTCACATAATTTTAAAGTAATGTAAAATATCACTTTAAAGTTGTTCATGCACATCGGAGAGAAAGAGAGAGCGAGAGAGAAGGGAAGACTTAGTTGTTTTGAGGAGTGAGCACTTAAGGGTTCATTCTACCTTTATAATTCCCATAATTGTTATGTTTATGAATTGAACAAACAGGGTGAAAAATTGTTGGCACAAAAACTGCCTTTCAGTTTTCATCCACTTCCAAAGTTTTAACATGCAGTGCCTCCTCTAATGGCTAGTTGAAGGTTTTTATAAAATAATGTTTTTCAGTCTCAAATTTGTGCATCAAGTAGATGTGTTTGTCACAGTGTCTTTCTGGTTATAAGGTTTTAACTCACTACCCAGTATGAAGCTCCTTCAATATTTGCAAGACACCTAACACTATGTTTGGTGGAGGGAGGGAACTCTCAAAATCAAGTTAACTTTCCAACATTTTTATAAAGTTCTTCACTTAAAGGCAGTTGTGATATGAGAGCTTTTTAAATTATTTGTACTAGATATGGAGTGAAATCATAATACCATGATCAGTAAGTCTCACAAGTCTATTTAACTGACACATTCAGGGTGTGATCCCAAAAATTTCTGGGCTTGAAAGACCACATCTTTTCATTTATATCTCTGCAACTCCATGACATTCACATTTCATTGGTACTGCCAGAGAGCTCGAATGACCACTCTGTATAACATCATAAGGGTTTTCCACAGTAGCAAATGATGTAAAATAAGGCAAAGAAAAGAGAAAGAACTAAGTATTATACAAGCATAATAGATAAGAGCTTAAGTTTTAGAAGAAATACATCCATTATTTCGTTTTCATAGTGTTTTATTTCTCTGAGATAAGTAACATTAAAATTAATGGAACAGAGGGTTTTATCCTGTCCTCTCAAACCTTGTTACAGGATGGGATGAAGCTATGAAAATCATTCTCAGGTTGAAACTATCTCCCTTTTAATTGGTAAGACAAGTTTAACAAAACCAAAATATACTTCCTTACCTCTGCATTTTAGAAAATCATAGTGTTCAAGTCAGTTAGTAATGCAGAACTACAAATACAACAGCATCATGGCAAAAATAAAGCACTGTAATCAATAGAAATTTGTGCTAAAATGGATACAAGAGGCACTCAAAAACACGAAGTCAGTAATTTGAATTTTCTTCTATTGTGAGGCTTTCTGCAGGGCACTTAAAAATTTCAGCCCTTAATAAAAATCCATAGTTCTGTTTTTATGATTTTAAGTCACTGCTGAATGCTATTATGAGAGTTTAAAAAAAAAAAAAGGTAAGACAAGTTTAAACATTCACAAGCATTTTCTTTTATTTTCAAAGAGAGGCCTATTCCTGCCATCAGTTTGCAGGGATTGTATGGCTAAGTCTCACCACTGCTAACACAGATAGCTATGTACGGTGCATCTGAAGCGCACAAAGAGGACAGGAAAAAAACCCTTTCATTTGTTTTACTGACCCACAAAACCCAGCTACAGTTGCAGTGAAATTGAACGGTGTCTTGCAATTTCATCCCTTAATTAGGAACCCAGCACATGGCAGAAGTCCAGGCCCTAGCTCAGGCTGTTTATCTTTCAATACTTTCAAGTCACTTACTAGCCAAAAAAGAAATTACAATGTGATTTAAAGGGAAATCAGTCGGCTTCCAGGCTTGTTCCTTGCCTGCCTCCTCCCTCTTCTTTTCTGATTAAAATGGTTGTAACCATACCATAAGTTTGATCTGCTCATCTCTGCAAACAGCTGTCCCACTATGCTGCAAGAAAAACATATCTAAAAAATATTGATTTTGGTTAAACTGTATCCTTTCTTTTATGTTCCCCTTCAAAAATTCCAACAAAGTTTCACAAACATTCTTCCATTTTTAAAAACTTTGCTTGCTATCTTTTAGTAAAGAAGCTGTGATGGCTTAAGAATTTCACACGTAGTACTGGGTGCTAAACCTCAGCTGCTGAGCCCCACCTCTCTGCAAGTGCTCTCCACCATCCAACAGCTTCTGCTGCCTGTTCTCCAGACACAATGGGTCAATGCTGAAAGACATCTCCCCCCAACACCCTGCCACTGACTGAGTCCACACTGACTGGGTGTAATTCATCACCCAGGTCACACAAGCTGAGTATCCAACTGGAAGATCCCTGAGTAAGAGGTGCCACTGCACGCCCACAAAGCAAAGGAGAGAGACTCAGCTGCACCAATGCTTCCTGTTGAAACTGGGACAAAGCTGGCTTTCAGCACACTTGATGAAGAAGGTAACAAAACTGTTGCACAGACATGAGACTAACCTGGTGAGCCAGACAGTGAGTTCATCCAAACCACACTACACATAATTCTTCAACTGCTAGCAAAGAGCTTTGCTGCTTTGTTTCCTTAGAAATCGAGATTGTGGGTTTAGATCTACCACAAAATATATTATTGTTTTCATTCACTAACTTGAAGAACATTTCCAAAAATGGATCGTGATACTCCGTGTTTTCTAAAATATCATAAATATAATAGCAGTTCCAGAGCACTTTGAACAGTGAGTGTAAAATACTGTTCCTCAGTTTTCAAACATAAGGAAGATCTTAAGTATATTTGACAATTCCCAATTAGAAAGATTTGGAATTTGTTCAGGAATAAACGAATTAGCTGCTTCTTCAACTGAAGTTAGCAAAGCCTCACACAGTGTGAAGCTGGAAAAACTTTTTACTAAATGTTTTGACCTCCTTATACAAGCATGTGATACAACAATCTAATACAAAGTATTCAACAAGATGGTGGGAGCACCTGGTGTCATATCCCACTCAGTATATTTTGACGGATACAAATAACATTCTTGGATCATAAACTAGAACTGTGTGAAGCAGAAATTTCTTTCATTATTTCATTATGGATAATACAAAAAAACATTATATAATGCAACACGAAGCCATTCTATCTTGGGGTTCTGATGATAAGCCACTTGAGCTACACTTTTTTTCCTTTATAATGTCACCAAAACTCTCAATGGAATTATATGTAGAATAAATGATAGGTGATGGTGAATTACAAGGCCATAATACATACAGTAAGCATCTAATATAGTTTTATAAATTATAGGCTTTTATAGCTTTATATTTTACAGTGTAATGTCACACACTGCAGTGACACAATACTCCAATTCAACACATGATACTACATTTAAGTAAAAAAACAATGAAGAAAAAGCAGCAGCAGCCCTTATTCAGGTAAAATAAAATTACTTTGAAAATGTACAGATTTGCCATTTTAAAAGGAGACAGAGAGATCAAAACATGGATCTCAAGGAAGAAGGTATGTGCCAGACAGTGACCAGCTCTGTTCTTCCTCTACGCCATGCAAAACAAACGTGTTTGCCTAACGCTAGGCACTGCTGCATGAGAGATCCCAGGCTGGATTCTGCACTCAAGGGATGCGGCAAGGGGTGCTCCACATCATTGAGCAGTGACTTCTCCAGCTGATTAAGAAGCGGCACTGATGGGCTTCACTGGGATTCCCATCCAGAGCTCTTCAACCTGACAGATAACATTGCATTTTGGGGGTCTAAAGGATAATAGTGACGCAAGGGACTGCAGCTGAGGGAATATTCCATTCCCAGAACTCTGGATTGGGATCACTTCTGAGGCAGGAAACTAAATAACTTCCCCCAAAAAATGAAGCCAATGCTATCAGACAGCATCCACTTGCCTGTGTATACCCCACTTGCCAAGTTTTGGATCCATTGGTTAACTGCAACTAAATCTCATTCAGGAAAAAAAGTCCACATGCTATCAAGTCCCTATAAATTCTGAGCAAACAGAGAGCCAGGTAGAAAAGAATTATTTTCTCAGTGCCTTCCTTGAGGATACAACTCCAATCATCCTAGACACACATCAGCAGACTCTAGGCAATCGACACCATAGAGGGGTGGAGAAGGGGGGTAGTGAAGGACAGGATGAAGACATCAGTCTGCTCTAGAGCAACCCAAGAACAGGCCATTTGCTCCATGTTCCTGCCACATTAAGCACCGTAGGATTCCACCATAAGAAACAAGGACATAAGCAATCACAAACACAGACCTGTTTGTTACTGATAAACAAGAATATCAGACAAGAACACAAGTGAAAAGGGCACACTCTGGCTGCCCTACCACAAGGTAAGTTGTCATTTGGGTGCACAAGCTTGCTGCTCTCTCACATGGGCAGCAAACAAGACATTACTGATGTCTTTTAGACACTCCTCATAATTAAACTAGTTAAAGATCACAACACTGAGGGAAGAAGAGAAAAAATGGGATGATGACAGATGATGACAAAACAGAGAGAGGCATTGCCTTAAGCTACACCAGGGGAAATTCAGGTTGGATAGCAGGAAGTTTCTTCATGGAGAAGGCTGTTAAACATTGAAATGGACTGCCCATGGAGGTGATGGAGTCATCATCCCTGGAAGTGTTCAAGAAAAGACTGGACATGGTCCTTAGTGGCATGGTCTAGTTGACAAGGTGGTGATCAGTCAAGAGTTGTGTTTGATGATCTGAGAAGTCTTTTCCAGCCTAAATGATTCTGTAATTCGAAGACATTACATCTCTTTCACCTGAAAATACAACAGGTGGTCCTCACCAGATTGCTGTTCATATCAATGTCTAGATTAAAACAGGAGGACATCACACCATAAGCCTCTATTTGAGATATCCTCACATCAGCCCCTAGCAATGGCAAAGAGATGTGACACAATGAAAGAAATTGAGAAAAGAGTTTATCTATCTGAAGGCAGGTACCTGCCCAAGCAGCTTCCTGAGGTGCTGCCACACTGCAGAAGTCAAAATAAGAGACTTTTTCCTTGAACTTGCTCACAGCTGGTATCTGGGAGTTTCAATAAACCAGGAACAGGCTCAGTTTCCCACTGCTCACCCTTGACAGGCAAAAGCACTTCTCCCATACTACTCTGACAAGTAAATGAGGCTGGAAAAACTCCCAATTGCAGGACTCAGAGATAAACCCTGAGCTTTGCTGGAAGCAGTCCTACCCAGGCACTCTAACCACACAAACATCTCCCAGTGAAACGGACAGTTTATTCATAAAGGATCAAAGAAAAGAACCTTGAATTTTCCTGTCAGTTGTCACTTTTCCATCACTAGAAATGTCACGACTTCAAGAGAGTAGCAAGTGTCCTACAAAAAAACTCTATCGTGTGATATACGATATACTCATGTGAAGTGTCATGTTGGGTTTCCAGTTCAGACAGCACTTTTTAATTTAATATTATTGTTTAGAAGTTTCTGCATTGCTCTACATATTGATTCTTTTTATTGTGGAAATTGTCAATACTCAGAGAAGCTGCTACGAGACAAGAGTGGCCTCTAACACATGAGTGAGACAATCACTTGTGACACTGTTATATCATAAGGCTGCTGAGAGCTTTAGTCATTCATACAACACAGAGGCTTCATTGAGAAAAGAAACACCACTCTGGCCTGCCAGCACACTGTACAAACAAAACACAGCCTCTGTTCAAACAGGATTTCTCTTTTTCTTTTTTTCAGTTAAAATTTACTCCACTGACAAAGCAAGTAGTACGCACATTTCTAAACCACCATCAGGTGGGAAACGTGGCTAGGTCTTCCTGATAGCCTGTCTAACCAGCTAAACAGAAATGATGACTTAATTTTGCATCCTGAAGTACGTACTTTGACCCCAGGGGTAGAACTCAAATCAAGCGCATGGTTATGATACAGCAGATGTACCAAGTTGAAAAACAACAACAAAAAGGTACAACAACAAGTACTAAGAAGAAAGAAAAACTAATTAATGGTTACTTAAGCAGTTTGGAATACTAACAACTGAAAAAAAATAGTTTACACATCCCGTGCTTTGCTTCTCCACTTTGATGCAAGTGGAGTTTTTGTCCTTTTCTAGTAGAAGACAAGGCAATAGCATTGCCTGCCACCACAGAACAGATGAGTCGCTGTGAAAATAGCCTCTCTCCAGTGGAAACCTTGCTTGTCTTTCTTTGCTGGTACTAAATAGACACTCTGGTTAAGAATACTGGGTCACACAACTGCATATTCCTAGTGCATCTGAGTCAAACTGAAAGTACTGAGCTGTACTCAACTCCTCTGAATAATCCTGACCACATTTCTCCAGGGTGAAAATCTTAGAAAGGATAAGGAATGACTTTATACTCATTTGGAAAGGAGGAAAATGCAACATACTGGCCTGCTAGGAGTGACGCAGTGCATCATGCCACTGTGCCAGAGATCAGAGTTCAGACTAGTCTTTTAGTTTTGAGCCTTAGGGGAGAGACAGTATGGTTCAAAAATAACGTATTTCAGTGTCTGAGAGGGAAACCAGTGCAGCAGCACTCCATCTGGCAAGCCGACTTTGCTCCAAAGTTACACTGAAAAAGAGATGGACTTTGTGCTCAAGGCTGGGGGTTGGGAAAACAAGAAATGTGGACTCCCCAGGAAATAAATTTAAGATTATGCTGATGCACTATCTGGATCCTTCCTAAGGAGGCAATAGAAAATTTAAAAGTTAAATCGAGTTGTCCATGACATGCTCAACACCATTTAATGGGAAACTCCTGCTGACATTATTCATGAGAGACACATTTCTTACCAACACAACTAAAATAAATAGAAAAAAAAATTAAAATCCTAAAGTACAAAACCTTTCTCTTTTCGATAATGGCTACTGAAGAGGACAGATGCATTTTCATGAAAGGCACCACATGGAAGAGAACATGTCTCCTCTTTTATTTTTAAAAAGGGTGCCAGATGCAAATGTTTCACTGGACGCCTATAAGTACTTAAAATACAAAACACCTTCTTCAAATGCATTAAACACACAGTGAGGCACTTTAAATACACTTGCTTTGTCAGACAGGCAGCTGGCACCACTTTTGTAATGAACAGGACAAACATTCTGTCCAGTGGAAGTGTAACCAAAATATAGCAGGAGGCTCAGCTTGACTTGCACTTACAAATATCAAAAGTAGGTTCTTCGCATTGCTTTCCTTAAGGATAAAAAATACTGCCTGCCTCTCATACACTAGGAAGGAAAGAATAGTTTAGGTTTTCTTTTTAAATAGGTCTCTCTGCAGAAGGCGCACACCAGCCTCAGCTCCTGCTCTCTCATCTCTGAATGGTACAAACCCCTGTCCCAAACATGCACTGTTCTGTGGGTGATCAAAAGCCTCCCCTGATCGTCAATTATTCGGCCACAGTAACAGAGAGCCTTCAGAGGACAGCAGCCACACTGGCAAAAGCATTAGTTAGAACCACGCACGCTATCAAACTTTCCACTCCTGTGCTTGGTGTAATTAATTTTGCCACCTTATACATTTCTAGAGGAAAAATGAGAAAGAAAATCACCCAGCAAACTAGGAAAAACTGGTCTTTCTGAAAGTGAGATGTGTCTTCTGTAAGCTCACAGAATTTAGGGCCACCAAATCCATATGCAGTACAGCGTTTGCCTGATTTACTAAGAAGTGCCAGAGGAAAAGATTTCCTGTAGAATACGGGGAAAATTATTTTTATACTCCCCCAAAACAAAGCAAAATGCCAATCCCACCTGAAACCATACTTTAGGTTTTAAAATGCTCTTATAATTTCTCTGAGCTGAGAATCACTCACTGTTTAT
>VWYI01043048.1:232803-240201 GCA_013399455.1 Anthoscopus minutus
TTACTTCCAATTTTACTTGTACTGTAAGCTTCTTTGGTGAAGTTGTCTTCTATTGCTAAATGACAAAATGAATGATGAAATTCAGTTGCTATGCTAGAAAAACAAAAAACAAACACTGGTGCCTTATCCCAAAGGAAAACTGGACTTCAGTTATGAATCATCCTTACCAGCAAATCTTGGATATCTTAAATAAGACTTTATGTACTTATAGAAAAGAAAACATGATCTAAAAACTTCAGTAGAAAGTTTTCTCCTTCTGCTCCTTATCATTAAAATCCAAGGCTGGGGTGCACACCAAGAGCCTTAAGTGGTTATTTAAATAGAAAATCCCTGCTATGAGGGACACCAATGAATTGTACTAACATCAAATCTGCTCAGTTTTTATTGCATATTTGCAGAGCTCTTCATATTGCTGAGACCACAATGAAGAGCCTTGTAAACATGTAATAAAACCAAGCTCATTGGATGACACAGTATTAACAATTTTTCTACAAAATGAAAGTATATCTGCTTTGTCATCAGACTGGTTTGAAAAGCTCTCATCTACTGTATGGTTACTTAATTCTTTTTTAAAAGGTATTTCATCTAGAAACTGCCTAATTGGACTGTGAAGAAAATTCACCTAATTATTTTTTTTTAAATGTGACATTTTTGTTTGGGTTTTTTTTAATGGCTTATCTAGACCATCACGTTCTGAAGATAATAAAAGTGTAGCTCTGTGTGTTATAAAGTATTTATGATATTTTCAAGGAATTTTTTCACCCAGGCAGAAAATATCCTTTTAATAAGCCCTTTTTACTGCAAGAAGCTATTATTGGTCTCTTCTTTATTGTTGTTTTCATATTTTCAGCATAAACATAATGGGGGAAAAAGGAAGAGAGAAGAAAACAGAAGACAGATGCAGACAACAGGAATGTTATATAACATGATAAAATAATGATTAAAATTAAAACTGGCTGTCAGACAAAATGAAAAGCAATTTGGCTTACAATTTTCAGAGTGTCTATGGAAAAACACCAAATCTATGTACTGCATGCTGTCTGTAGTTTATGGATATAAACAATAACCAGAGAGGTACTTTGTTTAGGAAGAATGCAATGATGAGCACAGCCTAAAATACTGAATAATGCACTTGAAACAACTTCTCTGAAAGCCTAGAGGAAATGTTTGAAAGCCCTATTAAAGCAGAACAACGAACTAACAGAAGAACTCATTGGTTACGTATTTGGGAAATGCAGAATAATTCCTACTAGAGACTCCATTAATTAGAACAAATCCTAACTACTGCCTGAGGGCTGCCAGAGACAAGGATTTACTCCCTACTCTTGCATGAGCAGAAGTCTTACTGAGGTCAAAGGGACTCATACACCAACACTGAATATTTAACCCTCTAAAGATTGTGATGCAGTTTGCTTTCAAATTATTAGGCAAATCACAGCCAAACCCAGATATCAAGTGTCAAGTAAAGGGGAACAATGCAACAGAAATATGATTTTTCAAAGGTGAAAGGTGAATGGTGAAAGGTGAAAGGAATGGTGAAGAGGTAGGTCATCACAATGAAACTCTTGAGAGATTTGGTCCTATTTCCTACAAATGCCCATCAGTAAAATTGCCCCCTAAGACTACACTTATTTTGCTCCTCTACACAAATCATCTGGAGGAGAAAAAAGATTGTGAAAAATGTATGATCTCTCCTGCCTGGGTACAAGAGTTGAATGGGACTTGAGAAGTGACTTATTCTTTTTTGTAAACATTATAGCACTTAAAAAACATCCCAACTTTCCACGATTCTTTTGCATAATTCTTTTCCATGATTCAGGGACTTAACTGGACCCTGGAACCACACAGGATTTAATCCATCTCTTTGATGCACAACTTATGAGGTTTTTATGTCATCTTCTTGCAAAGATTGGCCACTGTTTGTATAACTGTGAGAAAGAATCTTTCCTCTCGCCCTGGATGTCTCATGGTAATGTTCCCCTACACCCTGAGGGTTAAATCAATCACATAGCAAGGAGTTCAGGAACAAGGGTTTTCTGCCAAGTGGGAAGGACCTTTTCTCTGCATTATGGCATCATCTGTTTCCCATGATCCCTTGGAAATTTTAATTTAAAAAATATTCTGCAAAATGTCTGCAAGGACATTTTGGTGACAGCCTCAGTATCTCATGTGTACTCCCTCTGGCAGAGGACAGTCGTGGCTTTTTGTCTTTAGTATAGACTTTGCAGCTTTCAGAGAAAATTTTCTATGGAATTTGAAAACCAAGCATCAGTGGTATCACCTCCTAAGATAGTTGGTCACCTCAGTGATGCAGCTCCACTCCAGACCTGCAACAACACTGCAAATATCTGAAAAGAGGCGACTTCCTATCTGACAACTCTATAATCAGCACCAAAACCAGTAACTAACACAAGCTGTATATTTATGGTTCACAAGGCATCACATTGTTAATGAGCAGATAAAACAAGAAGAAAGGGCTGTTCTTTGTTTACAATACTCCCCTCATAAGCAACAGATGTCCTGATAGACTAGACTGCATTGGCTTTGTTGGTTGAGAACCTCCCGCTGGCTCTGGATGAGAACCAAGCATCCATACTGATTTTGTTACAATTGTCAGCTACTTTTGTTACTACAAAGCATGAACTGTTGCTGACTCATCTGTGGTCCCATGGGCACAGAGGAAATAATGTATGGAGTCAAGCAGTGACTCCACGTATTGTTTTACCCCCGAGATGACTACTGCTTGTACATCCATGAGTGCTTTCTTGTGGGGTGCCACACAGTTTCCTGACATTACCCTTCCTGGTGACTGTGTGGATGAATAAATGACTGGCAGACTCACATTCTTCTGGTTTCTGTTGATGGCACTGAATGATTTATGTGTGTTTTGCCAGAACCAAGACTTAGGTGAAGATGAACCATCCAACACCCACACCAGTGCACTGGCAGTGACCACACAGACTCAAGAGAGGCAAACATACCTGAATTCTGTGGTGCTGTGCTGTGGTCCTCTTGGGTTTCTA
Organism: Anthoscopus minutus; assembly: GCA_013399455.1. Classification (NCBI taxonomy): domain Eukaryota; kingdom Metazoa; phylum Chordata; class Aves; order Passeriformes; family Paridae; genus Anthoscopus; species Anthoscopus minutus. The sequence goes on from VWYI01043048.1 coordinate 235,827, forward strand.
TGTTTTGGGCCATCCAGATAAAACCAATGGCCAAACAACATTTTTATATGATGTCAGAGACTCTCATGGTTGTATTTATAGAGTGAAGTATAGATTAACATTATATTTTCCTACATAATTTCATCTTTAGACCACTCCAAAACTTTGGCTGATGAAAGATGCAGAAATGCCATTCCCGTATATGCTTTTCTATAAGAACTTTACTGCTCTGTTTTGTCATCCACTTTGACCCTCAGACTCCATTCATCCATCCTTTCCAATACTGTTCTCATCCACTAATCTTATTTAATGTGGAATCTATACATGACAGAGGACAGGTCTCCTGAGGTGCTTTACTCAGAGAACACTACTGGTTAGCTCCTGAAATCTGGCAAGTGCCCTATATAAAATCTCCAACTTCATGAATTCAGTTTGCCTTATATTTGTACAGTTTAGATCTGTTGGATTTGATGCTGCAGGGCCAATTTGGTGTGGGTTGTGTTTTGGCTGATGTGTACTGGAGGAGAAAAGAAAATGGGGAAGAAAGCTATAGTTGAGGTAGGGAATAATTGTGAAGAGTTTAAATAGCATTTGCATACTGATCCTAATTACTGCTCCCATTTTTATGAACCGTGGTAAACAGAGTTTTATAAATTGAAAAAACAAGCTCATGTATTTATCTGTTCTCACACAGGGCTTTTTGTCGTGACAGTTTATAAACGCCTACCTTGATGTGCCATCAAGACTTCCTCCCTTAAAACATTTTTCTCAGCCTCTTCGGTCACGGAAGCTGCGGGTGTCATACTCAGACTGTGACTTTGAGGGGAGGGCGTGCTCTCCTCGGACATTCAAAATGAAGCATTCATTATAGCATATGCCATCGAGAATGACTTGTTTTTATATTCTGCTCAGTGAACCAAGATTATCTACTTCACTGAGAAGAATGATGTAGGAGCCCATCTCCTTTGTCTGTTCTGCTTTCAGACAGACAAAAGGCAAGTTTGATGAATGACACATGGATGCCTCAAAAAGTTGTTAACTAGAACCATTCTATGGTTTCTCACTCCAGAGCTTCACCCTATCCCTTGTAACATGGCCATCCCCCACACTCCAAAGGGAAACTGCCTTACATCTTACCCAAAGATGCTTTTCCCCCTTAAAATACACTCGCAAGAATAATTTTCTTGTCAGTGCAGGTTACAGCTTGTTGGTCCAGATCATATTTGCAGTGGAAATTAATGTAATGCTCCCTTTTCATTTCTCCTGGCCAGCAATCACTTCATTTCTGAAGCAGAGTGCTATGTGAGTCTGCTCTATAAAGCCCTGTCTCATGGGCACTGTAGATGTCCTCGAGGCATGAGTCTGATAGTAGTCCAGGTAACTGTGAGCACCACCTGAGTGAGGCACAGGGTAATAATAAAGATGACAGCAGTACCTATGCTTCTCTTGGCTGTTCTCTTTTGTTATCATTTTCTATGTTTTTCATTTAAAAATGTTTTTCATTTTCAATGAAAATGTTTTTCATTTAAAAAACATCATGCTTCAGTTCAAAAATAATGATAAATAATCCAGTGACTCAAATTTCTTGAGGAATTTTTTGAACTGTAACAAGATCTCAAGAAATGACCTGGTAGTATTCTCGTGTTACTACCATTCAGCAGATGAACTAGCTGTCTACAGCAGGGTCCTTTCCATCACAAGAACACTTGAAGTTTGGGTTGGTGATACTAATAGCACACCCTTGAACTGTGTCTCCATTCTTCAACATGACACTAAAAGTGGACTGTGCGGCTCTGGAGCCTTTTGTCAGCTCATAGTGATTGAAAGATCCTCCCTGAGGCTCTTTTCTCCTTAATATCATGCAGAATTTCTGCCTTCTCTTTCAAATAAAATTCCTTGTTTAACTTCTCTAGGGTCACTGTATACTAGTGCAAAAAAACAGGTGCAAGACAGGTCTCTCTCTCATGTTAAATTTCTGTACGCTTCAATTCTCCATAGATGATTCACATCATTTCTGGATCAAATTACCTGGTTTTAACTACTGACAGGATCAAATTAACAAGGAAAATGGAATATAAAATGAAACACATTGTAATGAGGGTGTGACACACAGAGGTACTGCTAAAAGACAGAAACTTGTTCCCCTGTACAGAAAGGTGTCTGTACACTCCTGTATCTTGCCAATGTGAAGTCAGTGAACAGACAAGTTCTACAGATGAGCAATGCACTGTAAATAAACTGCACCTCTGCCTTCCATGATAAAGCCTCTGTCACTTGGATCCAAGCATCTACAAAGTTCAGAAGATATAGGTGTAAATCTACTGTTTTCTACAAAAAACTGTATTTCAAAGAATTGACTCTATGAAAGGACTGTCACACCATGAAGACTACATACAGCATCAATAAGGATATTAGGCAGAAACCAGTACCTTTCTGTCCTTTGCAAATCAAATACAGACTTGGCACTTGCACGCTGTGCATTAAAGCAAACATGAAATACTCAAGCTACTGGGGATCTTGCCAGCCCCAGAACTGAAGTAGCATCCTGAGAAAGAGTTGTTGTTTACTCAAAAGTGAATACAGCTCTCTTTCTTCGAGAGCTAAACTGTGTGCATGGCATTACACCATCCAGTACAGATGTAACACAGTTACTGCTCACTACTGCAAGAGTCTTTGCACAGTAATCCAGTTACCCTAGTCAAAGCAATAAGATTTTCTTCTTAATCACTATCTTCCTTTTTGATACCCAGACCACAATGCAAAATTCTGAGTAACTTCAGCAATACAGGGGCCTGAACATCCACTATTTGCTTGTGCTCAGCCTTCCTACACTTCACTAAACATGCATACTATGAACTAAGTTTCTGAACAAATATCCCAATTCAATCTGGTTATTGCACTAGGCACACGGCCCTTTCCTCATCTATTTCCTTCTTCACTTTCTCTAACAAACAGCAATAAGTAATAGCAAATAAAAGGCTGAAGAAAGCTGCCACAGTAATACCTAACTGCTGCTTCTAGAGAAGAGGTTAATTTTTGTATATGTTTAAGTGACTACATTGAAATCCAAAGTTCTGTTCCCTCATTTTGGATGCTAGTTCTGCTTTTAGCATCACTTACTGAAAACAACAGACATGATCCTATTTACTGTTTTGTCTGGTCACATTTGTTCCAGCCAATACTTAAATCTTATAAGTTTCATAAATCAAACTGGAGCAGTAAAGAGGGCAAAAGAGCAGAGGACTGTCTTGTTAGCTTTCAGTGTAAAGAGACACAGATCTCAGGCACCTCTACATCCTTTCAGCTATTAAGATATTTATTCAGCAATTAAAGATTTTAGCAATCACGTTATCCACTTCACCTTACTTAACACGATTTGCCTTCCTTTCAGAGACGACTTTTTACACATCTGCAAAATTACTTAAGACTGGAGATCCATTTGCAAGTCATAATCTTGTCTCAATGAGTAGCGCATTATGGTCAGTAAATGAAATGTTGCTTATACTTGTATGCATACCTATTTTCAAATCATTTGAACAAATGTATATGGTATATAGATATGCAAAACAGCCAGACTTAACAGATGTTGCCCTCTAATTTTTAAAGCCTCATTCTTTACTTTGGAGTTGCAGAGATAGGTATTAGAGAACTCAGATAAGACACACTTCGGAATCCAATTCTATAAGCAATAGGCATTTGCATAAGAGCTTGCGATACTTTTCATGAAGATTCACAGAAAATATTTTCTAAAATACCAGCTTTGATGGATAGGACTCGGTAGTTTAAATCAACATGTAAGCATGTAGCAAAGCATTTGTTGGTCCAAATTTTATACCTCCAGATCTTCTCAGTCAAGTTCAACAAAATGTAAATTCAGAGTCACAAGAATTCAATTTTTATCACAAATAAAATGGTGTCAACTTTCATGGGAAGAGAACCACCTGGAAACCATGTTTTACAGTTTCAGTTTCGTAGCTATATGGAAATCTCTTGTGGGAATGATTGGTTGTATATGCATGCACCATGACTTGCTTCTCTGTAACAGTATTAATTGGCACAACTCATACAAGGGAAAGCCTAACTTACAATTCTAATTAAATATGGTCTGCATTGTACAGTAATTTCATCCTGGAATGCCATGTATTTCCCCTTAAGCCAAGGAGAAAAGGACAAGCAACAGTGAGAAATGCAACACCACTGAATAAAGAAACTCCCCTTCACGTCCTCATTCCTTACAGCTGTAACAGAGGATCTTCAGCCACACTTTCCTGCACTTTAATTGCATGATGCTATTTAGAAACGAACTGCACAGGCAAGGCAGGCTCATATGTCTTTCTTGTGTGTTACTTATATTTTTAATATGTGCATCTTAACGCCCTAAATTTGGAATGGAGCA
>VWYI01043052.1:0-13690 GCA_013399455.1 Anthoscopus minutus
CTTCCCTCCTCTTCTCCTCTTCTTTGGTTTAACAAGTGATAAGAAAAGTGCAGAGAGGAGGACTGGTGGCACACAGATACCTGTAAATGAAATCCACCCACACTACTACACTTTGTCGCTTTTGCCTTTTGCTGAAGTCAGCTGCAATAATATCAATATTGCACAAAGTGATGGACCCCTGCAATTCTCTGTGTCAACGCTATATGTCTCTCAGATAGCAGGGCGTTCTGGTCTAGCCTAAAAGCAAATCAAAAGACCTCTCCCAAATCTGAAGTAAAGCATGATTTTACTGTTTCGATTCAGAAGAAGTAGGGCAAAAGTCTCTGGGCTCCCACTGCTGTGAATCAGGCATGGTTATGCACAACCAGGCAGGCAGCGCTGCTGAGAGAACAGCGTAAGGCAGCCCAGAGCAGAGAATGCTCCCTGTGCCCAATTTTGAGGCTCTCAGCCCTCTGTGCTGAGCAGGCACATGATAAGCCTGATGGAGAGGCTTGGCCAGGTCTTATTTTCTATGGACACTTCTCTCTATGCTTTATTTTAGTTTTTATGATCTGCAGCCACCCCTCAACCTTGCACTGAAGGAACTCCTACTGCAAACAGAGGCATTTTGGGGTGTCTGCAGTCAGCACTGCACCCATCTCAAGTCCAGATCCTCTCTCATTGTAAATTCTCCCAGGATCCCTGCTGCTGGAGTTTGCCACCAGGCATGCACCCCTCTTGTGATAAACCCTGTCACATACCAGCCTCCTATCCCACTCTTACCCAACACAGGGCTGGCGAAAGCACTGGAGCTGGCAGTCGTTCCCTTTCCTTAATCCTGGGATGTGAGTGCCTGAGGCAAAGCCCCTTCCCATGGGACAGAGGAATGGCCCAGTCATCTGAATCTACAGACTGTGTTAACTCAGACAGAACAAATTAGGACAAGACAAAAGGGATCAGCAAGGATTTTTCCCATTGTTTCTCCCAATTTTTTTCTCCATAAAATGAAATAAATGGCTGTGGGCTACATGCACTGGCTGCTAAACCATTTTGACACTAAACTTTTCGGTCTTGAAATCCCAAATGAAAGTCAATTTTGTATTTCTGTCTTCTCCTAAGCCCTAAAGTTACCATCCAAGCATCATTCTCCATGAAAACAAAGGCTTTGTAAAGGGGGTGGGCAGGGAGAAAATAAGCAATGTTCTTCACAAGCTTTTTTAATTACCATTTTATAGTTTGGTTCTTTATCTGGGTACTTCATGTATAGTAGCTAGGAACTTGCCCCAGATTAAACATTCACTTGAAGGATGGGGTGACTGGGGTGGTCTAAACTTCCAACTAGCCCGTCTGCTTTGGACCATCAGCTGAGATCCCAAATGTGCTCCTTTGAATCCTGCAATTTACTGCATGGAAGCTTTACCATCATCGTGAATTTCTCCTTTTGAAAAGGCCAAAAAGCAGTCGAGAGCCTTTACCTCCAGTCCCAGTTCTCCCGTACAGACAAGATGTCTTCACACCTGCATGCCTCTGCTGCTAGATTCTGGCAGATATGAACTTATACAGAGAAAATCACCCAGAATGGCTCATTTTCACAACTCTTCGTGCTGTGAGGAGGTGAGGGGAGGCCTTACCTTGGAGCTGCACTTGTACAGAGGGTGGCTGATGGAGTCCACGTAGTGGTGCCTCATGCAGCGGCTGGGGTCGGAGTCGATCAGGAAGGACCCGTCTGTTTTACTGTCCGCGTCTCCCATCATCACCAGGAGCGAGAGCATGGAAATCGACGCCGCGAGTACATGATTTCCCATTGTCGAGGAACTTCTCGCTGGTAACAGCAGAGGGAGGTAGAGCATTAAAAACCCTCCAAATTCTGAAAGACAGTTCCTTTCCAGGATGGTGAAAAGTCTGGTTTAAGTGTCTGAGCTGTCATTCTTCTTCTCAAGTTGGAGTCTGACGAGATTTTAATCCATAAAAAAATCTCCTGCACAGCTGGAATAAAAGCAACATAAACCACAATCCTGAGCAAAGAGACCTGTGGAGAAAATAAACTTAAATAATATTAAGGCACTCAGGACCTTTTGCCAAAATACCTGCTCAGAATGAGCATCATTCACACAGTAGGTAGGGAATATGGCCTGAAGGAAGGAGATGTCAAGGCCTTGCTACTTTTACCATTGTTCTATCATTTAAGGGAGAACCTTTTGACTTTCAAGATCACAAGTGGTGCAACGCCATTTTTTTCCACTTGGTGATGATCCTATTGTGTTCCCCTCAAAACTGGTGATTTGTAATACATCAGAAATTTCTGCAAATTGAAAGGATTCTGTATCCACTCAAAGAGGGGCAAAGCTTGGCTGCCTTCCTCATTCAAGATGGCAATGTCTTGCCTTGGTAGCACATGGAAAGGCTGGAGGCAGGCTGAGCTGTGGCTCTGGAGGCTGCCTGGCAGCTCCCTGCAGCTGGTGACAAGGGTCAGGGTCACCACCCCTTGGTGCAGGGACAAGGGACACCCCCAGGGTAGATGGATGCTGAAGGTCCAAGCCAAGGCATGAGCAAAGTGGTCCCCCAGCAAATTGCTGAGCCCTGACCTGCCCTGCATGAGGAACTACCCAGGCCTCTGTCTGCCCTGCCCTGCCCTCCCCTCTGAGCACCAAATTCCCATGCACACACATCGACAGGCTTTGTTTGCTTACTTGTCAGGCAGCACTCTTGGTGTCTGTCTCTTCCCAGCTAATTAAAGACCAGCATCTGAAAAATAGACTTATTATTCCATAATATCCAAGTAATATCCCAGCTATCAATTGGGAAGAAATATGTTCAGGTGGAGACATATGGCTATCTACCGAGGCATCTGGATTTCTGGCTCATGTTGGAGATTCCCCAGGAAACGCTGCCCAGAGCTTTGTGCCAACAGGGAAAGGGGAATATCTCCATCAGCTGCTTCTTCACAGTCCCTTGATCCTTCTCACAAAGCCCTTAGTCCCAACTGGGTGATTAATTTCATTTTTACTACAAACAGATATAACTTGAAAGAGTTGTGAATTATCCATCTAAACACAGCCCAATGAAGGATAGTCGAAGGATACTCATCAGTACAGTTAAAAGTGCAAAGATTTTCTGAAGAAACTTAAGATAAAACAGTTCCCTGCTCAAAAAGAAATGCTCTGGCAGAGCCCCTTGAGTATTTGAAGAGCTGATGTGAGCCTTTATTGCCTTATACAAGCCTCTTTCAAAACTGTTTTTTGGTTTGCTGGCAGTGCTCTAAACCAGCTGATACTCATCTCCCAAACAGCCTCCCCACCAGAGTGCTTGATGATTTGTATATTGCTTTATAGCCTCCTCCAGCACTTCTGTGAGAGGAGTACCTAGCAGTGACAAACACTTCCAGAGTTCATCCAAGTTGGGATGGCGCTGATGTGACATCCAAAGTCTCATGCTGGGAAGAAATGTTATTAGGGATGCTCTGTGTGTTAGAGAGACAAAGCTGCTCTGTGTATGAGACATTTTTGTTGTTGTTGTTTCAGGCTATTATCCATGTGCCTAAGTAGGAAAGGAAAAATTATGTGACTGTGGATTTAAATGACAATATCTTTCTTTTCCCCAGAGTCTGACATATGACCTGGTATCTTTTCCTCAGCAAATGGGGCATTAAAAACATACTATGTCTTTGCAGTATAAAGAACTTAAACAAACAACACTAAACACTTATGATCTCAGATACATTTATGCACAGCCTCATTCACATCAATAAATACCCCTCCAAACATTTTAGCAGTATACGAGACAAATCTCTTGGTCATGGGAGCTGAGACAGACTCTCTCCCTAAAGTGAACTGTGCTACTCCAGTTCATGCAGATGATGCCCAAGGATTAGCTAACAGGAGGAGGGATGCACTATTTTTTTCTCCATGTTTAACCTTTTACCTACATTCTTATTATTTTTTTTATAAAGAGTCTGACCAAAACATGCTGTTTGGCAAGGTCCCCCTCCAACATAGCTAATCATTATTACACACCCAGTAATTCCCTCTCTGTCCAAATAAATTTACGTGATATTAGACGGTCTCATTTCATGTGATACTACACCCAGGGATCCCCATTTCCCATTCTCTCCATCCCACTGTTAATTCTGTACTTCTATATCTTTCCATGGTTTTGATCAGTATGATTTAATACAGTGAGAGAAATCTGAAGTCCTGGCTCAGTTTTCAAAGGCTTATCTCCCTAGTTTTCTTCAGGAAATAATTGGATGACACAGAGTCTGCCTCATGAAAACACTCTTAGAAAGACACAGAGAAAAGTGTGAGAAAAGGAACATGGCTGTACCTTCTTCAGGACAAGCACAGTACAAAAAGTATTAACACTTCCATAACCTTTTAAAATTGCCCTGATACTTCCCTAACAAAGAAATGCAGCAGGTTTTAGCAACAATACTTTGAAAGAAGTAAAATGTATCACATATTTGTAAGAAAAAAATAGAGAAAATCATTGTAAATATTTTCCATCTCTTGTGAAATAAGTGGTCACAGCTGTTTATAGACATACTGGTAAAATGTGTAGGTGTATCTCCTGACATACCTATGAGAAGCATGCACATACATTTTTCAAATACATATGCTATATATAACATATATGGAAGAAAAAGTCTTAGAGGGACATTTAAACACAAGGAAGTTGGGGTATAGATCTTTGATTCTGTAAAAAATTCAAAATATTTTCACTTAGGTACATCACCATTATGAGGTACATTGGCATACTATTTGCCAATTCCAGTTGATATTGTGCAGTGGCATTTCACTTGACCTTAGCTTGCTTTTTTTTTAAGTTAAAAATTGCATTCCTTCTGAAATGCTGTCTGAAATAATGAAATCTTAGATAGCATATGCTATCAGGATTGGCATAGGTAGGACTGGAAACTTCCAGTCGGTATTTCTGTCCAAACACCAGAAACAAGTACAATTGTGATCATAAATCATCATTACAATGACATTTTGTTTCATTTGGAAAATGTACTTTTTTATTAAAATCAACAATATCATAGAGAATTTTTTTCCTTGCATTTCAGCTGTTTTTTCCTCACTTCATTTGCATGCAAAAACTGTGGTAGATAGCTCATCTGCCAAGCTAACAAAAAAGAAGCCTAAACCCTCTCTCTTTGCAGCATTCTGTAAAGAAAAAGATGCAAACCTGACTTCATATTCTCAGGCTGAAAATTTGCTACAAAAATATATGGCCTAACAGTGGATGAAAATCACTACTTCACATTTTTTTCAGAATTCACTGAGATATGGGAAGTACATTTTGTTAGCAGTGGCTTGGTTTCCTTTCCGTATAACAAGTTTTCATGATTTCATAGAGACATAACATACTAAAGCTTGTCACAGCTGTTACCTAAAACTGCTACAACTGTTAACCTAAAAACTTCGGGGAAAAATAGAAGACAACCCAAAGAAAATCCATATTAACATACAGTCTAACACTGTATTGCACATAGGCGCAAAGTTAGGATTACTTTTCCAACGCCACGTTCTTATTCACTGCTTTCTGATTAATAAAGATTTCTTATCGTAGTTTTAATATAATTTAGAAAGTGGTGAAGGCAAAGGTTTTGTTTTGCTTTAAGGACAGAAGAACATTCCATCATCTGGAATTATTTAGCCAGTCACTTTGTGAGAACGTAAACAGAAATTCCCTTTTTGCTATGTATCTTGGAAAAAATAAAGAGCTGAGCAATTCTCCAATGGTCTACTGGATCTGCACAGCTTTTACCCTGGGAGGTAGGAAGGCAGCAGTGGAAAAGCTCTTTTATGGTGTACTTCTAGTTAGTTACTCCCTGAGCCCCCCATGTTAGGCATGCATGTATGTTCAATCTTCATTTGCTGGGCAGTTTCTATGTTTGAGGCTCCTGCTTGAAGATGAGGGCACTGTTGAAGTCACTGAATGCTTTTTGGGTTTTGGAGGCTGCCAAAATCCCGTTGAAGCAGTGGTGTGTGTATATAACTTAAGCCTGGCCTCACATGCTGTGCATATTTAGTAAACAGAGTTATTTGGACCCTACCATGTGGTTCCCTCAATCTGAATTTATTATGTAAACAGAAGAGTTGCAAGACTACTCAGTTTCTCCAAACTCCAGACCTAAAGAAGTGTCACTAACCATGTATGTGTATATGTATGTGCGTGTGTGTCAATTCACTGCTGCTGTTCTGATAAAAAAAAAGCCACAAAGCTCTTCATGAGTCAAAAATGGATTTCTCAAGAACTTTATCAAGTTTAGAAAAGTTTTGATTTTCCAGGAAGATAAGGATTTGGGGGCTTCACTCTCCAAGATCTGGACTGGAATGGAAACAACTGTGATGGACAAATTACTCAGTCAGGCTCCACAAGTGTTTGTTCTGCAGGGTTAAATCCTTCACTGCCATGACAAAGGCAGCACGGTCTCTTCCCAAAGATTCTTCAGAACCCACAGCACTCAGGTGGCTTCCAGCCCACATAGCCATCCACACCATGCCTGGAAACAGCTTGGGAAGCACAGGGAGCTGTGGGACTGAATGGTTCCAGTGCCAATCTGAGCCATTCCAGAGAATAGCTCATGGAGGAGGGGAGGCAAGCCCAGATGAGAGGCTGTGTCTGACCCTGCTTTCTCTAGAGCAACTTCAGAGTCTTTGTCAGTTCCAGTGTATCTTTTAGCTCTGTAAATAAATGCAATTTTCTTCTTATCCAGATATTTTACTGTGGCCATTTCTGTGCCAGCAGTGAAGGAGCTGGCCTCCTGTGTATGCTATCAAAAATCCTCACTTCACTCTGCAGCTGCCTGTCAAAACACCAGAGCCTCTGAAAGGCCACATAACAACCAGGCAGCAGCAGGTGAAAACAGGCAACCCCAGTTGTCTGAGAAATGCCTCCACACAACATTTGAACAGGTTTCTTCCCATCCTGAGGCAAGGCAAATACCAAAACAAGTATTTTGAGTGAGACCCTTACAAGGTTAAATAAGTGATTGTTCCCCCAACCCCTTGTCGAGGGTTTGCTCGACTGACATCCAGCTGTGCTGGAGCTTGACCTCTTCCATGCCAAGGGGAATGTCTTCATCCATGGCTCCATCCACCCATTACACAGCAGGGCAGAGTGTGCCTGATAACACACACTCCTGGCCAGAGCTGGCAGCAGCTGGTGGGCAGGAGGAGAGGGGAAGGAAAAAGGCAATAAGAAAGAAAACAGGCTCAAAAGAAAGAAATTGAAGCCTGTTCATCTGGTTTTCTGTGGTGAAGAAGTCCATCTGCTGGTCCTACTAAGGCTGTGCTGAGAGAAACCCCTGGAAACCATTTTTTTACTCTGAGACTTCCTTAAGTCTTTTAATATTTCAGGACGTGAATACCTGTGACTGTAAGCAGATGGAAAAAGAAAAAATAGGAAGACCATGGCATGTGAAGCATGAGAAGCAATATGGCTATTGCAGCAAACATAGTGGAAGTACCCTGGGAGCCTCAGCACACGTGGGATGAGCATACATGGCACTGATTCCTTGGGCTCATTTAAGGCCCCAAAAATGTTCCCACCGTGGGGACCTGGTGCATGAGGTGGAACAAATCCAGCTGAATGGCACTTGAGCTGTCTGAACTTCCCTCTGATTTTCAAGTTCCCAAGAATATTTCCAGCCCTTCAGGTAGCAGGACAGGGGGAGCAGGAGGTGCCTTCCTGCTCAGCAGTTGAAATAACAAACTCCAGTGGGTACTGCAGGCTGGCGCCTGGCCAGCAGACAGGCACAGGCCAACACGGAGAAAAGGATTTAATGCACTCCCAAAGAATAACTACTGGGGGACAAAAGAGAGCTTGTATTTTTATTCTTTCCTTTTCCTGCTTCCAGGAAGCTTTAAATAGATTGATTAAGGGCATGCATGGGATATCTCTCTAATGAGGGAGTAGAGCCTTTTAATGGTGAGGTGATGCCAGCCTTGGATTCTTTCTTTATTCTTGTGTCTCGCTGGATAACAGAGTAGTCATGGTCTCGAGTCTCAGACAGCAGAGGAATACAATTTTCCACTTGGTCATCCATCCAGAGTGTGCTGGATGGGATTACTCCTTGGTGAAGCACCAGGTGCAGAACTGGGCAGTCCAGGGCTGCCCACCCCTCTCAGGAGGCAAACCAGCAAGGGTGGCTGCTGGCTACAGTGCAAGTGTTCCCAGCCAAGCATTAGCTATAGGATTTGCTTCAGTAATTTCCTCTACTTCAGTCTTATGACCCAACATAAGGCAAAATTACTCTTGCCCGAATTGCAAGTTGCTGAGAGGTCTAGGGCATTCAGGCATGCGTCCTCTACCTGTTGGAGTGTGTTACAAGCAGGTGGCCAGTTTTTGTTCTCTGCCTTTTGCATATTTTCCAGAGAACCCAAAGGCCTGTAGTTATCAGTAGATGCAGGAGTAGGAATGGGTCTTTTTATTCTTTAACACTAAGCAAACACATCCCTGCCACTGGGACCAGCAGAGAGTGTTATGCATGCCTGAGACAGCACATGATTGAAAGGGATGTTCCCTGTCTTCTGACCCCAGGGGCAAAATCCTTTCCTCTTTTATACACAGGCAACATTCAGACCACCATCCATATACCTCATCCTCTGATAATTAGGGAACCTAACTATTTGGCTCATGGTAACAATTCTATGTCTTCTAACAAGGGGAACAGCGTTCCCCTAGGTCCCACTGCCTTTGAGCCGCGCTGCTATGACAGCAATGTGATTGTCACTGCCATGGTATGCTTAACCTTTGCCAAACCAGAGCTGAGGCATTAACTCAGATCCTCAACCCACATGTCTTAAAGGGCAACGTAACCTGCGCTGCCTCGGCCTGACACAAGTCTGCAGCTCAGTAATAACAAGCATGAAAATGTGACAAGCATGAGCTGTAAAAATGATTGATGCAACCTAGAAAAATAACAAAGAGAAGCTGAAAAATAGCAATGAGGAGGAGGAATTCCTTGGACCAGTGTCTCCATGGCACCAGCAGCCCCCTACTCTCACACAAGAAGAAAGGCTACACTTGCCTGTGGTAGAAAGGATTTCCCTGCCCCACAATGAAATTCCAGCAAACAGGACAAGGACTGATGGTGTCTGGAAGTGATAGTGCCACTGCTACCCAGATAATAGTTTGAATTAGATTATGTGAGAAAAGGAGGAATATATAGACGACCAGCTGCTCAAAGGCTTACTACAACCTTGCTTTTATTGTTCTGCTAAGTTAGAGGTGGGGCATCAGAGGGATTCCTAACATACCGCTACTGACAAATTTTAATATGTTCCACACTGACACATATAAAAAGGAAATAACAGCTGATCATAGCCAGCAGAGACTGCAACATCTCTTCATATGCATGCACAGAAGTGTGGTCAAAGTGGGGTGCTTTTGGCTCAGACACCTGAGCTAACCTGACCCAGCTAAACATTTCTCCTTCCATTGAGTTGAGTTTCAGCAAAAGGACTGTAAAGTGTGAAGTCAGGCAGCAATAAAAAAAGGTGATCTGGACATGGCTATTCATCCCATCCTGAGACACCAGGACATGGAGAAGGGCAGGGAGGCTGAGAGGCAGAACACTTAACACTGATGAAAAGAAACACGTGTTTACACAACCGACAGTGATCCGGGGGAACAAGATATTGCAGAGGGCAAAAGTTTAGCCGAGCTCAGCAAAAGGACCTGTTGTGTATGGGGAGGTTACCATCACAGGGGTTTCATTTCTGAAGAGTTTTTGGAAGGGTTATAAGCTCTCAGGACTCTGAGAGTTCAGTAGATAGAGTTAGGGAAAAATCCTTTGCCCCAGAAAGTTACCCCATAGCTGCTGCCACTGGGTCTTTGTGTCTTTCTTTGATGTGGCTGCTTCCAGAGGTGGATTACTCAAATAACAGTCTCATGTAGCAAACAAGCCTTCTTAAAACTCACAGGGACAAGTCTCTCCTCATACTCAAAGGGAATATAAGACAGAAAAATTTGTAATACTTACAATACAGCTATCAAATATTTGTAATTGTAGCTACAATGGTGATTGGGAAGTGGGGAGGGGGAAAGAGAGAATTTTGTTTTCTTTCAGTTAAACAAATAATCCACCAGACAAATTGCAAAAATGAATGGCTCAGTGGTTTCATGCAAATTTTTGCCATAGATAGTCAATTCTCTCCAAATCTCAAGGACAACCTTGAGCACTTCCTAGTGCATCTGAGAGCACACAAGCTAGGAAAGGGAACAAAGTCAGCCCCAGGAGAAATGAGGAATGAAACCAACCACAGGAAGACTCCCTGTCAAATGAGTCACAGCAGGCATCAGAGTGAGCTCCCAAGAAGGTGGCCCACCTTCCCACCTGGGAAAGAGACACTGCAGTCCTGGCCAGGCAAGAAGACAAGAAGATGCAGATGCTACCACAAGCCTCAAAGGTGAGTGGGGGATGGTTCCAGTGGGGCAGATGGCTTTTATGGAAGTCAGCCATGCCTAAGGAGCTACCTGGAGTACTGCTACTGCAAACTGTACCCAAGACTGTCCACAACAAATATGCAAAGCCCAATCATCAGCACACATTAACCTGATCCGAACCAGGCACTGCACAAACCCAGGAAACCTACATGGGACACCTCCAGGTAGAGAAATGAGACTGTAACTAATCAGCAGCAGCTCCTAATACCCTATCCCTAAATCAAATTGCATTTTACTTTGTAAGCTTGAAATACCTATTCATTCCTCATTTGTTTTTAACTGGGAAGTCTTAAAGCATTGTTTTATAATACAAAATAAGATTTCATTAGCAGCAAGATCATATCAATGTATACATAAGTCACATTGGGAACCCCTGATTCAAGCTGGTATGTAATTACTCACCAAATAGTTCTATTTAGCTCCAGGAAATTATTCATGTGTATAACTACTCACAAATATGAGTAAGGTTCCACAGCAAGAGCAAAAGTGAGCATTATTAGTAATTCAAACAGAAGGGGAAAAAAATAAGAGGTACAGGTCCTAAAATGTAGATATTCTTGTATTATTTTGAGAAGGGACAAATATCAGCACTATGATTATCACAGCCACACTTATTGCCACACCAAGCAGCTGGGTTGCTTCTATTAGAAAATAACTTTGCAATAAAGTACTGATATCAAGTGAGTTTGTCCCCACTGTTGGTTTTAAATTATCATTTGCCTTCAAGTGAGCTTGTCCTATTACAAGTTTTATAAAATCTTTTGCCAGTTTCTTTTCAACATGCAGAGTTCCTACCTCTTAGCCATGGCTGTAAAGCTGTAGGAACTGTAAGTTAGAAGCAACATATAGGAAACATATTTTTTGTCTCTAAAGAGCTGCAGAAACCTTAAGGAGTTACTTGCCATGACATCTCTCCAGGCAGAAACAAGTAAGATTTCTTATGGGGAGGCTATGAGAGAAATTTCAATGAACTTGCAGGGTAGGATAAGAAATGGATAGGATAAGAAATCTGCCTGGCAGTTCCACGAGAGTCAGTGCACACACACACACACACACACACACACAATCTTGCAAATCCAGATTTGTCACAAGAAAATCGCCCCACCCCAGCACACACCGTGTGTGACACTGCAGCAGCGGATAACCCAGTCCTGGGATTTGTCTTTGTTGCTCTATTCTTTGCTGCTGGACACATTCACTTGAACTTTTACAGGATGAATTCACTCACCTGAACCCCAGCAGGGAGCCAGGACTCTCCTCCCCAGCCGCGCTCTCCGGGACACTGTCGGCTCCCCAGCCCCGCAGTTGCCCTACACTGACACTCGGTCACCGGGCTCGCAGCAGCGAAACCCTTCTGTCGTCCCCGAGAAACAGAGAGCAGTCATGCTCGTGCCTCTGGCGCTGACACACAGGGAAATGATCTGCCGGGAACGGAGGAGAGGCTCCCTCTCTCCTTCAGCGGGCGGGCTGGGGTCGCGCAGCATCCTCCCGTGTCAGCTCCGGGCACAGCCGCGCCGCGCTGCGTGTCACCTCCCAAATATACCCGGGCACCGCTGCAAAGCCAAGCGCCGGGGCTTTCCTCACAGCTCTCAGCCAATAAAGAGTGTATGTTAAATCTGTCCTAATCCACAACCAGCGCTGTCCGGTCCTTTGGAAAGCCGTGCGGAAGTTTGGATAAATAATAATGTGCTAATTACGAGTGCTCCCGCGAAGCGTGAGACACAAAGCTAGAAATAAATATCGCGTGTTGTTTCAAATTATTCTGGGCACTCCAGCAGATGACTGGCAAGAGAACAGCAGGCGTAAGTAGTAATAAAAGTAAACAGTCCAACTTTAAAGTAGCAGGCTTGCCCGTGTTCACAGAGCCCTATTGCAGCGGGACAAAGAGGGTGCTGGGGATACCAGCGCTCTCTCGGTGAATTCAGGGCAGACTCCAGCACGTCCATTCACTCCAAAGCCACACAGCTATGACCGGCACAGAGCTGCAGACTGGAGCTCAGCATGCTGACAAGAATAGGTGTTTAACCAAGTTGCTCAGAAGCACCCCAGGCAACCTTTAGACAGCAGATAAGGACACAAGGATAAGGAGACACAGGGACTAGAGCTGTGTTGATTCCATTTAAACACAGTTTAATTTTTTAAAAAAAGGTACAAGGAGAACGTGTTTGTCAGATAAAGAGATTAAGAACTCAGTTTAAGTGCATGTAATATTCAAAATCTGTAGGAATCTCTTATTTGCATGCTTACCTTTGGAAAATGCACCATTCCTTCCTTCCCTCGAACTCTTCAGAGAGCTAAAGGAGGTCCTGCTGCTTCCAAATGCTTTTGTTCTTCTGTCCCTCCATCACATGGCTTGCCTTTTATATTTGCAACACACAAAAGTTAGGGCTGTTGTTTAAGAGAGAGAGGGAGAGAGAGGGAGAGGGGGGGAATGTCAAATGGAAAAGTGCCATTGCAGTCATATATCAATCAGGGCAGCGGCAGCAGCGGCAGCAGCTCTCTGGCAAATGGGAATTCCACAGAAATGTGAAGCTCTTGTTATCTGAGAAATCACAAAACACCACTAGCCAAGCTCCCCTCTGCAGGGACTTCTTATTATTGGCAAGCCAGGAAATAGAAGGAAATGTAGCCGCTTTTTTAATTGCTGTTATTTTTTCAGATCTGGAGATAAGGACGCTGTGGCATGTGTAAGCCAGTGGAATATAAATCCTGAATCAAATTCCTTCCTAAACAAATGTACCATGTGCAAGATAAAGCAAACCACTGAGAAGCAAGGTAATGGAGCTAAGTGAAGAATCTGACAGTAATGATTTAAAGAATTTGATAACTGTTTGCACTTGGAAAATATCCATTAAAAACTACCTGCTCCCTAGATTACTCATTAATCTCTTTTTTTTTTTGACCACTTTTCTTAGGTTTTTTTAAGCTGTGATTGATCTCAGATATCCTTAATTCAAGCTGCACTGCTTCATTGCAATTGGTCAATTAAATCATCTGACTTTCCCTGGCCCTCCAGTTGGGGAAGCAGGTGAGCATTTTCTGTATAAATTCTTGTCTGAAAATCTGCAATTCCCCTTCTTCAGACAAGTTGCCCTGAAATTCTGAAGTATCTGTCAAACACTAAATGTTACTCAGAGGAGAAAACATAGCCTTTCTATTTTACATACCTCTCTCTGAAGAAAGCGAAGTTTCAAAGAAGTTATCCTTAAAATATTTTACAAAATATTATGGGTGTATGCAAAAAAAAAAAAAAAAAAAA
>VWYI01043053.1:289-20021 GCA_013399455.1 Anthoscopus minutus
GAAATTCCTGTATTCCTAATCAGAAAGTCTGATCGAGTTGGCTAATTTTTATAACAGCAGGAAGAGCAGCAACTGTAGAACTGATGGGCAGAAACCCTGCACAACCACCATGATTTGCCATGGTTTAATTCCAGGTGAGGGCTAAGCCCTAGCAAGGCACCTGCTCACTTCCTTCCCCCTGGTGGAATAAAAGTGAGTAAACCCTTGGGTTGAGATACAGATAATTCAATAAATAAAACAAAAGCCACGGACACAAGCAAAGCAAAACGAAGAATTTGTTCACCACTTCCTATGGTCAAGTAGGTCTTCAGCTATCTCAGGAGAGCAGGCCTCTAACATGAGTCAGTGACAAAAGCTGTCTGAACGTTCCCTAGTTCCTTCTCCTGCCCTAAGGTCTATATGCTGAGCATAATGCCATATGACACAGAATATTGCTTTGGTCTGTCGAGGTCACTTGTCCCAGCTATGTCCCCTCCCAACTCCTTGTGCACCCCCAGCTTACTCACTGTTGCGGCTGTGTGAGGAGGAGAAAATCTCTTGACTCTCTATAAATGCTTCTCAGCAGTATCAAAAACATCCCTGTGTTATCAACATGGCTTCCAGCTCAAATCCAAAACACAGTCCCATACCAGCTACTGTGAAAAAAAATTAACTCTATCCTAGGCAATACCAGCACACCATTTTAGTTTGAGATCCTGGGCTTAGAAAAATGCCTGGACTTTTTCTTTTTCACCATAATTTGCAGTCACTTAAGACTCCAAGTCCACTATTTTGGTAAGTCAAGAAGGAAGAGTAATGTTGCTTTCAGAAACAGTGCTTCCAACATCATGCTTGCTGAAGAGAATATTCATGTACCAGACAGCTGTAATGCATGAGACTTTAAATCCAATACTAGTCTTTGACCAGAAGGGAGTTATGGAACAATTTCCCCATGATGTATTTATCCCTCTGTAAACCTCAATTTGCAAAGAAATCTTGAAGTGTGGAATGGTCTTAGCGGACTTTATTTGAGCGAAACTTTACAGGCTGGGTTCTTTAGTCTATAGGAGAATACAGCCTGCAGAGTCAGAGAGAGACACAATTAAGTATCTTGATGAAAAATGGTAGTGAAGAGAAGTGGCTTCCTGAAAAAGATGACTCTGACAGTTTAACAGTAAAACAAAACCCCACTGCTTCCCTGCTCTTACTAGGTTATGGTTCAGCTGCTTTGGCCTTAGCATCAGTCTACATGGAGCTCCCTGTCAATTGCCACGTCACATCTCATTCACTTCTGCATTGTGTCATTGCTCTCACGGAGAGAACAGGCAACTCGGAGAATTTCCTTTGCTGTTACCTGATATACCATTATTCATCTCTTATCATTTTAGCAAAGTAGTTACACTGCTGTCAGAGGTAATGGAGAGCTTGCCACTAAGAAAATTTGCTGTAATTTATTTATCAATTGTTTCTGCATACCACAAAAAGAGACTATCTACTTTACGGCTGGGTCTAAGGTACCTGAGAGCCCTTGAAGTTCATGGTTTTCCGGTATTCTAAGTTCTGCTTATGGCTTTTCCTGTATATGACACACAACACCACCCCTGTGGTCTTCAAGGCTGATTTCTTCTTTGCTTTCTTTAGTCACAAATCATTCTGAGGCGTCCCTTAAGTGCATTTGTATTGTTAAGTGCACCGGCCTGATTTGGTGTTAATTCAATTTGAGTGCCCTTAATATCTTGCGGGAGTGAGGCAATGCATGAGAGCTGTACCTTGTAAAAACAGGTTCCAGGTCTGCCTGAGAGCAAAGCACCTTTCCCACAGCAATTTACCAAAGTTGCTGATAAAATTTTCATAAGGAAACCTTTTTAGTCTGACCCTATTGTGTTGTTCTACCATTAAGAGTTGGGGAACTGAGACTGTATTCTGGTGACAGTTTATCACTATCTCCATTATTTTAGTGTATAGACAGCCTACTGATGGGTCACAGCCTTCATTCTGTCCTCTTGCAGTGTGGAAATGGCTTTCAGAGCTGGAGCCCAGAGGCCCAAGTGCTCCAGCTGCTGCATCCGCACATCAATACAACTGAAGTGAACTCTAGATAAACCAGTCACCCCTAACCTTCAAATGGTAGGAGATGGGACATTTTAGTGCATTTAGGGCCAAGCAAAAAGAAGAAAAAGCAGAAACAGGAACAGTTAGCCCTATGGAATGTGTGGAAGAAACATCACATTTTCATTGAAGAAATTACCAACAATCGAGATATTAAGCCAGTTTTAAAGTAGTTGGGGAAAGCAAAGGCTACATTCCTACATGAAGACTAATTCTGGTGTCAAATAAGTTATCGAAAATCCTGAAGAACTCCACATTAACTGAAAAAGTTTATCTAATAAAAAAAGGTGAGCTTCAGTCCAGTACCAATAAAAGTGTCCATCTCCCTGGCAGATTGGCTCTCTACACTGCTTTCCCCCACATACTCTGGAGAGCAGGGAGCTGCAGCGACGGTCTGAATGAAGAGTCCGTCTGCTGCATATGTGATATTCCAGAACCTGTATGTTCCCTCATGCCATATGAACACATATTTTTCAGCTGCTATAGAAAGCATAACCAAAGTTATGATACCTAGTATTTCAAAGGAAAACTGAGAAAAACAAGAAAGTTATGAAACAAACAAGGAAAAGAAAGAGATGAAAGTGAAGACAGGGTCAGTGAAATGGTAGAATGAGTGTTAGAAGAAAAAAGGGGAAGGAATGAGGTAGAAGAAGAAAGAAAGATAATCATAAAGTTATAAAAGTTGAAGAAAGGAAAAGAGAAAAAAGTGAAAATGAAAGGGGAAGGCAGGAAGGCAGGAAAGAAGGCAGGCAGAAAGGCAGGAAGGAAGGAAGGAAGGAAGGAATGAAGGAAGAAAGGCAGGAAGGCAGGCAGGCAGGAAGGAAGTGCAGAAGTGCGGAAGTGCAGAAGGAGGGAAGGAGGGAAGGAGGGAAAGAAGGAAGGAAATTACTTCAGAGTTTTACACTGAATTTAACAAAGGATGAAATGAAAGTTTGGGAGTTTAACCAGTGTGGCATGACTGTTCAGCACAGGTAATAAATGATGAGGCTGGACGGCTTGATTATAAGGAGCATCTTCTGTAAGCATTGTGTAGCACACAACGATAAATCTGTTTCACTCTAAATTGCCTTTGGGAATCTTGTCTTCCTTACCAGCATGACTTACTCAAAAGACTTTGATCCTGTGTCCCATGGAAGTCAATGGGAGCACTGCCTTTGACACCAGTGAGTGCTGGATGACACCCCAGGTGAAAAGCAATAGCTTTGCTTCTAGTCAGACAAAATGGATGAATAAATCCTGGTGTTTGTGGAATCAGGACTGGTTCTGTGTGTTTCTTGCAGAGAAATTTTACAGTCCAAGTATGTGTGACCAAGGCAACCTGATTAATTATTGGATAATGCTTGAGGCAAGCACAGAGTTACAGATACCAGCTAGATAACTGTGTTATAGAGGAATTTATAATACCTTTGGGCATCAGCCTCTTGATCTTCAGGGGTATTCAAAGAAGAGAGAGATAAGGCAATTCTTTCTATGTGTTATTAAGAGAAAGAGACAGCAAATACTTATACATGTTTCTGTCTCTAGCATTCAGTATTATGCTCTACCACTGTATTCTACTTCCAATTACTTCTGAAGAACTATGGAAGTTTTTAGCACAAAGAGCTGGCTGCATTTCACATTGAGTACTTGCCCTTCTCCAGATTGGAGCACTTGAACTGCACTACTGTGTCAGCTGTTTGCAAACTACCCTGTCACATACAAACGAGGCAGAAGTGGTAAAGGGCAGAATAAGCATCATGATAGGCCCTGTGTGTTTGTGTCCTGTTTTGCTTTGTCTCCCTACACCACTGAGGTCAGTAGCAAACCTGGTACTGCAGGATGCTGTGGAAGTGCTGGGCTGCTTGAGGAAAGTTCCTGCAAGCCTGATTCAATCTTGGCTTTCTTTGTTCTATGATTCATGCTGGCCCTTCAAGCTACCCAGTCTCCTCACAGCTTTTCCTGATTTCTGCATAATGCCTTATAACAAATTTTTGAGCATGGAGTGAATATAATTTGACATGTCTTTCCTATTCAAAACACTGGGAAAATGGTCCCACATTTTCTCTATTTTGTTTTTTTTTACCAAGCTGAGCTGAACATGGAGAGTTAGTGATTTCAGTGATGAGTCCTTGAGGATGTCCTGGAAGATCTCCTGTGAGATGTGTTTCTCTGAACTGCAGTGATCACATATGGTTAGGGAGAGACAGTCATAAAGGTAAGGTATCAGGTCCTGTGCCTCAGCACAGTGGGGCCAAAACCATGTGGACCTTTAAGATGCATAGGTAAATTCCACAACAGCAGCTGTAGCAACACCCTAAGTTAGGAGGTCCTTTCTGATGGATCAGCAGTAGATCAAAAAAGGAATAGAGAAAAGAGTTTTACTGTCTTCCTCTCGCACTATAAAGCAATTTTAGGGACATTGATGGTCGTAGTTATTGTAATAAGTAATAAGGAATTTTTAAGAATTAATGGATGAATGCTATTTGCAGTGAATTTTAGGGGTGGAAAGTCTGTGTTAGAAGGATTTGTGCAACCCTTCAAATAAGAGGGAGGGAAGTCAGTGTGGGAGATGGGACACAGCATCATTCTCTGGAGCCTTCCAGCACTGCTTTGCTTCCATCTAAGGATAAATAAATGCCTCTGTGTATGGTGTTTTTAGAGAAAGCTCCAGTTCAATCAGGCAAATAGTCTTTGACTTCCTAATCTGGTGAGAAATGGAAATGCTCTTCTCTTTCCCTTCCTCTTCATTAGTTTATGTACATCAGCTCCCATCGTGTTTACCCATGAAGAAGTAACCCATGGTTTCAGTAGGACTGCTATCTTTGTAGCTTTTTCTGTAAACACTTCAAGCCCCATTGTATAACTTAGATGGAAGCAAATAAGCATTCAAATGAAACAGAAAACCTCAGGAGATCTTGCTGCCAGGACATAAGTTGTGTAGTCAGGAGAAAAATAGCCAAAAATAAGAAGCTATGGGCCATGCCTCATGTTAACAGAGACACAGGTGTTTCCCTTGACTATTTTGAAAAAAGGCCTCAGCCTAGCTCTCTCCACATGGCTTCAAGTGGGAATGCATCTTATTGCTCAAGATGCTAAAAAAACTGAGTGATTTACACTCTTCTAAGCCTACTATGCACTTCCACTGTTAAATCATACATAATCCACAACAATGGCACTCTCTTTGTGCACCACGTTGGAAGTATCTGTGTATCATATATTCAAATTAAATTGCGTGCTTGAGGGAGCTCGTATCCCCAGCATACTTCTGTGGCATCATGGTTTGCAGGCTCCGTGTGCTACTTGTGAACAACCTATTGTGTGTGTGACGGCAAGCTTGAATCTCTGCCTGGGATTATCTGGAAACTCTGGAACTTGCCAGCAGGAAAATTTACAGCTAAACAATTATATTGTTGAAACTCTGACAAATCCACCCCAGTTTATGACTTTGAAAATAGGGCTAGGTGTATGCAACTGAATATATTATACACTGCAACACAGCCTCCTGGGGGCTGCATTATAGAGTCTGTTTACTTTGACTGACACATTTCATTTTTCTTTTCTTCCAGACATTATTGCTGCAAATGATATCTCTGCTCAATATGGATTTTCTCCTCAAAAAACTGGTTAGGTATTTGGATAAACAACTTCTGAACAAGTTCTTTTTTTATTATGTTGATGATTTTTGGAAGCAATCCAGCAACAATGCAATATCCACCCAATGCAATGTAAAAATCAGCAAGCAGACCTGTGTTATATTGGTTTATCAGACTACATGGAGGTGGGATTTCCGGAACTTCTCTCCAATGGAAAGTAGTCAAAAAAATTCCAAAGCTTCCAAAAGGAGAGCAGATATCCTTATTTTCTACTTGTCACTTTTAAATAAACAGAACTTTACATCTTCCAACATAAACTGGTGACTTCTTGCCAAGGGTGAAATAAATTTAATTCAAGCACAGAATAACATCCATTTTACTAAAGCAGGCAGAGATGTTATTGCAAAGTAAAACTACTCAGAAAAAGGAAAATGTGTTCTTAAAGTCAGTCACAGTTTTTCCAGATAGAATCAGCACTGGGTCATGCAGAGTGGCAGCTTTTTTTTTTTCATGCTATACTGGTACCAGAAACTGGAAATTCACTGCAATTTTTCAGTTTCTTCAGAAATTTCAACATCTTTGATACTGCATACTAGAAGAGATGGCAGTGACTGGTGACCGTGTTATACACAGGCACATTAACCTGAAGAGTGGTGCTTTTTCTCTTTTTCTTCCAGAGAAAAAGTAGAAGAGCAAAATTTATTTTTGAGATCATTCTCTGACTGACAAATAAATCATCCTTCATCTCACTCAGGAAGGACCAAAGAGCACCTTTTAGATAAAGAGATGGCTGAGAGATGGCATTTTTATCAATGTGGGCTTGAGTTGTAAAACACAAAGTATACCTTTTAAGTATAATTTTATGAACAGAAAAAGTATATTTTGGTTTGATGCATGAATCTTTTATCTACCTTACTCCTGCCATTTCTATTTCCTGCCATTTGGGAATATCCCAAATAGTCTCTGCTTCTCTTTGTTGTTTTATAATTCCTTTTGTACGGCAGCCAATGCTAACATTTCTTTCTGAGTGCGAAAGTTACTCATGGTTTTGATGTACATGTACTGTACAGTCCTTGCCAAGTACTTGGGGTGGACAATGTGCTTTCCGAGTTCATTAAGAATAAAATTTGACCTTGTTCACCTTGAGGAGAGATAATTTCTGTGTTGAGTTCTTGCAGAACGTGAGAAATGTAGAAAAGCTGCTGAAGCAGAGGGCCAATGAACTCCTACAATAAACTTTTTTCTTTAGTGCCTTTAGAGCTACCAGTAATGGACCTTGCTGTGCAGCACATGGGAAAACAAAAGTTCTGCACAGTGATGTGGGCTCCCCCTAGATGTTGAAAAACCTGCTGTGAATTTCTCAGAAGATACTCAGAGAAGTGGCTGTGCCACCTGCATCCTATGCTCTGGTGTAGCTCTTGCTCTGTTAGGGAAAGTAGGGATTGCTTGGGCTCATTTATCTTTCCCTTGTCACTCTAGTTCACCCTGTGCAGACTCCCTCAGGCTGAATACCAGCAGCGTGCTCTGATCTGAGACAAGATAGCCATAGGGGTGGGGACACTGCTCCCTGGAAAAAGGGATATTCCCAGTCCTGCATTCCCTGCATCCTGTTACACTCCCATGGAATTTTTCCTATCATTGGGGAATCCTAAGAAATTAACTTAGGGCAACACTGGTACAAGTGCAGCACATACAAAAGCTCACATTTCTTTATTTCACTGAATTTAAGCTGTTTATTTGTGTCTTATAGTGTAAACGGGACTAGAGGTTTAGGCGATAGCTAGCATCTTGTAAATAAAAATATATAACAATTTTGTTATGCAGTCACCCTGTATTCATCTTTACTAGAGGTCATCCAAACGTGGAAGGAGACAAGAGGCAAGTCACTCAATGGTCTTTTCTTGCAGTCTCTTCAACTTACTGCAGCATGATAATTTTTAAGGCTTTTCATGCATTCACAGCTGTTCCTACCCTTGGCCAGTTTGTGCTAAATTTGAGTGACATTTTGCTGAGGACTAAAAAGAAAAAGATTCTAAGCACTTCCTGTGGCAGAATGGCTTCCATTTTTGGTTTAAAGACTGAGCAAATTAAAGCACAGACTTTTCAGTAAAGAGTTTCACCTAAGAATGTTTTACTGTCTCAGCAAGTGCTCTGCAATCCAACACTTCAAGTAGCACAGATCTTTTACTTCATTCTGGAAAGAAGGGTAAAGTTGCAGGGGAACTGAGTAAACTTGTCCACTTGAGAGAAGCATACAGTTTGCTAGCTGACCATGATAACAATTTTATTTAGAGTTTGCCCTGAAATTTTCATTTTGGGAAAAGGTGGGGATACACAATTTTAAAAAAAGGACAAGTACTCCCAATTATTTTCAATTTGCAACCACCTCAGATTCTCTATGCTGTTTTCTAAAACTTCAGACAGTAGAAGGATGAAAGATGGAAGTAGAAACTGTATGCAGTTATAATTTTTTGTGCCTCCACATTCTAGAACCCACAGAATCTAAGCTTCATGAGTACAAACAAAAGGGGCCCAGTCACCCCTGCCTGGTGGTTTTGTATTTGTATATGCAATTTATGGGAACAGCTAGCAGCAGACACAGGTAATGTAGTGATCTGCTGAGAGTGTGTTTGAATAGTGACTTACTTTCAGTGAAGTCCTGAGCAAGAGACTGTGGAGGATCTGCTAAGACCCAGATAGTATTTAAAACCTGCCACTCACACCAGAAAGCTATTGCTCACTTTGAGATCCCATGTCAGCTCCTTAAATCAAACCCTTCAGACTCAGGAATGAAGTAAATAAATTATAAGCTTTATTGATTGTGTCTGCTGTGTGAATGTTCTTTAGCATTGACTAAACCATTCAAACCATTGTCCCAACATGGATCAAGCTCCCTGTAAAACCTGAAATGGCTGCTCAAGGGGGAGCAGAAATGTTTTCTTTCGTTGATCCAAGATTCTGTCAGGGAGGGGTTTGATCTCTACAACTTTACAACATCCGTATGGTCAGGAATGAATTAGTTGGCTCCTTTGACTAGGATATGTGATCAGAGTCTTAGATTGGACAGAAGCCACTGTGATAAAGTTTTGGACTTTTTTTGGTTTGTTGTTTTTTGTTTTTTTTTAAATAAGCATTTAAGCATTACTGAATTTCCCAAGATATTTGTAGCAATGGCCCCAGTTTGTCCCTTACTCGTTCTCTTGGTCTGTTATCCCATGTGAATGACTCCACTGACAGCAATTAAATTACTGGTATAAATGTATCTCAGACTTCTTTTCCAGCTAATGGAGACAGTGCTGGTGTTTGCTGGTTAGAGGTTATTTTGGGGGAAGGGATTGTTTTTGCTCCTGTTTTAAAAAAAAGAGGTGTGGTAAATCACAGGCATCTTTTTTGGGATGGAGATAATAAATCACTCTTCCCAGGTGAAATCTTTTATTTATGCCTTGGGATTCCATTTCATTGAGGAAAAGTATGTTCTTTTGACTTCAGCCAGACTGCACTTTAGCAAGTGATTCAAATCAAGCTGACACTTATTAGTGAGCATGCTGAACACTTTGCTCCCAGGCACTTCACTGTGCTGCCACCATTCTCCATTCTTCACAGATGTTTGTTCTCCTTAGGTTTCATCTGGAAGCAAAATCACTGCTTGCTCCTCATGTCGGTGGGAAGTCAGCTACAAAGAGCAGCTTGATTTTAGAGACAATGGATCACTCCTACCAGTTAAAAAAAAAAACAACAAAACAAAGGGAGATGAAATAATACACTCACAGATCAGCTATAATACACTCCCAAATCAGATTGAACTTATCCTTCTGGCCTGAAAGTGACCAAGCAAACTTTCTATTATCATGTTTTGGGCCCTGTCACCACACTCAGTGTTAGAGCACATTCAGTAACAGTGGCTCCACAGGCAGTACCAGTAACATCACACAGATGGCAAATTATTTAATTTCAAAGCAACAACTTTTACTGCAAGCTTGTGTTTATTGGGAAAATATCCAAAAACACAATCCCAGATCTTGAGAAGTAAAAAAATTATGCAGATAAATAGTTCTAAATGCTTTTCTTTCTCCAGTAATACTCTTAAATTTATTCCTACATACACTGTGCTTTCCTTTGCAGAGCATGCACTTATTTACCACCCTGAGAAAGCATGGTTCAGAGGCAAGAGCCTATGATAAAGTCCTGCTGTCAAGGAATAGGGAAGAAATGGTACTCACTTACATAGCCTCTTGGTTAAATGTAGGTTGATTTGTGTCTAGAAAGAGGTGTAACACCTCACCAGACCACAGATAAATGTAATGTACTTGTAACAGAACTAAAAAGAGGCAGCAGTAAACTTCAGAAGATAGCTGGATCATCTGCCCAGGTTGACATTTCTGGTGGTGCAAGGCATCTCTGTCACAAGGCTACCTGTCACAAGAGAGGGGTGGCTACTATCAGGTCTAACAACCTGCATGTGCCCTGTCCAGCTTGGGAGCTCCAAGCCCCAATTTCCCAACAAGGGAACTCCTAGCGCTTCTGCTAAAGGAAAGAATTTCTTTTTAACTTTGAGTTACTGGCAGTAAAATGAAGGCCACCTGTTATAAAGACTTGACTATTTTCTACATTCATTTTATTTCATGGCCATCACTGGGCCCTTTCTACATTAAGCAGGGGGGCAGCTTGCTATTTCTTTAATGAGATCTTTGGCATCACTGTTGAAAATGGAATGTCTATAGTAGGGAAACAATCAGTAGCAGCACAAGTCAATGTGTGTTGGAGTTTGAACACTCAAGTCATACACAAAGAGCTACTATGCAAAAATGCATGATCTACAAAGGTGAGTCTGCCATTTAAGCAGTTGTGCTAATAGACAATGAAGGAAAAAAATCCCCTTTTAAAAAAGATGATATCTTAATTTATTTTAATTTAGCATAATAATAATATGTGCTATTATAATTATAACATATAATAAAATAATATGTTAACAATATATTATAACATAATTAAAATTAGTAATATATAATATTATCAAACCTACAAAGGCAAGGATAGTTTCTTCCTTTCCTTAAACCTTTTACATTATTGCAACATATCAAATTCTGTCTAATTTGCCAAGTACTTTAGGACATGAATATATATACAAAGTTTGTATTAAACTGTAGTTACTAAACCTTTCAAAATAGATTCCCTACCTTCTAGCACGACACAAAACAGCAAGGCTATGTTGCAACTGCAAAGGAGAAGGCTCCTGTGGAATGGTGCCTATTACAAGCTCTTTCCCCAGAAAAGTCACAGGCGAGCTAGCTGGCTGCATGTGCAGAGATGTGAACCATGAGTGCATGAGAATCATGTTAATTACTAGGAAGTTGAACAATGGGGAATTCTTTGTGGAGATAGTTGCAAAATGATGTGAGGATCTGCTAGGAAAAGAAGAATGTGACTAACCAGTTTTCATGGACTTCTGCATGTGCTTATTCATGTAGCCTAGCTTAAAAGTCAAGAACATTTAGGAATGACAGATGATTCCCTGCATGGGCTAATATGAGCAAGATTGGCTGTCTTGAAAAAAGCAAAAGGGTCCAGGTTTGAGGTTTTGCAGTAAATTGGCCTACTGCTTACATGAAGAAACTGCTTTTTTTATACCACAGCATGATGATCTTGATAGGTCCTCTACCACTTTCCAAATTCTGTTACAAAACATAGACTCATTTACCCATGGCTCTTTATTCTAATCTTTTCTATCTTCAGGCTGATAATATTCATTTGAAATCAGTGAAGATGCAGCACCAGAATAGGTTGTATCCAAAACAGTGGAAAGTATTGTGAGTAGGAATCTATCAGCTAGAAAGAAAGTGCACATTGCTATGATTGTGCTACTAAAAGGTCTGTTCCTTTGAATCTTGACTTTTGTGGTTTTGCTCATACATTACCATGAATAGCAATGGCTGTCTATATGATTGTGTTGATAGCAGTATTATTTGAGCAGGGATTTTTACTACCAAATATAAATATAGCATGGATTAATTTTTTTTAATTATGTGTAACATTCAGTAAAGTGATATATTATTAAGAAAGGTCATTGATTATTCCCAGGATATGGCAGCAAAATATATAGTACATACTAAAATTGCAACTAGTTTTAGAGCAGCTTAGTGTGGAATAATGTAAAACAAGAAAAAAAAGAGCCAAAGTTAACGATAAGTCTATGAATAGAAAAAGGAGTGAAGATGATGCCTTTTTGTCTGACAACAGCTTGACTAGAATCAGACTTAGAAATGCAAACAGATTTTATGAGTTTGTACTCAGTTTTGATAAGATAAGAACATGCTGGTAGCCTGAAAGACATTTTTAATGTTTTCATGACTTGGTGAGAAAATGGACCACTAAGACTATGGACCTAAAAAAATTATTAAGTGCCAGCTCCAAGGAAAAATCATTGCTTCTCAACTGGTCACACTGTCTTGGAGATACCATATTAAGTATCTGAGTTGCTGGCAAAATAATAGAAATTATCTGTCTGCTCCAAAAATACATCTCTTAATATCTCCTTATCCTTCATGTCATGTTAAGGTCCTGATTCTGTAACCCAAGTTTCAACAGGAGGTTGCACCCATGCAGCAGCATGTGTGACTACTACCTTGAATTTGATGGGGTTAAGAATTTTTAATGGTGAAACAGCAATTAAGGCATTCACAATCTTAAAATATTTCATAACTCTTTCCTAAATAGCTTTGAATCTAAAATGGCTCTAAAAAGCTTTTAAAATACTCCAAATAGTTTCCTAGCAAATAAACACTGAAAACCCTCAAAAAGCCCTATCTAGATTAATAAACATTTAATGAAAACAAAAAAGAAATATTATCTTAATTTTGCTTTTTCACTTGCACTTTTATTTCATTTAACAGGTTGAATGACTTTTTTTTTCTTTTTTTAAAAAATATGGCAGACTGTGGTTTAAACAGCATATTTAGTTGATTAGATATTTTTTGTTGAGCTGACAGGATCCTTGCCACAGCTTACAGCATTTCCTTACATGGGCAATGTATCCGGAAATGTACCTTTTGCTCTTTAACATGACTCAGCAGCTGGAAGCAAGGTATTAAAGCAGTTCTATGTGATCAGCAGGTTGTCTGCAGAGCATGTGGATAACACCTGCCAACATGCACTGAAATAAAATTCACTGCAAAGAGCAGCAGAAGGCCATGACATAGGTTACAAAGTAGCCCACAATGCAAGAACAAAAGCCAAATCTAGGAAGATTGTAAGGAATGTAGAAAGTAAATTGTCTATTTAACCTTTCTCTTTAAAAACATTGGGTTTTTTTTCAATGGAGATCAAGAATGAGACAGTGATGAAACTGAATTTTACATGGTGATAACTTCCTTTTTAGTCATTGCTGTTATTTGTTCTTGTTGGTTTTCTTTCTTTTTCTCACATATGAAGGCCTGAGGCAATCCTTTCCAAATTCACAGACTATGTTGTGTTCCTGGGAATCGCTGAGAGCCTGGAGAGGGGAGAGCCAGCTGGCCCTGCCTCATTATCTGCCTTCCTGTGCTGGCCGGGTGTTGTACATGGTGCCACGGGACACTGCCAAGCTGCAAGATACCCTAAAGTCCCACAGGAAAAATGGGGGACCGGGGGCCTGTGCCAGGGGCATGGGGGACACTCGGACCCTGGGAAGGAGTAGAGGGAAGGAGTAAGGCTTAGGAAAGATTTCAGGGCTGCACACAGGGTTGGAGAAAATGGGCTATTGTAGGCTTTGCTCCTTTAAGAAAATACTTTGGGGGGGTTTGTGGAAGAAGAATTTGAATTTCCACTCTAAAGCATCAGAGCATGCAACCTTACATGGAACACTGTCCAGTGTCTAGGCCAATGCAGTGTATCACTGAGATTAAGAGCATAATGAGCTCTATCAAAACATCAGACGGCGCAGGGATAATTACAAGATCCATCATTATTAGGCAAGAAAAACAAATGTGTCTTATAAACCCTAAATCTCTAGAGCAAAAACTACTCACTAATTGAGCAGGGGGCTAGGTGCAATCTTCTCTTGGGGTCAGTTTATTCTAGGTTAGTCCATTACACAGTTATTACACCTTGCTCTGAAGCACAAGTATTCAGTGGGGTTAGTGAAGGATGATGGCAGACATCTCTCTACCATAATCTGTGCTCTCACTTCATGCACCCACACTGAGCCACTCTATGGGCTCCTACGGTTGCTTTAATGAATTCTGGTCTCACAATGAAAAAATCTCTTTCCTTTCTCTAATGCTAATTGGTTTATTCCTCCCTACTCTCTCATCTTCTTCCTAAGAAATGCCTTATCCCTGGAAATCATTCATGTATTTGTGTGAAGCAAATATTTTGCCATCATAATTGATTGGCTTGCATGAAATAGTAGTTGTTTTGTGACAAATTAGCAGAGGGACAGTATTTCTGTGTTTCTCTTGATGCCTACTGTGCTGTGCACTCACAATGGCATTCCATGAGAGAGTTGGAAATTTCTTTTCTTATGTGAAGGAATGAACAAATATTGTCTGCAAATTTATCACTCTCTCTCACTTTGTGAGGCTTGAACTGAAGGAGATCATTTTTATTTAAAGGTGAATCCTAATTCAAAAGACTGTCAATGGAGTTTGAGGGGTGATGAAGAAACCTTTTAAAAAATGCTGACATACACCAGACTTGGTCTTTCAGTATAGCCTTCCTCTCACCTTGGGGAAGCTAGACAGAGAGGAATTGAAGATTTTCTGTTGGTTTTAGGTCAGTGACCTAACTGATAGATGACTACAACAGGTTGCAGGAGTAGGATATCTGACTTGTCTCTCAGATTTGAAATCATATTGCAATCAGCTGGCTACTTAACTGTCTGTCAGTAGCAGTGCTGCCCACAGGTCAGGTTGGCAAACATGCAAGGGTCCAAACTGCAGTTCCCAGGCACCCTGATTTCAATGTACACTAAGAGGAAATCCTTCCAGTGTCCTTGACATCTTCCTCTTTGTACTTCTAATAGTGCCTTGCCATCCCAGAGGGCAGATATTAGTTTTGTTCTACCTTTACATATAAGAAAATATGATTTGTGTGAGTAGGGTGCAGTAAAAGGAACAAGAGATCCCCAACAAGGAGAGAGGTGTTCCTGTCAAATGAAAGAGGTGCTGTGGCACTCTGTGGTCTGGGTCTGAGGAAGGGAGACTTTTATGGGCCTGCCTGTGTACTATGGCATGCTGCTAAGCAAGCAGCAAAAATACTTGGGAATCTGGAAGCCCCGTCTGCCCCCAGTGCCAAATTATCTGACCCTCCACACCTTGCTGGCTCCACTGACAGGTCCTTTTTTCCTGGCTTGTGCAGTGACCAGTGTAAACTGTAGAACAGTATGCCACCTTCTCAGTTCTGTGTCAGCAGGTCACACTAGTCTGGCAAAGAATACCAAAAGGATACTCACTTTTGAAAGGCCATTATGTTTGTCAAGAATCTCTTGATCAGCATAAAGGATTCGGAGACAATGTTATTGAGTTCAACTTGCTTCTCTTTCCACTGAAAATCCTTGTTACAACCAGCCTGGAAGTTGTAACTCCTTCCCTTCTTAAACTGACACCTTCATCCAACAACATGTCATGCCATTTTACCTTTCT
This sequence comes from Anthoscopus minutus, assembly GCA_013399455.1. Lineage (NCBI taxonomy): Eukaryota > Metazoa > Chordata > Aves > Passeriformes > Paridae > Anthoscopus > Anthoscopus minutus. The sequence continues at coordinate 15,567 of VWYI01043053.1, forward strand.
CTAGAATCTGGCTCAGATACACCTTCTTCCTTGTATGGTCTTCTCTGTACAGTGCCAAATCTGCAACAGTTCCCACCCCACTGTGTGTGTAACAAACACAACGAAGTGGATTGCCTTTGTGGGTCATGTAAAATAACTAGGTAAGAGGGACCGTTGGACATCATGACCTTTCCAGAGACCATTGGGTAGAGAGAATAGATAAAAGTAAAACCAAGACAAAAATTCATTTTATTAGCGTCTGGCATGCACTTCCTTTCTGTGTTCAAGTGCATGCATATAGCACCGCTGTGGCAGAAAGGATCTCCTGGCAAGGTTAATCCCCAAAAAGTGGCTCACGGTTCGTGACACCCTGGGATTATCTGCTCCAAAAAATAAGACAAGAGAGAACATGCACATACAGTTTGGACCTTCTTAAGGTCATCTGAAATTAGGCGTGATTCACTTACGTGCAGATTAATTGCAGAAAACTACAGCCTTGAGCACACTGCAGAGAACTTTTGCCAAGTCTTGACCGCTGCAAGCACTTAAGAAACAAAGGATGCTCCAGCAACACTAGACTGTGATCACAAAAATTGAGCAAGTAGAAAGAAGAGGGAAATGCTAAGTCACAAACGCTGGCTCTGGGCTATGTCTTTGTGAATTTTAAAAAAAGAAATTAAATAAAGAGACTGCTATGACCAATTCTTTAAGGATCTGTTGTCCGTGTGAGTTCAGTCCATCACATGATTGAAATACCGGGTGTCATGGGCTGGGATGCCATAGACATCTGATGAGCAAACTGCTGCATTCCTCCCGTCTGATTTCCCCTGCCAGGAGCTTGGTGTGACTAAATATCTCATCTCAAACACTCTTTACTCTTCCTGGAGACATCTTCAAGTTATTTTTCTCCTTTAGGAAATCTGTCAGCCTTATGAAGACACTCTTGGAAGAGGATGCCAGGAACACAAACTCCTAAACCAGGATTGCATTCCTACCCAGAAGAGTTGTTATCATCTTTGCCTGGGATAACTGCATGAATAAGTTTTCTTATCTTAGCATCTCACTGATCTCCAGCTCACTAATGCCCATGAGCTTGCAATAAAACTAGCTTGTACAACTTTTCAAAAATATGTGAAACTGCTGCCACTAACTGCATGAAAAAGAGAGTGCAAGAGTTTCACCTGATCCTGTTGCCCCTTCACAAAGATCCCTTAGACAACAGACAGCTTGAGCAAGCTGTGATGGTAATATGGTTCTAGGCAAAGTGTTGCTTCCAGATTTAGTAGTTATGAGTGGTCATGAATTTCTAGAGCCCTGATAGCTACGTCTTTATGCAGAGAGCACATAAACTATGAAATGAAAACTGAGGAAAAAACAATTCACAAGCTCCTCCCTTGCAGCACCTCTAAACTCTACAGAAATCTAAATAAAAGGAGAGAGACTAGTGTTTAACATAGAGCAGACAGGAGACTTGGCTTTCATCAGTGTCTTTGACTTGCAGCCTCCACACATGCATTTGAAGAGAGCATGTCTTACTGTTGAAATGGGCAAGGACCATTGGCTACAGCCTGAAGGATTAGATGTTAGCCCAGTATTCCAGTACCACAGAATAAGAAAAAGAATGTGAAGTGCAATTGTCCTCTCACAATTTCATATGGTTCTATGTGGAAGAAAAGTTTTCCTGTTGCATTTTTATAGGCAAGACTGTAGGATATTGCAAGGCTACATTTATTTCCAGTGTTTACATACACTGTGAGCTGAGAACAGGCTCCAGTTCTTTGGGAGATTTTATGGCTTGATGACATCTTCATTGTTGTTATTACTCATTACAAACAGAGTTCTGGGAGTAAGGTCATTCAATGGCAAACCCATCACAAGTATTTCCCAAAACGTGTGCCTGGAGAAATCTTTTGGATGTGACTGGTTTTTATGAACAAGTAATAAAGAAAATAAGCTGAAGTTGTTTGTGATTTGCTAGACCTAAGACATAATCCTTTCTCTGTTTCCTTTTGCATGTTTCACTCCTAAAGCAGTCAAACACAAACATCCCAAAACTCTATTAATTTAATTAAAAAATGGCAAACTATTTATTCAGAAGTAGACTTGAACCTGCAAAAAAACAAACTCTGGTTTGAAAATAACTCCTATTTTACCTTTCTATTTGACTTAGAAAATTAAAGGGAGATACATCAGACTGAAATGAAATGATGACCACTGAGCACAAATGCTAGCACTTACAACATCTGCTCCGGACCCAGACTCTGTGTCTTCCAAACTAGCCCTTAACTAGCACTGGTGAGCCATACAGGCAAAAGGAACCTTGTGTAATTCTTGCCCCCTGATGATATGGAGTTATTTTTCTTCAGTTCTGTTGGCTATACATATTTCCAAATGGAGTCTCCTTGTGACACTTGCAGTCTCTAGCCTTCTAGGCCTTTGGCCTTTCTAGCTTTGGCTTAGACTTGACCAGGCATAAAGAGGGTTTAACAATTCATTCCTGTAAATAAGGTTAAAAGTTGATATAGCTTTGCATATCTGTGCTGTTTTCAGCAAAGTTTAATAACTTCTCTTGTAAGTTCAGATATATTTTCCTTGATTGTCCAGGGAAATGTAAACAAGAGAGGGTTTTGTATCAAACTTTGCAAAGTATCCCTTTATACTCATGATACTCCTCATGATACTGACTCCTGTTCTACATCAGCCATATTACACAAAGTTCAGCTTTTCTGATTAAAATAAAACTTTAATTTCACAGAACTATATAACTACTTTTGATTACAAAAAATGCAGAAATGTAATTAAATCATGTTATAATTGTTATGGGGGATAAAAATTCTTATCTGCTTTGACACTTTAGTTTGGATTATTTGTTTGGTGTTTGTATTTTGTTAATTTTTCTGCATACTATGCTTGGCCTTGTTAAAGCATTTCCCTTTTCATTCGTTTTTTTTTTGGTCTGTATAAGCAGGGGTACCCTGACAGCAGTGACCCTTTTCTGCAATCAAGCCAAAAAACCAAATTGAGATAATGAATTAGGATACAATTTGTAGCAGATGGGTTGTCTGTTTTCTTTATTCTTTCTCATCTACTTTTTTTTACTGGTGAAACAGTAAATAGAGACCCACACAGAATCATGTGAAAATTTTGGTCTTCAAACTCAGTGAAGAAAATCTCCCGTTTTAAGCATCATGTCTTCCCAATGGTGTTGACTGGGGCTGTCTGCTGGCTTGAGAATAGAAGATGACATTGTTTTATAACTGAGTCACAAGCTAAAAGTTAACTCTGGTCTTCTAGGAACTCGAGAGCTAGACCAGTCTTTACTAATATAAATATTTAACTCCAGGCTACTGTAGTTAGTTTATAATTTCTCAACATCTGCATTTTAGTTTTTAGATACAGTGAGCAGCACAATCTGTGATTACTTTGCACAGGACTATATGCATATTTCAAGAACTATTTTGTAATTACTTGATTGAGAGATTACTTGAGTGTAAGAGCACAAAACCCCATTAACTGCTCATGGGGACTGTGAAATCCTCTGCAATTGTAATAAGGAAACTAGTCTTTCTAGAAAGAATTAATTTCATGTGTTAGCTAACTGAAAGATCAGTTTATATCTTGTAAAATAAAGAGAAAATTTCAGCCTCAGAATGCTCATGTTAGGGAATTTTATGGGGTTACTTTACTTGGCCATATTTTGCCTTTAGCTTCTTTCTGCAGATAAATTTTCTGCACTGTCAGTTTTAACTTGTCTCTTTCGTCTTGTTTTTGTCACCTCCCTACAAACCAAACCCTGCATTGCTGTCAGGCTCCACTTATTCTTCTTTCTCAGGAAAGATTTTTTTGTGCTCCAGAAGAGCTCTGTTTCCATCATCCTACACCTCAAATCTGCATCCAACATTTTTATAGGCTCTCTTCGTCTTATTGTATGTTTTCTTCCAGAAAACTTTTGGAAAGATGTTGGGGACAGAATTCTTTTTCTTTGAAATCTCCCTTATTCTTCCATCCATGAGTGCAGATAATACTGTCATGGTTTTTAAGTGTTCTGGATGAAACTATGTCTGAATATATTTCTCTGGCTGCTTTGGCTGTTTTTTTACTTACAGGACAACACAATATTAGTAAGATACTAAAGATATGCTTTAATGAGCTGTTTGTTATGTTGGGAAACAGATTGCTCTACAGTGATTGGTAATACTAGCTCTGTTTTACACAAGAGTGTTGAAAAACTGGCTTCTGACTTTCTGGAAGCCAGACCAGGTTCTGAAATGGTAACCTACAGGCTGGCCTTTGTTCAACCTACCAAATTTAAGACATTCATATAGAAGCATCTAATTCAGGGGCTTCCTCCCTTTGGGTTAACCCTACTGTAGACAGTGAAGGCATAGCTAAGCCCTTGCGAGGTCTAAAATGCCTTTTGAAAAGATCCAATTCTGTTCAGCAATTTAAGATTGTGCTGGTTTGACATTAGTTAAT
>VWYI01043059.1:266-14585 GCA_013399455.1 Anthoscopus minutus
GACAAAATTCTCCTCAATTTAATGAGCTTAATATTTTAAATTCAGAAAATCCAAGAGGCCATGAACTCCCATATGGAACTCATGCCACTCCAGAGAGCACTGGGAAGGAGTGGAAACATGAAATATCCTATTTTCTAGTGTTCTGGACATTTCAAGTACTGGTAGACCACAAAATACCATCATGAGAGGATGGTGCAGATTTTGAGAGGATACAATCAGAAATTCATTATTCTGGAAAAGATATCAAAGAAGAAGCTAATTTTGCACCACAGGCTCAGTAAAGGAAGCATCAAACAAATCTCCCTGAGTTTTTCCACTCTGTATATTTGGACTAGACAATAATGAGACTCCCTATGTGTAGCAAGATCATTGAAAATACACAAGTCCAAGCCCCAGGCATTGCTGTAGCCAGAGCTGATACAAACTGTGCTGAAAACAAACCTTTAGCCACAAAGACCTCATGTGGATTTGAAAGTTCATATTATATATTACTTGTCAATATTATTATCTGCAGGAAAAAATAAGGTCTATGAAAAATAAAAATTAGTGCATGAACAAAAGTGCATTTTGTGGGAGTCATAGTTAATTATAGGGGTTTTTGTTATAACTACTTGCCCATGAATATACATAAGCCTAAATATCCCATTACTGTTTAATTATACAGCCATTAGAAGAAGAAAATTGCCAGTGAAAGCAGCTATGAAAAATGTATATCATTTACAAAACCATACATAAAATACCACAGATATTTTCAATATCATAGGAAAAAGATGACTCTGAGCATATCAGCATTGCATTTAATCGCCTTTATACATTATCAAATCTTTCATTATGTAGAATTATGAGGGAGCTGGAAACGAAAACTCATCTGGGTGCCATTTTAAATCATACATTGGGCTTATTATAAGAAATGAGGTGGGTTCATTCCTTCACCTGAGCTGTTGGTTTACCATCTGGACTTTTTAGTCATAAACTTCAAAGAAATTTCATTTAGGTGTGACATTAACCTTCAGCACAAGGTTTTCACATTCTAGTTTAACTTTGCAATATTGGCAAGCTGCCTTATTGTCTTCAGCTTTTTGCTGTCATTTCTTGTAATGACTGCTTGCACTTTGAAACCACAACAATTCGTGGGTATGTGAATTAATAATTCAGGAAAACACTGTTTATATCTGTGCACAAACTGGCAGTTCTTCTGGCATGTGAATATCTGACTTTGAATAGCAGACCCTAGAAAGTATATAAACTACTGTATTTTTTTTTCCCACCAATGAGAAAATTCTGTTTCTCTCTAAGTGAACTGGAAATTACTTCTGTTTTCCTCAGAGATCTTATGGACTGCTGTATTTCCCAGATATCCATTATTAGCAAATGGCAGTGTTGTTTTGGTTTTGGGTTTTTTTTTACATAGAAACTGGATATAGAACAGTCTATATGTTTAAAAGAAGCAAATAAACTAAAAGAGTTAAACAATTTTGGGCATCTCATCACAAAAAAGCCTTCAGCATGCCCAAACTGACTCTATTGCCTGATGATGTTTGTTGGTAAGAAAAGAAATTTCATGTTTAAGTTCTGTGTTATTACAACAAAAGAGGGAGGTAAGAAGTTATCACATTCATATGAATCTTTGAGGTGATAGTATAGGAAAAGACAATTGGGGAAGTGTTAAAATAATTCTCCAATTTCTTTCATAAGACTGAGGAAAAAGAAGATATATGAAAGAATAGAAAATTACTGTTGACAAGATATAAAGGAAAATAATATTCTGATTTTAATTATGCTATAGGATTAAAAAAATGGAACCAGTTAACTATAAGTTGGGGAGCAGAGATGACACAATGATTCTCTATTTTGTATATGCATACATATAAAATAAGCAATCAGCCAAGACAAAAAAAATTATTTATCATTTTGTAATGAATAAGTAGTGTATGAATTTACTTTCTTCCTGGATATTTTTGCTGATTAGCTGGTAGAAAATTTACAGCAATACTAATTTCCACTGGTCGGCCGCAGTGAGCAATAATCAATCCTGTCACAAGGAGAGATAAAACAGTGACCAAAAACTAAGCTTTCTATAAATACTAAATTACCCATCAGCCTTTAAAATATTCTGATTAATCATTATGCTAAACCACAAGTGACTGCTTTAGAGAGCCCTGATTCCAGACATCAAAAATGACACGATCATGTTTGAAATCTGTCTTTTCTTCTTGTTTGGCCTTATTGGGGACTAAGGGATACTTTGTGAATACCAAACTAACTACATTTGTTGTACAAAGTGTTTATTTGATCTATTCCCCACTCCATAAAGTGAGTTATCTGCCTAAAATAGGGTAAAACATCACATGATTTATGGCATGCAAAGATCACAAACAACATTTCCAGTCTTAGTGCAGGGGAAACTCATGCTCAGGCTTGGGGCATCTGACACTAGTGCTGGATTTCATTTCCCACCCATACAGAAGTCCTGCTTTGGCAAATTAGTTTTCTAAGCAGGCCAAATATCAGTTTTCACCTGTTTTTGCTGGATTGTCAGGTCTATTGGCACTGGCCTTCCCCAGTCTCTCATCTGGTCTCAAATGCCAACATAAATTTTTGAATGTTTCTTGAAGTCCTAATTTTCTTTCACTTTTTCTGTACATGCTCCATCATCTGTAATTAAAGTCTTAATAGGTACATTTAGCTGCAAAGTGGTCCAAGAGTTTTATTTACAAGCATGGTATTCAAACTCTTTAGAAAGGTTATATAAATCTTTCCTCCCTTCTACACCTTTTTTATCATACTCAACATGTTTGTCCCTGGCTTGTCTGAGCTCAGCTGATGAAGTGTGTGGCAACACCCCTACAAGTGGTCATGGATTTTTGCTGTGTGGATAGAACCATGGTAACAGGTAGAGATCCTGAGGATGAGCTGTGCATTCATTTGTTCTCTCTACTTTTAGTAAAATGAGCCTTTAACTGAAATTTCTTCTACAGATACAAAGGTTGTGTTATTCCTGCAGCATCTCCAGACTGGCATCTGGGGTCTGCTGCTGGCTCTGAGGGCAACACCTTTCTCACACCAACCAGGACTTTGATGTCTTATGCTACAAAATCAGTTTTAAAACATAACTCTCACCTTTTTGGCCAAAGGAAGTTTGCTGAACTACAGATGAGTGTAAATGCCATCAAGAGCTGTTTAATCAATGTACTGCATCATTAATGTCCTAATCAAAGACTTTGCCAGTGGACTCTGTACATTCTAATCAATTTTCTGATGAGAATGTTAGTCTCATTATTATTTACAAAGCTAAAAGTAAGGCTAGAATAAGCTAAGCTGATACTTCTCTGACTTTAAACCTGCTGTTGATACCTAATTATCCAAGCTCATTAGTATCTTGTTATACTAAAAGTTTTGTTTTGTTATGGCATACCATACATATGGAGCTATGAAGTTATTGTTAGTACAATTAAAATTTGAACAGTCTAGTTAATTTGGGCTGTGTAGTTACATATATAATTACAGTAAAGCTTAATTAATAATACAATTTAAATTGTTGTGTAAGTTCCTTCTCGACCTGGACAACCCTTTACTCTGGTGCTGTCCTCAGTTTCCTAATTTGACTTGTGCTTGTTATCATTGCAAACTAAAGCTAAACTAGAACACAATTCCTCATTCAAGGGATTCCTTGAGATTTGTTACTACAGAGAAACAACCACAAATCACAGGAAGCTGAGGTGATCTCAGACAAGTTCTGAGACCCTGCAGAGTCAGGTTAAAGACTTCAGAGCTTGACAGCTTTTACCACCAACAGTAAAAGATGTGTCTGTGTTTATTGGTCTGTGATCCCCATGAAAGTTTTACTTTTGTTTGTGTCAAGCTCCTGCATTTCAGGTATGCCCACCAGTTGAAACCTGCATTAATTTACACTGTCTGGGTTCAAACATGTTCCTGCTACCACTTGAAGGTGAGGGCAGTTAACCAGACATTTCTAAGCTCCTTGTACATCCAGCAAAATAATTATGTTCCTGTGTTTCATTGGTTTCAGGTAGCCAGAGACAACAGAACAACACACCATGGTCCAGGCCTCGAATGGAGATATGACACCACTGCAGACATTGCTCACAGGCACTCAGAGATGCTCAGTCTATGTCACAGTGACATTGGCTAAATATAAACATCTCAAATAGGCCAGATGATTTCTCTAAAAATGCCTGTGTCCCTCACATGACAATATACAGAATTGAATGGCTCAGCTGTAGACATCCACATTGTGGAGATGGAGCCTAGAACGTGATCAGTCCCTCCCTAAACCTCTAATTCCAGCCTGCTTTTTGCTGGAGATTAAATTCTACTTTTGATTACAATTTAATATCTCCCAACAACATGCTGCTACAAAAAGAAACAGACAGCTGACTGTAGTAACCCCTTGTATTTCTCTGATTACTGCCAAAAACCTTCCTGGATGTCTATTAGGGAAAAAATGATAAGGCCAAAACCCCCAAACCCTAAGCCACCCAAAGGCAGCCACGAGTCAGTGAAATATTGAAGCAGAAATCTATTTTATCCCATGCACAACAAGTGAATCTGCTGTCATTGCTGGTTGTTTGCAGAGCTGGTTGTTTGCAATATTAATCTCTGGGTGCAGTTTTAATTTTCCTGGGAGACAGCTGATTGTGCATGCCTGCACACCCATGCACAGAGACAGAGCACCCATAAAATATTTCCACGCATGGCATCATTTATCTTAATAGTTGTTAGTGCTGCAGTTTCCACTTTAACAGTAATCATGACACATTTGTTACTTGATTTATTTGAATAGCACTGTCAAACACTGCATAAACAATACTGTTCTGGGACCTGGCCAGAAATTTCAAATTACATTTTAATATTTATGTGCCTTCAGACTCCATGAGGAAAAATACTGATGCTGGCTTGTGATTTGAACTGCTGTAACTGCAAAGCCAGAATAAGCCTGCTTTTTCTATAACTCATGTAATTTATCATGATATTTCTTTAGCTGATACAAGTAAAAAGAACATTACTTTATATTCGCAATAACTGGCAGTAACTAAAATAATATTTAGGTAGAATTAAAGGATGCTTGCAGCTTCCTGGATTGGCTTTCTAAATAGCTGCCAATCATCTCTATGATTTCACAGCTATCTCTGCTATCACTTTAGAACAGCATGAGCAGAGCTTGCTTTCTGAAATGAAAAACCTCCCTTTGAGTCCTTACTTTCTATTTTCCACTTAGCACAATCCATTAACAACAAAATGTTCACTATAGCTGTGAGCTGATCATAAATTATCATTAGGACCACTATGTTTATTAGTGGTACTTTTTGATTAGCTGTCTCTAAGGGCAGCATTTTTTTCCTGCAGTTAAAATGTCCCACCATCAGAATTACAGTCACTGTAGGATAAATGCTGTGGCAGGGTTCTGACTGTTAGTTTCCTGCTGCTAATGATAATGATAAGGATATTGACAGTGTTTTGTTCCTCTTTGCAGTGCTCCATGAGCATTCAGAAATCAGGGGCTTAAATCACATCTTCATGTAAGTGAGGTTGGGCTTTTCCTGGCTGTATTTAAAACCTTCTCTTTACCAGTGGCCATCTGGATGTGAGTGTGTTATGTTCTATTGTGTGTCAAATTATATCCCTGTGTCTATAGTATCACTTAGTGTGGATTGCTCTCTGTGACAAACCAATAATAATTACTCCTTATCCTTTGGATTAATAATGATACTTCCATGGAGAGAGTGTAGGGCTTGGTCCCATTGTCTCTCAGGCAAAATTGCCACTTGTGAGATGGCAGAGTTCCTAGAGAAATGGGTTCTCTTCTATGAATTGTGTCCTTCTCTCTCACTGGGGGACAGTGGGATGCACCCTAATGGACCCTGAAATGCCCAGAACCTTGCCTCTATCCTTCCTGACAATTATTTCGTCTTCCTTTGCCAAAATCTGTATTTTCCTTAATATTTCACAAAATAAGAGGCAGAGAACACATTTGGAAACTCCCCTTTTTCAAGTAGCTTTCATGGAAGTCTGCAGTAGCAAGGAGTCCAAGGAAAATCTAAGGAAAATACAATCAGATGCTCATTAAGCTTGAGGAATAAGACAGGGACATCATCAGGTTAATTTTAAAAAGAGAAAATTGAGGAACTGACACCATCCAGTGCAGACTCACAGGCAAGGAGATGACTGTGCATTAGCCCCTCCTAAGCAGCAGGTTGGATTAATGGCCACTTGAGGTCCCTCAGAATAATTCAGATTTTAGAACTGCAGATACCACCAAAAGCACTGTACTTGAACAGCAGAGGGAATTAGCTGACCTGCTCAAAACCAGATGAGGCAACACACAGTGAATGAAAGGCCAAGGATTTAGGACTGGGGAGAAAAGCAAGGCAAAATTATTCTTCAATGTGTTGACACGTTTGGATAACACAGGGTCTGTACCCCAAAGTGGAGCCATGTATCTTCTTATATTAGTCAGAAAGGGAAAAGAAGAGAGGTTATATCTCCACCTCCCAATAATTCAGCACCACCACATTCACCACCAAACCATATTCCCAGCTGCCACATAGATGTGCCTTTTGAACATTTCCAGGGATGGTGATTCCACCACTTTTCTGGGCAGCGTGTTCCACTGGTTGACCATACATCACAACCAGCTTTTTTAAAAGAGTTAAAAGAAAAGCCCTGGGAATTATTCATCCTCACCTCTGTGCCTGGTCAGATCACATGAAGGGAGCACCTGGAAGGCGTCTCAAGGTGTGTGGGTGACAGAGAGGTGATCAGAGAGAGCCAAAATGGTTTTGCAAAGGGCAAATCACGTCTGAATAACCTGGTGGCTTTCTTTTCCCACCTCAGTTTCCTCTCATTGAGTTTGTGTGATTAAGGAGTTAAATGGGATCTCAGGAACGTATTCTGCTATTTTTCTGTTTGTGTATCCAACTGAGTTGAATACAGAGGTGTCAGAAAGGGAGGTCAGTGAAAGCAAGGCTAATGGAACACCCAATGTACACGTGTATTTGTACTTTAGCTTCTGCAGCCTTGGTGCTGCAGACGAGCTGATATAATATTGCAGTTGCTAATTTGTCATGAGAGGTTTTATTATCACTCTTGTTACCTTAAGTGCCTTACACAATCAGATTGCTCTCTGCTGGGACAAAATATCTCAGTTCCTGTGATATACAGCAATTTTTATAATACAAAAATTCTCTCTATCTTTGGATTCTGGATATGTTCCTTTAATGCTTTCTCCAACAGCTTCAGCTGATTTTCATGTTACTTTCACAACTTTTACTTAAGTGAAATGAAAATTCATTTTTTTCCTTTCCTACCTCCACTAAATCACACAGATTTGTGGAGGGAAAGTGGATCAATTATTTATGGTTGTTGTGTTTTGTGATTTTTATTGTGAATCTGGCAATTAACAGCCATAGCTTCTGGAATCATGTCATTAAGCAGTTTCAAGAAAACCTTGACATTGTTATGCTTTAGGGCTCAAGAAATGAGAAGGGGAAAAAAAATAAATAGATAGACCTCAGTTTCCTTCATGCTTTTCTTTTTTTTCAGGGTCTGCCTCCTGACTGAAAGAGCAATATTTCAGCTCTACGCCTCCTCCCTAAAGCTCCAGTGACTGTGGCAAAACAATACAGTCCATGAACCAGAGTAGAAATGCCACAGATGATGGAGAACCAGGTTGAAGAATTAGTTATCAGGAGAATAAGCAGAGCACACACATGGTTAATCAAAGAGTATGCTCTGTAGAGTTAAGGGTCAAAGCCTAAATGGAAGATTCCATGGCTGCTACTTTTGGTCAAAATCTTTTTTCCAGGAGAATGAGATATCTGAGTCTGAATTACCTCTTAATAAATTACATGAGGAAAAACAATTTCTTCGTGATGCTGTCTCAATAAGATTGTAAAGAGTGGATCAAATGATTCATCCTCAGAACTGTTGGACTTGCACGAGAACCTCTGGAAAACCAGCTTTTTTACTCTTGTGCTTAGCAGGGGATGCAGCAAAAACCTTGATGCAATAATCTCCGCATTAGCTCCAAAAGGGAGTGATGGCAGGGTGTGGTAGGGTCTGTATCCTGCTTCCTTCAGCTGTGAATTCTGATTTCCCTTACTGCTTTGTCCCTCTGTCTGTCCCTGAATGTCCCTTTGTGCTCCCTTCTTCAGATGGGCTCACACATGGAAGCACTTCAGCAGTAAAGCTCAGGAGAAACTGAATGTTTTCCTCAAGATTCCCTTCTCTGGGAATTTACTGGAATATTATCTTCACTTATTTTTGTCTGTCTAGAATATTAAAATGTAATAGACTCTCCTGCTTCCCAGAGAGGTTGGGTTTTGAACTGGATATGGTCTATGGAAACTCTTCTCTCATCTTACCTTGTAAGATGTACAGAGGGAATTCTTGGATGATCTCTTTTCTATAATTAATTATTCTCTGAGCTGTGTTTGTTCTTTAGGTTCTTGCTAAAATTGATGCTTTCAGACTTTCTCTGTTAAGGGACAAGAGGTTTTACTCAATATTCTTGGTATTACAATCTTGGAACAGAGCTGGCATTTTGTGTTCACAACAGTTAATCCACCTGTGAGTATGCACATCTAATCCTTTTAAAGAATTTCCCTTTGGAAATGTTAATCTGTGTATGTTCTTATGAAAATCCACTAATTTTTCTTTCCACTGTAATTAAAAAAAAGTTGGTTATCTTTAGTAATTAACTTGTTGTATCTTTTACAACTTATCATTTACTTTATTCTGTCATTTATCATTATCTTTTTATCATGAACCTAAATCTTTTCATCTTCCTATGTTTTCTGGTATATTTTAGGCAGCATGTAGTTAAAAAAAAAACAATGAAAAACGAGCTCTTTTAAAGTTTTGTGGTAACATTTTATTTGTTTGTGTTGTAGATTCTAAAGAGTAAACTCAAATAATGCTTTTACATTTGGGGATAAGCCCAGAGTTAAAAAAAATAATTGATCTTTATATCAGCAGAAAGTTCTTGGCAACATAAGGCAACATAAGCCAATTAAAATTTATGTGTTGAAGACCTGGAGCCTTAGGAGCCATGGCTCATATAGAGAACTCCCTTAGTGCCATTTGATTTCTTTCATAAATTTTGTTCCATCTAAGTAAGAATGCTTTTTGAGTAGGAAAACAGCACATCTGGAGACAAATCTAAAATATCATTAATGACAGAACAGGTTTATAAATATTGTGCAGTGGCTGATGGGGAATACTGCATATACACTACCCAGAAAAATTGAAAATCTGCCCGGGACAATTCTCAGGACCTGACTAAAACCTATTATTCTTCACATTAATTGACTTTTGCATGGCTTAGAATCTAAACAATTCAGGGCTGTAACCAGCCTTTGCTCCATAAGCCAGTCTGCTGCTTCTTGGAAATGAAATCTTTGGGAACCTCATGGGGTTCAACGAGGCCAGGGCAAGATGCTGCCCCTGGCTTGGGGCAAGAGCCAGTGCCAGCACAGGCTGGGGGTGAGCAGATGGGGCAGCCCTAGGAGGAAGAACTCGGGGGTGCAGCTGGGAGCTGGAGCTGGACATGACCCAGCCCTCCCAGCCCAGAGAGCCCTGGCTGCATCCTGGGCTGTGTCCAGGCTGTGGGGCAGCTCCAGGGAGGGGATTCTGCCCCCAGACCCCACCTGCAGCTGCTCCAGCTCTGGGGCCCAGCACAGGAAGCACCTGGAGATGCTGGAGTGAGTCCAGAGGAGGCACCAAGGTGGTCAGAGGGATGGAGCAGCTCTGACATAAGGAAAGGCTGAGAGAATTTGATCAGCTCAGGAAAAGAGAAGCTCCAAGGTGACCTGACTGGGGCCTCTGAGTGTCTGAAAGGAGCCTGCAAGCACTTTGGAGAGGGACTTTCTGCAAGAGCATGGAGTGACAGAAGAAGGGGTAATGCATTTAAACTGAAAGAGGCTAGGGATAGACTATACAGTAGGAAAAAGTTCTTTACTGTGAAGGTGGTGAGGCCCTAGCACAGGGCTCCCAGAGAAGCTGTGGCTGCCCCAGATGTCTCTGGAAGTTTCCAAGCTTGGGTTGGGTGGGGCTGGGGGCAACCTGGGATAGAGGAAGGTGTCCCTGTCCTGTCAGCAGGGTTGGAACTGGATCATCCTTAAGATCCCTTCCAACCCAAGCCATTTTATGTTTTTATGATTCTCTGAGCCTATAGAGGCATGACACGTTACTGTTAACTCGTTCTTCTGAAATATTTTGTACTGATAATTACAACTCTCTTCTTACTTTCTCTTCAGTCCAAGAGTCTCAGTCAACCTCAGGTGCTGACCAAGTATACCTGACTTGGTTCTGGTTTTGATCTCACATGAACATACCAGTTCCACTCCTCCAACCCTTAACCAGGAACTTTCCTTCAATCAGAGCACAGTGACCCAAAATCTTACACCTTAGGCAACTCCTGTGTTTATACACCTCAAATATTCTCTTCTTACTTGGTACAAAAATAATCATCTAAGCTGAGCACCTTACACAAGGCACTGGAATCAAGCCTTTGCTAGTAAAGTTTGCTGTAAACAAAAAAATAGAATAATTTTTACTTCATTTGTGGCAAATCGTGTCATTGAGATAGGAGAATGTGAGATAAAAATATCAGAGTGAGCTGTTCTACAAAAACCTATTATACTAAATGCCAAGGTTACTCTGTTTTGGGGATTTTTTTAAAATCAATCGTTCATTGCTCAGAGCAAATTACATTTTAGTTTTCATAAATTATGAGGATTAAAGTCACTAGGTAAGTGACTTCTTCCACTCAAAATGGTCAAGAATTGTTTGATCTGTTATGGAAAATATGTTTATTCACCTGTCAGATCTGAGCTCTTCTGGTCTTCAGCTCTGCTGAAAACATCATCATGAGAAAGACAATTTGTCACCTTTTCATACCTCTCCCTGCAATGCACAAAAAGACAGAATTTTGTGTTCTACATGTAATTTATTTCCTAAAATAATTCCATCAGAATAGTTTCTGATATAAAACAAGGGAGTAAAAATATGAAGGAAAAAATATACTGAAAAAAAGTAAAGTCTGTGACAAACTTAATTAAATAGATCACAAAATAAGGAAAGACATCATATCCTTAAGTATTAATGAGAGATCTGAGGAATTAATAATTGCAAAACAGACAGAAGAGAGAAATACAGTGGGAATATATATTATAGGGAGAGCAGAATCAGGAGAAACAAACAAAAAGTCATTTTTTGGAAACTTATTTGTACATAAACATGATTTTAATAGTTATTACCTGGTGCAAATTACTAGTTTTGGAAACTGCTAACCCATAAATTGTATTCAGTAGATTTTCAAAGAGACACAGCTAGGAGGAAGCTGCAGCTATTGGAGAAAGTATAATCTGAGTTAAGTTATTAAGGAAAATAATTCTGTTCTTAAATATTCAAATTAATTTTTTGGGTGACAATTTGAAGCCCTGTCTGACGAGAGCTGATTAGAAAATTCCATGGTTATGCACACAAGCATATATTGTGCATATGCACATATATTTCATATGCACTAGACCATGAGGTAGTGACAATTACTGTATTTTAGCAGACCATGGAAATGGGAGTCAGGGTCCTTTAGAGACTAAGAAGAGAAACAAAAATAAATAAATAATCCATCCCAGAAAATTCACTGCCCAGTCTCTCTGTACTGTTGATTAATTTTCTAATTCAGGGTCACACAATGATATCAAGAGGGACAGGAGATGACCCACAACAATTAACACAGGAATGTTTGTTTTCCTGAGGAGTTTTCAGCTCCTTTCATCACCTACAAGGAAAGCCACGAGCATTGAGATGATCAGGCCATGAACCTAAAGTTAAGTGGGATTAATTAAGAGCAGATCTCTGCAAAACTTTTCCTGTTTTCTCCTAAAAGGGCAAACACACCTATGAGGGTATTTGGAGAGGCTCCTGAATTTTAAAGTAATGATGGAGTGTGGGGGAACTCTGACCTGGCATCGTGCAGAGCCCTGGCCAGGTTAATGGGATAACCTGACAGCAGCCAGCAAAGGACACAAAGAGCAGAAAGGCCTCGAGGCAGCTGTGTTAGAGACACACGAGTACTCAAGGCTTGACAAGTTTTTTTTAAAACACACGCCTGCAGTTCACTCAGCAGAGAAAATGAGGTTAACAAAGCAGCCTCTTCCCCATCTCTCTGTCCCCAGCAGACCCCAGGTGAAGTGCCTGTGAACGCTTGACAAATATGAATTTCTGTAAACTCCGGTCCCTGTTTGTTTCCATTATCTCAGGAAACGGCAACGTCAGTCACGAGTTAAAGCTGACACTAACCCTGGAGAAAGAATAACAATTAACTCTGCTCCCAGCCAGTGCCAGGGAGGGAGAAAACAATTGTGAAGCTTCTGTTATTTTTCTCATTAGCCTGTGCAGCATGCCAGGAGCTGGACTGTGCAAAGAGGGTTTTGCAGCCTCAGTTTGCTGCTGCACTTAATCAGAGTAACTGCACAGTTTCTAGGTTGCTTAAAGGTTTGAAATTAAAATAATCCAAATTTCAGCACATCTTCAACTGGATATGAAAGGAAAACTAATGTCCTTGTAGCACGTGCCATCATATGTACTGATCCTTCCTACACATGTTAATGATAAATATTCTCAGAAAGAATTGAAGATTGTCCTTTGCTCCTGCTGTGTAAATACTCTCTGTGACTGACTCAGAGAGTGGGGACAGAGCTGTCACACCCTGAGCAAAGACTGAGTGTCCAAGGTTTGAGCAGCCAGGACCACACCGACCCTTCTCTTCTTTATATCACACACCTGAATTCCAGATACATCAAATAAGTACTTTAAGTTGATGTGCACTTAAAAAAGGAGGAACAGTTTGACCCACAATGTGAAAAACTCCTGGAGACAACTGCTCTGGGCGAGTGGGAGAGAAGGTTAAGAAAAATTACTTCTCAGGTGTTATTACCCAAAGCCTGTTTCCCATCTTTTACTCCATGGCAATTCAGAAAATACCATTGCTTGGCAAAAGTTCAGTTGATGAAGTTAATGACCTGACATCCAAGACCTTGATCAAAGAGAATATAAAACAAAGTACTGTGTTGATCTGGTATTTTAATTTAGTTTGATAGTGAAAATGAAAAAGATACTTCAGCTTAAACCAAAGTAGGATTACAGGAAGTGATTTTTTAATGTTTTGTAATTGACAAAAGAACACTTGAAAAGTCTCAAAATTTGCATTTCAAAGGGGGTATTTTTCTCTTTTTTCATTTCCAGATGCTTTTACATTTCTCAAGACATAATAGATTTAAACAAATGTAGGCTGCAAAATAGTCACATGGAGAAAAGGAAAATCCTTACATTTCAAAAAGTTGGGGTAAAATATTCTCCCTTCACTTCTCTCCCCATTTCTTAAAATATTCAAAATAGTTAATTAATCAGATATTGTCTTACAGATTCTTTTGGATTTGCTTTTCACTCAAATGCATATTTACAGAATAAAGTATACAAAAGCTATACTAAGCTAAAGGTTATCACCATCGTGTGCAAATTAAAAAATGTGGGACAATTCCTTTCATATCTGACCTTAAATAAAAGTCCTGCCTTTCTCCTCATTTGATTCTCTGAATTTTCCTATTTTGTTTTAATTGATTTGGTCCAGTTCAATATTCTTATTATAGAATATATAACACCCCTACAGATATCTATCTATCTATCTATCTATCTATCTATCTATCTATCTATCTATCTATCTATCTATCTATCTATCTATCTATCTATCTATCTATATATATCTGTATATAAATAGCACCCATGATTGAACCTCCTACTATCACTGAATGGTGCTGTGCCATTTTAAACTTAAATTTCTGTTTCAGGTTCTTTCAGACTTCAAAAACCTTTTTTTTGATGTTTGGTCACAGTTCCCTGTTAAGATTTTTTAAAGATTTAGTTTATGGGTTTTAGATTTCAGTGGAAACAGGAAAAAGGAAACAAAAGAGACATTAGCATAAAAATACACAAGGGGATGTAAATGGCCTTTGAAGAGTAACTTTACTGATTCCTTATTTTTCTTAGTCATAGATCTATTCATTTACAATCATCCCCTGAAGAAAGATTGTCTGAAATGAATTTAGAAGTTGCTTCAATTAGTTTATTCATTCATTAGGAATACATTTCTGGGCCAGCAGGACTACGAAAAGAGGGGTTTCAAAGAGGAAGGATGCTTTTGTAACTAACCCATGCATTAGAGTAATTTTACTCACTATATGACGCATTATGACAGACTGTAAAAGGGCAATATTGATATAATACAGAAATATATAT
>VWYI01043060.1:7872-38563 GCA_013399455.1 Anthoscopus minutus
TGTTGTCGTGGCCTTTACTGGGCTCTCCCCAGCTCTTTGATTTTTCCCAGGGCCTGTGCGGGGCTTTCCCAGCTCTCTGATATTTTCCCTGTGTTTCCATGGCCCGTGCTGGGCTTTCCCAGCTCTCTGATATTTTCCCTGTGTTTCCATGGCCTGTGCTGGGCTTTCCCAGCTCTCTGATATTTTCCATGGCCCGTGCTGGGCTCTCCCCAGCGCTCTGACCCTGTTGCTGTGTTTGCTCCCTGCAGAGCTGAGCTGCCTGGGGTGCTCCATCGCTAAGGAAGCAGCTGCAGGATGAAAAGATGGCAGCACGGCTGCTCGCACCACCAGGCCCCGAGAGTTTCAAGCCCTTCACTCCGGAGTCCCTGGCCAACATCGAGAAGCACATCGCCGAGCTGAAGAAGAAGCAGCGCTCCAAGCAGGACAGCAGCCACCGCGATGACGACGAGGACAGCAAACCAAAACCAAACAGTGACCTTGAGGCGGGGAAGAATTTGCCTTTCATCTACGGGGACATCCCTAAAGGGCTGGTTGCTGTGCCACTGGAGGACTTTGACCCTTATTATATGACCCAGAAAGTGAGTCTGCAAGAAAGGAGTTGCTAAAGCACCTTTTTTTTTTTTTAAATGTTTTTATTTTTCTTCCTTTTTGGAAAAATTACAGGTTTGGGTATGGTTTAAACAGAAGACAAAGAAAGGGAGTTTTGGATGGGGATGGTTTGGTTGTTTTGTGGTCTTGTGTATTTTTCTGGTTTTGTGTATTTTTTCTGTGAGGTTTGCTAGAGATGATATGATCAGTCTTTGAGGATGGAGTTAGGAGAACAAGCTCTGGAAACTAAAAATAGTTCAAGTTGTGCTAATGTGCTAATTTTAACCATCACAGCAATAAGAAAAATTTAATTGAGGGGTAACAGTAAGGGTTTCAGTGTGTATTTCATCACTTGCACGGAATTCAGTCTGAAGTTGATGGTTATGAAGCGCTGGGACACAGAATCATGGCAAAAAAAGGAGACTAATTAACTCACTTTCATCTTAATTTTTATTTGTCTGGGACTAAGGTGATGTGGCAGGAGGCATTTCTGGGTGCTGAGGTGTCCTGAGGGGAGCGGCTGGCAAACTCTGCTGGGGATGAAGGGGAGGGATCACTGGTGATGGAATGAGGAGCGTGGCCACTGATTTATTTTAGAAGGCTGAAACTGAGGTTCTTTAGTGTTGAATTTCATTGCTTTCTTTGATACCAGTCTAATTGAGCCAGCTGAGACAGTCACCACCTCAGCTGAGCTCAGCTGTGCCTCTGGGGGAGCTGCAGATTGAGCTGTGTGGGTGACAGGAGCTGAGATGTGGCTGCTCAGAGCTCAGGCAGAGCTGGCTGCGTGTGAAATCCGTGTCGTGGGTAACCAATGTTTGAGGAATTTTTGCTGGGACAGACTTTTGTGCCACGCTCAGAAATGACTGTGGCTGGCAGGGCATCATTCACATGAAATCAGCTGAATGTGGGGAGTGGTGAGTGGAAGTGACCCTCCTTTACTGCCTTCACACTGATTAATTTATTGTTTCTTGTGTGCAGAGTGCAGGTTCTGCCTCAGAAGAGTGAAATTTGGGGATGTGGGTGTTGCATGGTGGTGCCCAGCTGATGTGGTCCTTCAGGACATCCAGCAGCTGCTGGGGGAAGAAGGCAGCTTAGTTATCCTCAGGATTACTTTTCATTTATTAAACAAATATTTTCTCTTTGTTGAGCCAGTCTGGTTCTGGTGAGAGCAGGTCATGGAACTCCAGCACAGTTTGGGTTGGGAGGGACCTTAAAGCTCAGCCAGTGCCATGGCAGGGACACCTTCCACCATCCCAGGCTGCTCCCAGCCCTGTCCAGCCTGGCCTTGGGCACTGCCAGGGACCCTGGGGCAGCCCCAGCTGCTCTGGGCACCTGTGCCAAGGCCTCCCACCTCACAAGAGAACTCTGAGGTCTCTTGAGCCCTTGCAGCCAGCACAGAGGAGCTGGGAAATGTCTGTGACCCTGCTGGCACAGTTGTGGAGCCTCTTGGTGTCCGTGCAGCTGCAGGGGAGCTGCTGCTGGGAGAACTGGGCTGGTTGCTGGTTTTTCTGCCTGCAGAGCTCCGTGGTTCTCCCTCCACCACAGCCAGGAGGCCCAGGGAACCCCGTCCCCCCTCCTGCTGCACCCAGCTCCGTGTTTGCCTCCCAACACGAGGCTATTAATAAACCTTTCATTTTCAGAGGAAGAAACGAGCTGCGTTCCCCTCTCTGAAGGCATCTGTCACATCCCTGGAAGCCTTCCTTGTGGAATCCTTGGTGGGCTGAGATGCAGGGAAGGTTCTGGAGATGGGAGGTAAACCCTCCCCAGCCCTGCTGACCTCGAGCAGGGCCTGGCTCTCCTCACAAACCCTGAATCCACTTTTCCCTTCCTCTTGTGTCCATGCCTTAGGTGCTCCTTGCTGCTTCCAACAGTCAGTGACTTTCCACAAAGAATTTTTTTTTTAAGGCCATTAAAAAGGGCCCTTCTCTGAATCATCAGGAATCTGCTTGAATCATGGGAAGTTTTCCAAGTTTTTTTTTTTTTCCTCTCTCTCCAGAAGGCTTTGCATCACAGGTCTTTGCTTTTGCAGCGTGCACAGGGACAAATCAGCTGGTTGCTTTTCCCTGCAGGAGGACACGGTGATCTTGGTTTGTCTAAGGAAACTGAAACTGCATTTTAACAGAGCAGCTGAACCTCCCAGCACCTGTAAACTGATATTTAAAGGTGATATGGTGTGACCTGGAAGCAGAACCGTGGCATGAGCAGTCCTGGGTCTTTAGCCCAGCAATGGTTTTGTCCAAGGTGCTGCTCTTTTCTCTGCTCAGGTTCATTTTGCAAAATGGGAGTCACAGAATCCCAGAATCCTTGAAGTTGGAGAAGACCTCAAGGATCAAGTTCAACTTGTTCCAGCTCTGGACACATTCTAGCCCCTCAGTGTCTTGAAGTGAGGGGTAAGTCCTGACTCTGAGGAGAATCTGGAATCCCTTTGCTCACAGGTAGCAGGTTTGGGAGCTGCTTTAGCTCCTTTTTGCCTCTGTGTAAGAAAGAAAATTTTTCATGATTCAGAAAGAATTTTTTCATGATTCTTTGTTTTACAACTTGTAATGGCCTTCCAGTTCCTGGCCTGAAGTGCGAGGTAGGAGCAGTAGTTGCCCATTTTTATTGTGGAAACCCAAAACATTTCAATTAACATATCCAAAATTAATGGACTTCCTTGTTCACATGTGCAAACAAAATTCAGGAAAAGCCCCAGTGTGAGCAGCCCCAGCAATGGGAGCAGAGCTGCCTCACGGCCTTAAATCCTTCAGTGTTTATTAAGCAAGACATCAGCACCATTTCCTATTCCTACAGCCTTATCAGGATTTCCATTTTTAATGTTTTTCCATCTTCCACACCTCTCTTTCCTTCTGGTCCATTTGTGGCCCAGCCAGCAAGATCTGAAGAGCTCCTCACCCCGTTCTTTCCCTCTGCCCATGCTGTTTGCCACCTCGAGGCCCTTCTCCTCAAGCACCTTCCATTTCCCCTGGCAGGAATTTTACCCGTGCCACGGCACGAGGTGCAGGTGCTCCTGCATCTGCAAAGGCTCCACTTGTGAGCCAGCAGAAGGTTCCCTGGACATTCTGTGAGTTGTGGATCCGTTCAGGTGGATGGATTTCCATGGGGGAAGGAAGACTGTCCACACACGTGTGAGATCTGAGGTGGGAAGGGACATCTGAGGTCACCTACGGCTGCCAGAGAAGCACCTGAGGATCTCTCCAGAGCCTTTTGTGCCAAGGGAGTGACTTGCAGCTTTGTCCAGTCACATGCCAGGTTTGGAAACGGGCCCTGTGGGTCCAGAATGTCACCTTGGCCCAGGAGAATGGCAGGGATGTGAGGGAGCAGCTGCAGGAGGCACGGCTGGCTCTGGAATGTGCCTTGGGAGCCTTCGGTGTGTGCAGGGAGAGAGAGGTGGTGACTCTGCAAGGTCACCACTCCTAGGTCTGCATCTCAGTGAAGTCGCCAAAAGAGAGGAAAGAGTCAGAACCATCTCAAAAATCAGCTTTTTATTCTTATTTCCAGAGTCTCATTGCCTTTCCCACGTCCTGAGTGCTTAATGGTGTTTTTTCTTCCACTCTGCCTCTCCAGTTGGCTTCAAAGGAGCAGGAAAAGCGAGTGTGGAAGGGAAGGAGTGAGGAAGGGAGGTTGGATTCCCTGGCAGTCCTTGTCTGCTGTGCTCTCCAGGTGTTGGAGGGAAGGCAGAGTGTGCTGGAGCTGTTGGCTGTGGGTGCTTTGGATGCAGGCGTGCAGAGCTGGGATCAGGGAATGCCAAGTGTGGAATCTCTGCTCCCAGCTCCAGCCCACTCCTGATGGGGGAAAGGGTGGAGAATTATTTCTGGCCCGGAGGCAGAGTGGATTTTCTTGCACAGGCAGATTGTGAGATCGTTAAAAGGTAAAAATCAGGATTCTGTCCAGCAGCCCCAGGGCTGGGGGCAGCTGTGCAGGTGGGGTCTCACCTGAGCAGGGCAGAGGGGTGGGCACAGCCCAGGCTCGGGGGGTTCCTGGGGCACGCCCAGCACCTAAACCCCTTCTCCCCAGGGCTGCTCTCAGGACTGGTTGTGTCTGCAATTTTTCAGCCCCCATGAGGTTCCTGTACATTCATTTTCCAGCAGCTCAGGGTGTCACCAGGAGCTCATCGCTCTCCCCTGCTCAGCATCGAGCGTCAGGGCCGTGTCACTGCTGCAGGAATGTGCTTCCATATGTTCTGAGGCTGTTCCTAAAGCTGCTTTCTTCTGAAATCTCCTGCCCACTCCCCCTCACTCCTCTGCCATTACAGAACTGCTCAGTGGAAAACCTGCAGGAAGCAGGAATGTTTTAAATCTTCCTGGAGCTGGAATGATTCTTGCCATCCCTCAGTCGGTTCTGTTGCTCTTTCAAGCACAGTCATCATTTTGCAGATTGATTTAGAGAATTTATCTTTTGGGACCTTCCTTTGGTGGGTCCTGATGATTTGATGGGAGTTAAAGTGGATGGAATTTCTTTTCACAATTCTAACAACAGAGGCTTTGGGAAATCCAACCAGATAAAACCATCTCTTAAGCTGACTGCAAAATACCTTTTTCCAGGTATCCCCTTCCTCTGAGTTTTGAGCTTTGCTTCAGCACATCCTAAAAGCTCTTAAGGATGTTCTTGGCCCAGATCCAGAAAATGCTTTAGGAGCTTGCAACCATTTTGAAATGGAGTTTTAATATGTCAGCAGCAGAACAGAGAACTAAGAGAGGGTTTAAATTGCCAAACACTTCTTGGCTTTTGGACTTTTCTTTCTATTGATGAGACCGAGTGGAGATTTACTCGGGGTTTTATAGGAGACACAGGGGAGTGGTGGATCTCAGAACCTCTGCAATCGATGAGCAGACAGGAATGATGGCACCTCACTGGTGTCAGGGCTCTGCTGAAAGGCCCAGGGATGATTTGCTTTACAGGCAGGAATAATTCAACAAGCTTTGTGGTCTAAAAGGAGAGATCTGGGCAGAGCAGAGAGAGAAAACAAGGAAGAGCCTTAGGTACAGCCACATAACAGGTGAGGCACTAAGAGAGTGAGGAGAGTGTGGAGTTCATGTTTGGTAGGCAGTGGGATGAGAACTGAGATTTCTTCATGGAAGGGGTGGTCAGAGGCTGCCCAGGGAGGTTTGGAGAGGCCTGGAGATGTCCAGGGAATGACTGGATGTGGCACTCAGCACTCGGGGCTGGCTGTTGGTCACGGGGTGCACTCAATGGGCTTGGAGGCCTTTTCCAGCCTTGGGGGTTCTGGGATTCTGGGATGTTACAGCAGGCAGGGCCCAGTTCCTGAGTGAGACCTTGTGGAAGAGCTGCTGAAAGTGGGTGATCCATGTGATCCATGTGTGTGATCCATGGGATCCCATGTGTGTGATCCATGGGATCCCATGTGTGTGATCCATGGGATCCCATGTGTGTGATCCATGGGATCCATGTGTGTGATCCATGGGATCCCATGTGTGTGATCCATGGGATCCCATGTGTGTGATCCATGTGATCCATGTGTGTGATCCATGGGATCCCATGTGTGTGATCCATGTGTTCTATGGGATCCCATTTGACCCATGTGTGTATTCCATAGGATCCATGTGTTCTATGGGATCCCATGTGTGTGTTCCATGTGATCCCATTTGATCCCTGGGTGTGTTCCATGGGATCCCTGGGTGTGATCCCTGGGTGTGATCCATAGGATCCATGTGTTCCATGTGATCCATGTATGTGTCCCAGGTGTCCCACGTGCCAGGACAAAGGGCTCCCACCCTCGTGTGGGGCTGTTCCCATTCACCCAGCCCAGGTAAGCGTCGCTGCCTCTGAGTTTTGGGTTGTGCCTCCATGAGGTCACGCATGTGTCCCAGGTATTCCTGTGTCCCAGGTGTCCCACATGTCCCAGGTGTTCCTGTGTCCCAGGTGTTCCTGTGTCCCAGGTGTCCCACATGTCCCAGGTGTTCCTGTGTCCCAGGTGTCCCACATGTCCCAGGTGTTCCTGTGTCCCCAGGGGAAGGGTGGCTTCACTCCTGGCTCGCTGGCTTCAGCCAGATGAGCCACAGGCTCCTGTGTGGGGATTTTTCCCATGGGAAATGGAGACACGGTGAAACTGAGCCTCCTGGAACTGCTGAGTGGGGTCTGGGAAATTCCTGTCTTCTTCCAGCTCACCTTGTCCCAAAGCTGGAGCTTTCATTGCTCAGAAAGTGTGGGAGAGTTGGGAGATCCAGCAGTGCCTGAATCCCACCTGGGAACTGACAATTCCTTCATTTCTCCAGAAACTACCAAATGTCATCCCAGCAGCTTTAAAGGGTCCATTGGTCTGCAAGGAATGTCCCAAATGTGTGCTGGGGACGCAGCATGAGAATCCTGCTGGGATGAGTGTCTTGCTCCAGAGCTAAAAGAGATTTAAAAAGGAGGGGGATGCAAGTCCTGGAAAGTTTGTGGTGTTAGGGAAGGGGGGAGAGCTGATTCCTAGAATTGGGTGTCCCCTGAGCACTTTGTAATGGCAGTTTTGCATGACTTTGGGCCTTTTAGAAGGTTTGTCCATGCCAAGGTGATATGGTCATTAATTCTTGATGCTGCAATTTAAGAGCTGCCCAGGGTTGTCTTTAAAGTGCTTTCGGTGGGGATGCATTAGTGGTTCTGCTAACGAACCTTCCTCTCTCCATGCTCAACCACAATCTGGATTTTGATTTCCTTTGCAAATAATTTACTGCTCAATGGGCTAATTTAGCCAAACGAGCTCAAATACCTTGTTTCATTGACGAGGATGGAAATGACAAATTTCCTGAGTCTCCTGGGGAAGTCTGTGCTGGCAGAGAGCCCTCGTGGATTCCCTTGGGCTGGGCTCTGTGAGCTCAGGGCTGTGCCAGCCAGGGGTTGGAGACAGGAGTGAGTCCTGCTGCTCTTGGGGCCATCCTGGATGAGATAAAAATGGGATAAACAGTGCCAGGGAAAGGCCTTTGGCTTCTCAGTGCACACAAATTGCTTTTTGCCCTCTGGGTGCCTTGGTGGGTGCTTTGGGTGTGCTGGGGTGAAGCACCCACACACCCAGTTTGGCCACGTGCAAGAATTCACACCAGCAGAATTCCAGCCCATGGATCATTCCATAGGTTCTTAATACAGAAATGAACCTCTCATCTCAAAATCCTCTGTAGTGGGGAGCAGCAAGACCCAGGGCTGTGCTGGGGGTGGTGGGTGGCAGCTGGGCTGGGGGACACTGTCACCACTTTTCTGTCCCTTTTGCCTGTTGGCCTCTCTGCCACCACTTTTCTGTCCCTTTTGCCTGTTGGCCTCTCTGCCACCACTTTTCTGTCCCTTTTGCCTGTTGGCCTCTCTGCCACCACTTTTCTGTCCCTTTTGCCTGTTGGCCTCTCTGCCACCACTTTTCTGTCCCTTTTCCTGCCAGCCTCTCTGCCATCACATTTCTGTCCTGTTTGCCAGTTGACCTCTCTGCCACCACCACATTTCTGTCCCTTTTTCTCTGCCACCACATTCCTGTCCCTTTTTCCTTCCAGCCTCTCTGCCACAACTTTTCTATCCTGTTGGCCTCTCTGCCACCACATTTCTGTCCCTTTTTCTCTGCCACCACATTCCTGTCCCTTTTTCCTTCCAGCCTCTCTGCCACAACTTTTCTATCCTGTTGGCCTCTCTGCCACCACATTTCTGTCCCTTTTGCCTGCCAGCCTCTCCATGTCTTTTAGCAGCAGGATTTGCTGTGGTTATCTGGGGAGGAGGCAGGGGCTGTGCCAACGCCGTGCCCTGAGCCCTGGGCTCAGCTGCCAGGGCTGCTCCTCCTGAGGCAGCTCAGTTCTCACCCCTTAGAAAGGAAAAACAGGGCTGTGGAAGAGGAAAGAGGGGCTTGGGTGGGAGGTTTGGCTCTGCCCTGTCTGAGGTCTCTGGTGAAATGGATATTTGGAGAGCAATTATCCAAAGTGGGTGATGTCCATGATGTGCAGGTGTGTTGTACCCTAATGGGAGCTTCAAAAAAGCAGATTATTATCAACAAACCCAACAGAAAATGTTATTTTTTTTTTACCCTGGAAGTTGTTTGTCTATTTTGTACAATTCCTGCTATGATTTTCCTGCATTAACTCTCTCTCTCTCTCTCTTTTTCTCTGCAGACCTTTGTAGTACTAAACAGAGGGAAAACACTCTTCCGATTTAGTGCCACACCTGCCTTGTACATTTTAAGTCCTTTTAATCTGTTTAGAAGAATAGCTATTAAAATTTTGATACATTCATATCCTTTTTATTACCCAGTTACCTTTGTGTGTTCGCTGAAAATCTCTTACCTCTTGTCTTTTGCCCAGTTCACAAATATGAATGCCAGTCCTTTACCTGGAGATGTGGGTTGGCCTCAGAACATGCCCAAAATCCAGGTTTTTACTGGGTGAAAAAGCAGTTCTGTAGCCACATCCAGTGAAGGGAGATTCTCCTTTATTTTCCCTGTTTTTTCCCTCGCTGCACCCACGTGGATGAGCTTTGGAACAGATGTGACTTAAGGTTGTGCTTCATATGAAGGAGAGCTGGGCTTTAAGAGCTGCTGAAACCGTTAAATTGAATTAAAATGTAATTAATTAAATACTGAAATATTAGATAGAAATAAATAGAATTATTATCTGGAGTACACAGCCACAGCCACCTTGTCTGTAATTAGACACTGACTAATTTTTTGCCCTTTTGGCATCTCTAAAACATCCTCCTAATGGCAAAGCTCGTCCAAAATGTCCCATTGCAGGGCTCAGGGAGCTTGGGATCATCTGATGGTGTTATTAGGAGAAAAATAATGTAGTTTATTGACTGAGGTGCTTCACCCTGTTGATTTATTTACTTTTAGAAAATGGCTCTGAAATGGAAACACATTCACATGGTTCAGAGACTTCTATAATCTCCCTTCCTGTGTCTCAGATGGCGGAGAAGCATTTCCATCTTCTCACAGTTGGCTTGGGAATATTTTCTTTGGCTCTGTGTTATTTCTTGTGGCCTTTCCTCCCCTTGGCTGTGCTGGGATGCTATTATAAAATATATATATATGTTATATAGTATATAAATAGTATCTATAACACAGTATATTAAAAATACATAATATATTAATGAATATAATACAGTGTATATAGCATACTGATGCATGTGATACAGTATATAAAAATATATCTATATCAAATATTTCAAAATACATAAATTAATATATTAAAATAGTCTTATTTCCCTTGACTGGTGGAAGCATCTCAGCCCTTGTTAGTAGCCCACACAGAATATCCTGGAAATGATTGAATTTTCCTTCAGTCAGAGACCTTTGGGGACTTTTAAGGGAACATAAAGAGTCACCTTTGCTCCTTGACTTTGTCCCACAGTATTTAGCATGATCATTATGTGCACTATTTTGACCAACTGTGTATTCATGACTTTTAGTAACCCTCCAGAATGGTCAAAGAATGTGGAGTAAGTACCAATTGTTGCATTCAACCTTTATGTTTATAAGAAGCTCCCAAAATACTGAATTTGTTCCCTTGAGAACCCCGCTCCTCTTTGTGCTATTTTATTTTTTAGCAGGAGCACATTTCCTTTTGGAGCTTTTTATTCACCTTTTCCCACGTTTTCCCCCCGTGCCAGGTACACATTCACTGGGATTTATACGTTTGAATCACTAGTGAAAATCATTGCAAGAGGTTTCTGTATAGATGGCTTCACCTTCCTGAGGGATCCCTGGAACTGGCTGGACTTCAGCGTGATCATGATGGCGTAAGTCGAGTTTTTCCAGGGATTTCTGTGCCTGGCAGGGGACAAGGCCTTAGGAAGAGGGGCAGGAAAAAGAAAGATTTTAGGAGGAAAAAGAAAATCGAGAGAAACTCAACGGAACCTCCTTGGTTTTCCCAAGGAAAGCTTTAGACTGAGGGGATTTCAGCTCTAAACTGCAACAGCACGGAGTTAATGGAGCTGCTGCTGCTGCTGCTGCAAAAAAAAGGGTTTTTCTGAAGGTTGCCTTGATTAATACAAGATTTGAGGTGGTTCATGCACCAGAGGGGCAGGTCAGCATAGGAACCAAGCATCTTTAAATTCCAGTCTCTACCACTCCTTCCCCCTTGGGCTGTGACTGGGGGCTGGACTGTGATTAATCCATTAATAACCTATCAATAACCTGTTAATCAGCAGTGGTTATGAACCCATTTCCCATGAAGCTGCCGTGTCAGAAAAGAGAAATTGGATTTTCCTTCCTTGTTCTTTTTTCTTCTTCTGGATTGGGCTGATTCTCAGGATCATGGGCATGTCTGAGTCACATCAAGAGGCACATCCTAATTTCCTGGGGGTTTTTTTCCATATTGCCCTGAGCTGATGGTGGCTCAGACTTTGTCCTGCTCATGGAAACCTGGTCTTTGTCACTGGTACTCCGAGTTGCTGGTGGAAGAAATATTTTTGCCCTTTTACTTATAAGTAAATAAATAAATAATACATTATTTTATAAATACTCCTTATTTTGGAGTATTGCTTGTGGCATGGTTGGGTTCCCATATTCACCAATGTCTGATGGAGCAGAGATCACAGGGGAAGGCTCAGGAGCTGCATTTCCAAGGGTTCAGAGCACTTGAGTTGAAGTAAAACCCTTTAATCATATTTTGTTTGATTCTGCAGCCAAGTTTGTTGAGATTCCTGAGTTTTTGCTCTTTTTCTACCTTCTAGTTGTTTATTTAAATTATACACAAGGAGTTGAATGTTGTCCATGGCAAGCCAATAACCAGCAGCTCCCCAACACCTGAGTTTTTCTTCAGAGCAGTTGGGGATCTGCTGTGCCCAGTGTGAACACCTGAAACCAAACTGAGAACAGACTGAATCCCACCTGGGAGTTGGCAGTTCCTTCATTTCTCCAGAAATTACCAAATATCATCCCAGCAGCTTTAAAGGGGCATTGGTCTGTGAGGAATGGCTCAAATCCCTCACTGGTGTCTGTAACCCTTTCCTCTCCAGAGGCCAGGCTTTGCCTGTAGGCTCTGGTGCAATCTTTTTTTGTGTCAAGGGCATTATTTGAACTTCACTTAGAGGATCTGAGTTTTTTGAAGCCCTTGAGGCATTTCTGCACCAGGAAAAATCCTGAATGTTGAGCATTTCTTTGGTTTTTCATAGCAAGTTTCTCCCCACGCAGCACAGAGGAAATATTCTGTAAGCTGGGGTAAAATACAACCCTGTTACTTTGCACTAAGCCTCTTCTCCCCTGTGTATCTTGGGTTTATCCACTTGGAAAAAGAGGAGAATCAAACCTTCCTGTGGCTCACAAACAGACAGTGAAGCAGAAAGGATTAAAAGTGGAGGATGCTAATTAAAATGAAGGATGCTAATTAAATTGAAGGATGTTAATCAAAGCAGAAGATGATTATGTTTTCTTAAAAACATGAATTGAAGCAAATATACCTGAAACCTCTGAACTGAGGTGATCCTACAATCATGGAATCATGGATTGGTTTGGATTGGGAGGAACCCTAAAGCTCATGCAGGGCCACCTCCCACTAGACCAGCTTGCTCAGGGTGGTGTCCCCAGCTCTCCTCAAATATTTGGCACTTTTACAATTGCCCTCTTCTGCAGAGATGGCAAAGCTTCAAGTTCTCTCTAGGACTGTGTGAAGTTTGGGGCACCACGAAACCAAAACCATCCAAAGCTCTTGGAGAGGCTCCAGAGCAGGGACAAGGGGATGGGGCAGGCTCTGAGGAGTGGCTGAGGCTCCAGAGCAGGGACAAGGGGATGGGGCAGGCTCTGAGGAGTGGCTGAGGCTCCAGAGCAGGGACAAGGGGATGGGGCAGGCTCTGAGGAGTGGCTGAGGCTCTGGGGCTGTTCAGCTGGAGAAGAGACTGAGGGGAGACTCATTGGGGGCTGCAGCTCCAAGCTCTGCTCCCTGTGACCAGGGACAGGACACGAGGGAGCAGCTGGGGCTGTGGCAGGGTGGGATATCAGGAAAAGGCTCTCCCAGAGGGTTCAGGCACTGCCCAGGCTCCCCAGGGAATGGGCACAGCCCCGAGGCTGCCAGAGCTCCAGGGGTGCCCAGGCTGGGATTGCTGGGGTGTCTGTGCAGGGCCAGGAGCTGCCCTGGATGATCCTTGTGGGTCCCTCCCAGCTCAGGACACTCCATGATTCCAGGTGAGGAATCCAATCTGGGCAAGCTGGTTGAGGAGCAGAGAGACTCCAAGCACATTTTGCCTCTGCAGCTTTGTCTCTCTGTCCCTTTTCAATGCCAGTTCTGAAGCCTTTGAAATCACAAGCTGTTTCCTACAAGCAGACAGTTTATGCAAAGGAAGGTGACCCCAACGGTGCCATTAACTCTGGTTTAATTCTGCAGGTATATAACAGAGTTTGTAAACCTAGGCAATGTTTCAGCTCTGCGCACTTTCAGGGTTCTGAGAGCTTTGAAAACTATTTCTGTAATTCCAGGTAAGGCCCCGGTTGGTGTTTAGCTGTCGGGTGCAGGCCCCTGTGAGTGATGTATTGCTTTGTCTGTAGTTGTTGTTTTATTTTGGTGTGTGTATTGTCATGGTGTTTTTTGTGTGTGACCTCCCTCATTGCAGATATGTCACAGAGTTTGTGGACCTTGGGAATGTCTCAGCATTGAGAACTTTCAGAGTTCTCCGAGCTTTGAAAACTATCTCTGTAATTCCAGGTGAGAACCATTCCTCATTAAAGGCTGGGCTTGCGTGTGTCTCCCTCTCTGTATTTCCCCTCCCCTCCTGCACTGCTCACTCCTCAGAAACAGCACTGGGATTTTTTGGATGGGATTTGCAGTCTGTGTAACAGAGCAGTTTGAAATCAAGGCTCCTGGGCCATCAAATTAATGATGAGCAGGCTGTTACTCCATATTTTTCTGTCTCTTTTTATGCACATTTCATCCTGATCTCTGAAACTGAAGCCTTAAAAGTTTAATTCCAGATGAAAAGGTTCAGGCTCCTTCCCAGGCTGGACAGTTTCTTGCTCGGGGACTTGCCCTGTTTTTGTCAGTGTTTCTGGAGTTGTTTTAGGAATAATTTTATAAAGTAACAGAGCAAAGCCCAACCAAGATTAAAACCTTTCTGCCCATTTCCTGTGCCACCCCAGAACTGGACTTGTCAGGACCACCCTTCCCAAAGCTGCTTCTGGACTTTTAACTCAGCTGGGTGTCACAGGGCCCTTCCTTTATTGTGAAACACCATGGAGACATTATGGGCTGAGAATCACAGAATTCCAGCCTGGTTTGGGTTGGGAGAGACCTGAAATCTCATCTTGTTCCACCTCCTGTCATGGGAACACCTTCCTCTAGACCAGTTTGATCACAGCTCAGTCCCACCTGGCCTGGAACACTTCCTAATCCTGAATTCTTGTACAGAAAAGCTTCGTGCACCTGGTTTCTCAAAAGTGCCCCTAATTCTGAGATCAAACTCAGGTCTTACAGGCACTCAGGCATCTCCAGCTTCCTGATTTCCAGGTGCTCAGCCTGTTTCAAGGTACCAAAATAACTCCTCGATGGGTTTTGCTCTCCATTCCTTTGTGGTTTGTTCCCTCAGGCTTTCCCTGATGCTGGAGGGGTGGTTCTGCCTTCTCAGGCTGCCAGGGCACATCCCTTTTATCCCATCCCAGACTGCCAACCCCATCAGCTGCACCTGCCTGTTGTGCATGATGGTGATGATGGTGATGATGATGATGCTCCTACATGGCACCTGCTTTCCTTGCACCCAGTGAGAACATGCTGATGTTCCTGCTGAGCCTTCCTTCCTGTCTGGTGATATTTGAGAGCAAAAAAGATCTTTTAGCAGTGGCTCTGAAGGGTGGTTTTCATTCTCTCAGCCTGCTCCAGAGAGTAACTGGCTTGCTCAGAGGAGAAGCATCGATGTTCAAACCAGTTTTGCCTGAGTTTTGCTTTCTTGATTGCAGCAAAGTGGAGATGGTGCAGCTTTCAGGAGCTGGTTGCTGGCTGTGTGACAGCATGCCTTGTGTTCCCATGGAAGGGAGCAGAACAGCTCGGTTTTGGGTCATTCTCTCCATAAAACTCAACATTTACAGAGTTTTATTTCAAATGGCAGGGCTTGGGGCTGAGCCTTGCTAAGTTCAGCACATTTTTAATGTAATTTTTATCAGGGGGACAAATTGCTGCGTGTTTTGGTGGAGTAAAAGGGGGGATTTGCCACAAAAAAGGGGTGATTTGCCACATAAAAGGGGTGATTTGCCACAAAAAAGGGAGGATTTTCCACATAAAAGGGAGGATTTGCCACATTAAAGGGAGGATTTGCCACATAAAAGGGGGGATTTGCCACAAAAAAGGGAGGATTTTCCACATAAAAGGGAGGATTTGCCACATTAAAGGGAGGATTTGCCACATAAAAGGGGGGATTTGCCACAAGCAGCCAAGGGGATCCTGTTTGGCAGCTGGGGACACTGAAATGGCAAAATTTTGGGGTTTTGTATCTGTTTTTGAGGGAGGATTGTCCAGGTGTGTTTCTGCAGCACAAATCTTGTCCCTCTCCATTTTGTGGCAGCGGGAGGAATGTAAAGTATTTGAATAATTGGCCTTTTGGGTTATTTAATATGAAAGCATAAAGTGCTCTTTATGGGTTTGACCATGTATCTCAAGGAAAAGGTGATTTTTGGAACACACTGAATGTTAAAAGGGTTTCCCCTTCTGCTTCAGCACATGGAGTGAGAATTTTAACTCTGTGCTGAGCCTCTGAGAAGCTCATTTTAGTGTTTGGAGTGCCATCTACACCTTCTGTAAATAACTGGAATTAAGATGTGTCTGAGACAAGATAAAAATGGGAAATATTTCTCATTTCACATGGACAGGACTCTGTGGATCTGTGTGACAGGAGCAAACTGTGACACCCATGAGCTAAACCACCAAAACTTGGTCTTTCTTTCTTTCTTTTTTTTTTTTTTTGGTAAAAAACCTGTATGAAACCGTGATGCTCCTGAGAAATTTCCTACATTGGCACTTGAGTTTTTATATTTGAATTGCCCCATGGGGACACCCCTGGGTCACATCTGCATTCCACAGCATCCAGGGAATCCTGGACCCGCCGAGCACGGGGGTGATGGCTGCAGCTGGAAGTTGCTGGAGTTGTGTTTGCTGAAGTGTTCCCAGTCTTTTCCTGCTTCCAAACCCCTTTTTCCTGTGAGAGAGCAGCATCCAAAGCAGGAAGCCAAGCGCTGATGTCCGTGGGTGCATGTGCAGAGCCCTGGGATGAGCATGGCAAGAGGTGCTGGGGGTGATGTGTCTGCCACAGCAGCAAAAAAAAAACCTGCTCTGCCTTGGAAAATCCAGGGGAAGTTTGGATCATGGAAGGAAATGATGCTTCGAGATGGAATTCCTTTATGAGGAATGCATCTGCAAAGTGTTTATTTTGGAATCTTTATGTTCCTGGTGCGGGTCTAACCTCGCTTGGTCTACAAGGGTTTGGTAGAAGGAGGAGGTTGGAAGGGACCAAGGTTTCTGGCTCAGGGGTTTGAAATGTTCCTGTGGTCTCAGCTGGAACCTTGGATCTGACTGGCCCCAAATCCAGCTGTGGTTTATTTTTTTTTCCTCCTTCCTCCCTTCACTGCTCATTTATAAACCATAGAATCATCTAATCAACACCAGAAAGGCTGATTAAAGGACCTTAATTCAGTGTCATTTCTGCACCCAAAACTCTAGCTAGTCACCTAAAAACGAATGCTGAGTTCTCCCCACTCACGAGTTCTGCCTCTCACGGAGCAGACTGGTGTGGGAAACCAGCAGAATTCCTTTTGGAATGTCTTACTTTGGGTCCTGAGCCTGTTAATGATCCCAGTGGCCTCAGTAAATCCCAAAGCTCTGGGTGAAACCCTGCCCTGGCTGTAACCAAACCCTGCCCTGAAAGGGAAAATTCTGCAAGGGAAGGGAAGTGCTGAGACAGTTGAGTTGAGCAGGAGAAACCCAAGATGTGGAGAGTTCAAGGTATTTGATCTCTGTGAGTTGTTGGAGTCTGTGCCTGAACGTGCCCACGAGGGGTTTGGTGGCAGCAAATCCCAATTTGATCCTCATTTTACAAACTGTGTGGGAGAAGTGATTCCCCACGTCCTGCTGCGAGGCTTGGCCATTCTCAGGGACAAACATTGGGATTTTGGTTTGTTCTGACCATTCCTTCCCTCCATCCCAGCCTTGTGCTGGCTGGAAAACCTGACCACACATGGTTGGTTCTTCCCAGGAGCCTGCACCATTTATAGCCACAACCTTTCCCACAACAGAATCATTCTGAGGTGCTGTAGTAATTTGGATTTTCAGTGTGTTTTCCTTCTCCAGGAGTGATTTCCAGTCTTGTTTCCTTCTCCACAGGCTTGAAGACCATCGTGGGTGCCCTCATCCAGTCTGTGAAGAAGCTGTCGGATGTGATGATCCTGACAGTTTTCTGTCTCAGTGTCTTTGCCCTCATTGGGCTCCAGCTGTTCATGGGCAATTTAAGGAACAAGTGTGTGATTTGGCCAATTAATGTGAATGAGACTTTCCTGGATAATGGCTCCAGGGGCTTCGACTGGGAGGAATACACCAACAATATGTGTAGGTATTTCTGCAGTGAGGCTCCCTAAAACCTCCTGACTTGGCTGGATGCAGCTGCCCAGGAGTTCCAGCATGGCTCATGCTGTGGTGTGTGTGGTTTTCTCAGTAAAAACCCCATGTGCAGAAGTTTTTCAGGTTTGGTTTTTTTTTTTTTATCTGACCTTGTTGAGACGTTGCTAGTTGAGTTAATCCTTCAGAAAAGTTTGGATGTGCTCTTTTAGCTAAATAATTTGTACAAAACTTATTTTTACTGATAAATTTCTCGGCAGTGGTTTTTTGGGGGAAGGTTTTAATAGTGTTATAGTTTATTAAATCCTCTAACTCTGTGTGTGAATGTAATCTCTTCCTTTTCATCTTCAGCAAATTTTTACATCATTCCTGGCGCCCCTGACCCTTTGCTCTGTGGTAACAGCTCAGATGCAGGGTGAGTGTTGAGCTTCATTATCAATCAGCTACCACTGATGTTGCCTAAAGCTGGCAAAACCTTTTGGAATATTCCCTGTTGCTTCCTCTGTTGGTTCTGGTGTTACTTCACCAAGTTTCAAATTTCTTAATCTCATTTTGAATCCATTTCTGATGCAATGGAAGGGACGTTTTTCCCTGTCAGGGGGCAGGTCTGGCCACCAGTGGTTGACAGTGGCATTATTTCCCCCTGAATCCAGTCCTAGGGATCATCAGAGAAGGGTGGAGGCTCAGAAATGGGAACTTGCCACATGCTGTTGGTTTTCCACCCTGACCTGCAGCTCTTCTGGCCCCAGCTCCTGCTTTGGGCTCACGCTGAGGGAAAAGCTGCACCTTGCAGCATCTAGGACAAGGATGTCTCTAGAGGACAGGAAATAGGAGTGTGGACTCACGAAAAACAGCGAGGTTTTGATCAGAGATGAGGCAGAAGTTTTTATTTTGAGGTTTTGCAACCCCTTTTTATCAGGTGTTCCCATACAGGTCAATGTGATTGTGCAAAGGAGCCACCTCTGGTACATGGGTGGAAAAAGAGGAAAAACCCACTCAGAACATGTGTGTGACATTGTTCTGAGAACCAAAACCTATTTACAAAAACCAGTTTTTGAAAGAGAAGCTCCCAAAAGACTTTCCCTTGGGAACAGCTCGGCCACTGCCAGGCCGAAAACTCCCTGAGGCTCAGAAAATCATGGCCACACAAGGAGAACTGGGCTTTCCTGCAATCCTGCCTGTCAGTCTCCTCCTGTGCTGCCCTTGGCCTGCGAGGAGCTGCTGTTGGTTGGGAGGGTGGTGGCAGGGAGTGTGCAGAGCCCTGAGCTGGCTGCTGTCCCTCCCCAGGCAATGCCCAGAGGGGTACACGTGCATGAAGGCAGGACGGAACCCCAACTACGGCTACACGAGCTTTGACACCTTCAGCTGGGCTTTCCTGGCTTTATTTCGCCTTATGACTCAGGACTTTTGGGAAAACTTGTATCAGTTAGTAAGTAAACCTTTCCCTTTGTTGTTGTACGTGGGGAGAATTTGGGGATAAAACAGGAAAAGCTTTGTTTTAATTTCTTCTCTCGCAAAGAGTGAGTAAAGCAGGTAAAGCTTCACGGTGAGATTTTTTTTTTTTTTGGAGGGGAGGAAGGGGGCATTCAGCAGGTGTTGGACTTGCAGAATTCCAGAAGGGATGGTGGGTCCAGCTGAGCTGTGAATTAATTTGAGAGGAAGCTTAGCCCTGGCTGCAGGAGGCTGTGGGTGTTGAGCTCTGCTCACAGAGGGTGCTCTTTGGAGGGCACAGAGTGTTCTCGTCACCTGAGGGTGATCTGGGGACCTTTGCTGAAGCAGCTTTTTCTTGATTTGGGTGGTTTGAAGGGAGTCTGAGCATTGGGTTTCACACTGTGCCTCTGAATTCCTTTGGATGTTCCCTTAAGGGAAGGGGGTGGATGTCACCTTTTGTGTTCATGGCTGAGGAATGTGCGCTCTGCAGGGAAAATGCTGAGCTCTGGAATATTCAGCACTGCTGGATTTTCTTAGAAATATTCAGGTCAAAAAACCTGGGATCAGCTCGTGCCTCTCATGTCAGGGAAGCCTGGAGTTACTTCTCTTGCCCTTTTCTAATCCCTCTGCCATTCTTTTCCACTTCCAGACTTTACGGGCGGCAGGAAAAACCTACATGATCTTCTTTGTGCTGGTGATCTTCGTGGGATCCTTCTACCTGGTGAATCTGATTTTGGCTGTGGTGGCCATGGCCTACGAGGAGCAGAACCAGGCAACGCTGGAGGAGGCAGAGCAGAAGGAGGCAGAATTCAAGGCCATGTTGGAACAATTGAAAAAGCAACAGGAAGAAGCACAGGTGAGGAAAAAAAAAAAAAGGAATTCCTGGCTGTAAGGGTGGTGAGGCCCTGGCCCAGGTTGCCAGAGAAGCTGATTTTACTACCTGCACGAGCAGACTATAAAA
This sequence comes from Anthoscopus minutus, assembly GCA_013399455.1. NCBI lineage: Eukaryota > Metazoa > Chordata > Aves > Passeriformes > Paridae > Anthoscopus > Anthoscopus minutus. The sequence continues at coordinate 27,343 of VWYI01043060.1, forward strand.
ATTCTAACAAATTCTGGCTGCACGTTTCCTCCAAGGAGAGAACAAACATCTCAGTCCTTCCCTTTTACTCAGGTGCATTGAGCCAAACTCTTGTCTTGAAGCAGGAAATGGAGCATTAATTGTGGAGAGATGTGATTTATTTTGCCTTCCCTTGCCTGCACCCTCAGGCTGCTGCCATGGTCACCTCGGCAGGGACGGTCTCTGAGGATGCTGTGGAAGATGATGGTGGGGGGAGGATGTCTCGGAGCTCCTCGGAGATTTCCAAGCTCAGTTCCAAGAGTGCCAAGGAGCGTCGGAACAGGAGGAAAAAGAGGAAGGACAGGGAGCTGTCGGAAGGAGATGAGAAGTGTGACAATGAGAAGGTGTTCAAGTCGGAATCTGAGGATGGCATGAGGAGGAAAGCATTCAGGCTGCCGGATAACAGGCTGGGAAGGAAATTTTCCATCATGAACCAGGTAGCTTTGTGTTCCTTCACTAATGTTTGGGTTTGCTTGAGGTCAGGATAATATTCTGCTTTAATTCCTCAGGGGGTCTGCCCACTGTCCTAGACTGGGTTGGGTCAGAACACTTAAGGCCCCAGTTCACGACTCTTACACGCTTCCCCTGGCAGGAATTGTTCCTGAGGAATCCAACCAGGTAACTCCTGCACTGAGACAGCTCAGCCAGCCAGGAGTGAGGGGTGATGGTTCCTGCAGGCCTGGAGAGGGAGGGAACAGATGGAGAGACACCTGGAGTGCCAGGACGAGGGGGAATGGCTTCCCAGGGCAGAGCACAGGGTCAGATGGGACACTGGGAAGAAATTCCTCCCTGTGAGGGCAGGGAGGTGCCACAACGTGCCCAGAGAAGCTGAGGCTGCTCCATTCCTGGAGGTGCCCAAAGCCAGGACTTGGAGCAGCTCAAAGCAGCAATTCCACCCCACAGCAGCCAAACCAAACATTCAAACTCCCCCCCAATCCTAGGAGCTCCAGCAGTGCTTCGTGTCCATCCTCCTCACTCCATCCTTCCCCTTGTCCCCCAGTCTCTCCTCAGCATCCCAGGCTCCCCTTTCCTCTCCCGCCACAACAGCAAGAGCAGCATCTTCAGCTACAAGGGGCGCTTCCGCGAGCCGGCCTCGGAGAACGAATTTGCGGACGACGAGCACAGCACGGTGGAGGAGAGCGAGGGCAGGAGGGACTCGCTCTTCATCCCCATCCGCGGCCGCGACCGGCGCAGCAGCTACAGCGGCTACAGCGGCTACAGCCAGGGCAGCCGCTCCTCGCGCATCTTCCCCGCCCTGCGCCGCAGCCTCAAGAGGAACAGCACCGTGGACTGCAATGGTGTCGTGTCCCTCATCGGGGGGCCCCCCTCCAGCATGCCCGGGGGCCGCATCCTGCCCGAGGTAACGGGGTCAGCAGCGGGAGGGAGCTGCCTTGGGATGGTGGGAGCTTAGCCAGAGGGTCCTGGGCATGGAGAGGGTCCTGAGATCCCCACAGAGAGGGCACTGAGATCCCCACAGAGAGGGCACTGAGATCCCCACAGAGAGGGTCCTGGGCACAGAGAGGGCACTGAGATCCCCAGAGAGAGGGTCCTGAGATCCCCAGAGAGGGTCCTGAGATCCCCACAGAGGATATCCTGAGATGGGCGTCTGGGCGTCGCAGGTGTTGATCTGGTCACCAGGGAACCTTGGTGAGATGCAGTGGGTGGGTGCAAGGGGTTCCAGCTGTGTGCTCTCAGCTGTGTGATTCCAGCTGTGTGCTCTCAGCTGTGTGATTCCAGCTGTGTGCTCTCAGCTGTGTGATTCCAGCTGTTTGCTCTCAGCTGTGTGATTCCAGCTGTTTGCTCTCAGCTGTGTGATTCCAGCTGTGTGCTCTCAGCTGTGTGATTCCAGCTGTGTGCTCTCAGCTGTGTGATTCCAGCTGTTTGCTCTCAGCTGTGTGATTCCAGCTGTTTGCTCTCAGCTGTGTGATTCCAGCTGTGTGCTCTCAGCTGTGTGATTCCAGCTGTGTGCTCTCAGCTGTGTGATTCCAGCTGTTTGCTCTCAGCTGTGTGATTCCAGCTGTTTGCTCTCAGCTGTGTGATTCCAGCTGTGTGCTCTCAGCTGTGTGATTCCAGCTGTGTGCTCTCAGCTGTGTGATTCCAGCTGTTTGCTCTCAGCTGTGTGATTCCAGCTGTTTGCTCTCAGCTGTGTGATTCCAGCTGTGTGCTCTCAGCTGTGTGATTCCAGCTGTGTGCTCTCAGCTGTGTGATTCCAGCTGTTTGCTCTCAGCTGTGTGATTCCAGCTGTTTGCTCTCAGCTGTGTGATTCCAGCTGTGTGCTCTCAGCTGTGTGATTCCAGCTGTGTGCTCTCAGCTGTGTGATTCCAGCTGTTTGCTCTCAGCTGTGTGATTCCAGCTGTTTGCTCTCAGCTGTGTGATTCCAGTTTGGTGGTTCCAGCTGTGTGATTCCAGCTGTGTGATTCCAGTTTGGTGGTTCCAGCTCCGTGATTCCAGCTTGCTGGGGAAAAAAAAAAAGGCTTAAAATCAAGAATTGAGTCCTTAATTAAAGGACTATTAATAGTAGGAGCCTTGGTGTATGTTGGGGAGTTTCATACAGAACTATTTAAAGAATGGGAAAACCAACCCGATTTTAAAGGTAGTTGTGGATGTTCTCCACAATAAGATAAAATATTTGAGGATTAGAAGGAGATGCAAACAATCTTTTCACTCTCACTAAATTAAAGGGGCAGCTGTTAGTCAAATAATGAGTTTGTCAAATATTCTTTTTTTAATCACTGAATTCTCCTTGGCTTTTTGTAATTAGTTGAATGAATTGATATTGAGGAACCTTTTAGTGGATCAACATTTCCAAGTGCAGGAGAGAAATGCTCCAAACACAGAACATCGGTTAGTGGGGCATAGAAGAATCTGGATCCAGTTGAAACAACATCACTTGAGAGAGACCTAAATCAATTGTTTCTGAGAAAATCTGGTTACCAAGCCTATTAATTCCAAGCTGTTTTTTTAGTTACTGGAATTCTTGTAACTTGTTTGACCCTAATTATTCACGTTAAGCATCAGTTGCCTACCTGGTTTTGTTCTTCCTAAGTCAGCACATTAATTCAGTTTTTTGCTTCAGGATTTAATCCTCTTTCTAACAGCATGGATGTGGAGGGAACAGTGACCAGCACAGTGCATGTGTAGAGAGAAAGTAGCAATTAGCACTTATTGTACTAACTCTATGCAGAGAGCCAAAAAAAGCCCAGTTCTCTGTGAGTACCCAGGATTTTCTGTGCCTGGCAGAGCCAGAGCAATCCTCAGAGGAAAACTGAGGTGAAGCTCTGACTCAAGGGCAGCAAGGTGTTCCTTGCCAAGGTGGAACTGGCTTCACCCTGGGCTGCACTGGGAGAAATCCCCAGGAGTTCTCCTTCTTGTGGCCGAGCTTCTCTCAGTCTAATTTTCAGAGAGAGATTTTTGAAATAAATGTTGACACTGTCAAATTAGAAACCTTGTTAATTTGTGTGGTTCAGGTGAGGCTGGTGTGGAGTTCTCACTCTGACCAACTGGAAAGCTGCTGGTGAAGGAGTCGCTGCCCTTCTGTTTGGTTGTAGTACACAGAACAAAGAACATTGCATGTAGTTAGAAATGCTCTCTAAAATACAGTCTGTAATTTGTCTGAGGCTGCAGAACACTGACAGAAAAAAGGGGTTGAGTTCTGATTTGGCCACTTCCACACTGCAGGAAGGTGGGAAGGACAGAGGGATGCACAGAATATCGAAAATGCAGAATATGGAAATGCAGGCTACGTGTGAGAGAGAAGACTCAAGTCTCTGTTGATCACCCATCTGAATTTTGCAGGGTACCACTGAAATTGAAATTAGGAAGAAGCCTGGTGGGTCACTCTTGGTCTCCATGGACCAGGTGAATGCATCCTATGGAAGGAAGGATCGGACCAACAGCGTCATGACCGGGCTGACCAACACCCTTGTGGAGGGTAGGTGTGGTCTGGGGATTAGAGGATGGGGTTCCAAGGAGACCCTTGGGCTCCTTCCAGTGCCTAAAGGCATTCCAAGAGATCTGGAGATGGACTTAGGGCAAAGGGCTGGAGGGATGGGACACAAGGCATGGCTTCCCCACTGCCAGAGGGCAGGGTTGGATGGGATATTGGGAAGGAATTGTTCCCTGTGAGGGTGGGGTTGCCCAGAGAAATTGCCCCATTCCTGGAAGTGTCCAGAGTCAGGTGGGTGAGTTTAGAACTAGCTCAACTCACCAACACCCTGGCTTAGTGGAATTCAGCTCCCCCTGCTTTAGAGCAGTACATATTCATGCATGGTTTTGCCTAAATCCGCCTCTTTTAGATCTTTATTAATAAAGAAATATTTATCAGACTTTATTTTACTTGGGTTTTGCACCTGAATTGCGTAGAGATGGAGGTAGAGGCAGCAAAGAGTTGGAACTTTGCAAGGAAGAGGACGCAGTGTGGAGCTCAGAGGAGCAGGGCAGTGTCAGGTACGGCTGCTCTGCCATCTCCCAGGCACAGCAGAGAGCTTCCTGTGCTGCAGTCCGTGGCAGAGAGGGACTGGAGCTGCACTGAGAGCTGCAAATGTGGCAGCTGTCAGAAGAGCAAGGAGCTGCTGGATGGTGGGAATTCTGGAATGGACAGCACATGGAGATGAGATTTTCCCCAATGTGTTTAAGCAGGAGCCAGCAGGAATTCATGAACAGCAGCCACATGCAGTTGATGATCTCAAATTCCTGCTGTCTCCTGCAATAAAATTGTATGAAAACTGAATATACTTAGAAACAGAGCAGGGTTTGGTGCCGCTCCCCTCCTGCGCAAACGCCCACGGGCTCCAGTGCCACGGGCCTCTTTTAACTTCAGAAATTCCAAGGCAACTAAATACTAAGCAACCAGAGAACCAATGGGGAGGAGAGCACAGTGGTCCTTTCCCTCCCCATAAAAAAATGAAAGGTGAGGGTGCACAGCTGCACAGCCTGACTGGAACCAGCAAGTCAATAAATGGGGGTAGCTCCTCCTTTGTGTTTTTATTTTTTTCCCACCCCATAGCGCTTGAGATGAGCCTGTGTAAAAAAAATGAAAGTCAAAATGGACGCAGCATTTCTGTGTTTGATTTCTGTAAATGGATGTAGTTAGTTTTAATCAGGTTATTCCTGATGAAAATCCTTCGCAGCGTTATGTCATCGCTTTCCTCTTTTAGACCATGTCTGTGTTCAGCACAGAATTCATCCCAGTTATTTAAAAACTGGCACCAAAGGCAGTTTGGAATCTGTAACTTTGGTTTGAACTGCTCTACCTTGATCAGTTCTGAGTTAAATATAGCTCTTCATTTGGAATAATCTGCATGGAATCATCCTGGTGTGGCTACAGCACAGGGTTAGAGCTGCAGCCGTGCTGCCCTGGTGCAGGTGTTGTGTAGGGACAAGGGAGAAGTCGTGAAGCTCAGTAAAATCATGAAATCCTAGAACCCCTGAGGTTGGAAAAGAGCTTCCAGGTCTTTGGGTCTCCCCCTGTGACTGATCGCCACCTTGTCACCAGCCCAGAGCGCTGAGTGCCACACCTGCCATTCCTTGGGCACGCTCAGGATGGGGACTCCAAACCTCCCTGGATGCCCCTTTCCAAAACCTGACCACCCTTGCCATGGGGAATTTCCCCTTGATGTCCAGCCTGCCCACAAACCTGACCCAGCTCTTCTCTCATGTCACCTCCATGGCCGTTCTCACATCTGTTCACAGTGTACAAATTCCACGTTTTGTCATTTTGTAATTACAAAAATCACAGTTTTGTAATTCTTCAGCCTCGGAGGTGAAGCCTGAACTCTGTTTTGTTTTGTACCTGCAGAGCTGGAAGAGTCCCAGAGGAAGTGTCCCCCTTGCTGGTACAAATTTGCCAACACCTTCCTGATCTGGGAGTGCCACCCGTACTGGATGAAGCTGAAGGAGATTGTGAATTTAATTGTCATGGATCCTTTTGTTGACTTGGCCATCACCATCTGCATCGTGCTGAACACGCTGTTCATGGCCATGGAGCACCACCCCATGACCCCCGAGTTCGAGCACGTGCTCTCTGTGGGAAATCTGGTAAGAGAGCAGGGCTCTGTTCTCCCCACAGGCCTGCTCCTGCTGGGATCCCTGCATTATTGATGTGGGCTTGGATTTAAAATCAATTGCGCTGTCGGGACTTAGCCTGAAGATCAGAAAATAAGCCAAAAAAAGACTTTTTGCCTGTTCTTTGTCTGTCTCTCCTCCCCACTCCAGGTTTTCACTGGGATTTTCACAGCAGAAATGTTCCTGAAGCTCATTGCAATGGATCCATACTATTATTTTCAAGAAGGCTGGAACATCTTTGATGGGTTTATTGTCTCCCTCAGTTTAATGGAGCTGAGTCTGGCAGATGTGGAAGGACTTTCCGTGCTGCGATCTTTCCGACTGGTATTCCATATTCCAGTTCTTTTTCAATGTTATTGTCACAGAGCTACCACAAAGCTTCCAATCAGAGAATCCTGGAATGTCCTGAGCTGGAAGGGACCCACCAGGATCATCCAGGGCAGCTCCTGGCCCTGCACAGACACCCCAGCAATCCCAGCCCGTGGTCCAAACGTCCTTGGAGCTCTGGCAGCCCTGGGACAGTGACCACACCCTGGGGAGCCTGGGCAGGGCCCAGTCAGGGTTAGACCCTTTTCCCATTCAGGATTAGACCCTTTTCCCAGTCAGGGTTAGACCCTTTTCCCAGTCAGGGTTTAGACCCTTTTCCCATTCAGGGTTTGACCCTTTTCCCATTTAGGGTTAGACCCTTTTCCCATTCAGGGTTTGACCCTTTTCCCAGCCAGGGTTAGACCCTTTTCCCAGTCAGGGTTAGACCCTTTTCCCAATATCTGACCTATCCCTTCCCTGACTCTGTTCCAGCCATTCCCCTCACATTAAGAATTTCTCACATTTACACAGGACAAGGGAAAACACTTTTTTTCTGGGTTTGGGGAGGACAGAGATCGAGTGGTGCCATTTTTTGTGGTCCCTTCTTTCTTCATGACTACTCTTTATGAGATCTGAGCAGCAGCTTGTTGCATTTGGGCAGGGAATGGTGGCTTTTCCTTTGGGAAGGGAGATCATCGTGGCGGGGAATAACAAAGTACAAAATACACAAGCCCAGATTTCCAGAAAAGTTCAGCACTCTCTGCTCCCTGTAACCTCAGTAGCAGAAGCATGGACTTACCTTTATGTAAAATACGAGATGATCACTACTTAAGAAATTCTGCTTTATTTTTCTCTTGCTTTATCTGTTTTGTTTGGTTTTTTTTTTTTGTTTTGTTTTGTAGCTGAGAGTCTTCAAACTGGCCAAGTCCTGGCCCACTCTGAACATGCTGATAAAAATCATTGGTAACTCAGTGGGTGCCTTGGGGAATTTGACCTTGGTGCTGGCCATCATCGTGTTCATCTTCGCCGTGGTGGGAATGCAGCTCTTTGGCAAAAGCTACAAGGAGTGTGTGTGCAAGATCAATCCGGAGTGTGAGCTACCCCGCTGGCACATGCACGATTTCTTCCACTCCTTCCTTATTGTCTTCCGTGTGTTGTGTGGGGAGTGGATTGAGACCATGTGGGATTGTATGGAAGTGGCAGGACAGGCCATGTGCTTGATTGTCTTCATGATGGTCATGGTCATCGGAAATTTAGTGGTCAGTAAATGGTTACTGGTGGGCTTTCTTGGTTGCCTCTGGGTGGGGTAGGACTCGGGGAGAGCCCAGGATGAGGGTAGTGGATGGTTTGTGAGTCTGTTCCTGCTCTGTGGAAGTCCCTCTTGGCTTTTGATGAGTCAGTAGTCCCACAGATTTTGGTAGCATGGTGTTAAAGGTGTTTTTTGCTTGATGAGGACCTTAAACAGTCACCCATAAATGAAGCGTTTTGCAATAAAAGCTGAAGGTATGAAAGCCTCAGTCAAAAGGGCCAGACCTACACCTGATCTAAGGGGGCAAATAAGCTAAAAGAAGCAAAACTTAGCATTTTAATTACCAGAAAACTAAATAATTTGGTGCACAGGGGAAGGTCCTGAAGCATTAAAATGAAGATGGAGGTTTCTTTTAAAACCTGCCCACTGGCTCAGTCATGAGGTGCTGCTGTGTGCAGGAATCGGCTGTGAAACTGCACGGCCTGGTGTGTGGGAGGTTGGACTAGATCATGATGCTTCCTTCTGGCCTTAAATTTTATGGAGGAAAGTCTGTGGAGGAAAATGTGAGCAAGAATGAAGTCACATGAACAGTCGCAATTCCTCAAAGTAGTTGTGAGCTCTCGCTGAGATTACCCGGTCTTGCCAAGGGATTTTGATAAAATAAGTCCTGGGGATGGTCACTGAATGTGGGTGAGGAAATAGAGCTGGGAGTGAGCACTCAAAATGCCAAGATTTTCTCCATTTCCTTTGAGACAGAGACAGGACTGAATGAGTAAGGCTGGATTTAAATCCTGTGGGGATTGAATCCCTCTCTGGCATCTGCAGCCCAGGTCCTGCAAGGGGCTTGGCCCAGGGACCCCTGGAGCTGCTCTGGACCCCTGGGACTCCTCCAAGCCCTGTGCTGCACCAGGGTCCCTGTGCAGGGAACTTTTTGCAGCGTCAGGATCTCATAGCTTCAACCTTGAGCACCTGGATGAGTTTGTGGGACACCAGAGCTGGTTTTCAGTGCTGTCCAGAGACAGCTCAGCGGCATCAGCAGGGCTTGGGTTGAGCTTTAGGAATCCCCCCATTGTGTGTCAGTCCAGCATCACCTCTTCCCTTTCAGGTGCTGAACCTGTTCTTGGCCCTGCTGCTGAGCTCCTTCAGCGCAGACAACCTGGCAGCCACGGACGACGACGGCGAGATGAACAACCTGCAGATCTCGGTGATCCGCATCAAGAAAGGCATCGCCTGGACCAAGGCCAAGGTGCGGGAGTTCATGCAGGCTCACTTCAAGCAGAGAGAGGCCGACGAGGTGAAACCCTTGGATGAGCTGTACGACAAGAAGGTGAACTGCATCGCCAACCACACCGGGCCCGACATCAACAGGGACATCGACTTCCAGAAGAACGGCAACGGCACCACCAGCGGCATCGGCAGCAGCGTGGAGAAATACATCATCGACGAGGATCACATGTCCTTCATCAACAACCCCAACCTCACCGTGCGCGTCCCCATCGCCGTGGGCGAGTCCGACTTCGAGAACCTCAACACCGAGGATTTCAGCAGCGACACGGACCCCGATGGCAGCAAGGAGGTGGGATTGGGGTGCTGGAAATTCCTTGGGGTTCTTTAGAGCTGGAGATCTCTTGGCAGGGTCGTTCCAGCTCAGAGCTTGGGTGCTGTTGGGTTGTTCTCAATGTGTAGGGTGGCCGAACTGGGTCAACCCTTTGGGTTTTCTTTTTTTGTTTCGTGAATGAAGCAGAGGAATTTTTTTTTTTGGTCTTTTGGGATTGTTTCTTGTGTCTTATCATAGGTTCTGAGCCATGGATGGTGCAGGCTCTGCTCTCTCACAAACACGAGGCCGTTCTACCCTCAAGGAGACAAAATGTGCCCTTAGATACAAAACAAACAATCCCATTATTGAACTCTACTTATTCCAAGCATCTATTGTTATTACTTTGCTACCAATAACTAAGTAGCAATCTATTCACCTAATTTGGCACTGGGGCTAATTCTACCCAATAAGATTGTGCTTTTAACACTGCAGAAAATGGGGTGAGGGAAGGAGAAGGGAAACTGAGGCAGCACCCACAATCCTCCATCTTGAACCCTCACTTACACCCATAGTATATAAAACCTAAAGAATACATTTTCACTAAGCAATAAATACCAACTACACTATTTAATTCGCATTTGGGTTGTTTCCAGCCCCTCTGAAAGCTTTGGGAGCTTTTTTCCATGGATGGAGGTTGAAAATTGTGCTTTGCTGAGGGTCAGGAATCCCCAGGACAGGCAGAGAAATATTCCCTCCATGCTGGGTTCTCACAGGGTGTTTCTGTTGTGATGTTGTCTTTGCACTCAAGGCAGAAGTTTCTTGGGCTGGTAGCTGTATAGAAAGCCATAAATACTAAAATAAAATTATATAATTATGATGATATATAATATATATAATAATTATATATATGTAATTATATATGTGATTGTAAGACATATCTCTATATCTATAATATCTCTATATAATATATAATCACATTATATACATATAATACACAATATAATTATATATAATTATATATTATAAAATAACTATATATTATATAATAAATATTCTTGTTAGAGATTATATAAATATTATTATAGTTTATATTGTCATTATTATAAATAATATAACTAATATTATTATATATTACATATGTTATATCATGTTATATATAGAAATTATATATAAAATTATATATATTATAATTATTATTGATACATTATTNNNTATATTATAGTGTATATATTCATATTACATTATGAAATTATTAATAACTAATAATTAATCTTTCAGAATAAATAACAATAAATACTTCATCCTGCCTGTCCTGTTAACATGAGACATAAGCTGGGTCGGGATCTCAGTGATTAAAATGAGGAACCAATCCCAGCAATAAATGTGACTGCAGCTGGGCCCTGGTGCAGTTTGGTTTTTGTTGGCAGCTGGGTTTTGACTTTTGTGCTGCAGAAACTCGACGAGAGCAGCTCCTCTGAGGGCAGCACCATCGACATCAAGCCTGAAGTGGAAGAAGTCCCCGTGGAGGCACCAGAGGAGTACCTGGACCCGGATGCCTGTTTCACTGAAGGTGAGAGGGGAGTGAAGGAAGAGGCTTTGGGCATGTTCTGGAAAGTTCTGGGTGCTGTGAGCTCGCCTCGGGCTCAGGGAGTGAAGGAAGAACATTTTGGGGATGTTCTGNCACTGCCTCTAACCAAGGCATAATACTTTGAGAAGTGACCCTTTAAAAATGCCATCTTTTTACTCATGAGATCAGCTTTTAGGTTGTGTGTACCATGTATCATAAAATCATTAAATGCTCTGGGTTGGAAGAGACCTTAAAGATCACCTGGTTCAAACCCCCTTCCATGGACAGGGACACCTTTCCATGGAGGAAATTATTAATAAATTATATTAGGAAATTATATATTATTCTTTTATATATATATTGTATAGAATTATATCTATATATATTTTATAATAGATATATCATATAGAATTATATCTATTATATATTATATATATAAAATAGATCTATATATTATATAATATATAAAAATATATATTAT
>VWYI01043061.1:0-77108 GCA_013399455.1 Anthoscopus minutus
GGCAGAACAGAGCATTCCGCACCACTGAGTGCTAAAACGAGAGAGAGACTGGACTAGAGGTAGTCATACTGAGCTCCATCTTTGAACAATAGGAATAGGGACGGTACCTGTACATCTCAGCATCCTACTCTCTATCCTGACAAAGATTTTACCATTGTAAAAGGTAAAATTCCCTCCAGGCCTAATAATTCTTAGAAGAAATGGGTAGCCAAAGGATGTGGTTTATCTTGAATCTACTCTTTTAACATGTCTTGTTGAAATGGTTTTTCCCAGTTTGATTTAAAGACTGTGTAGAGGGCTCCAATCCTTCTTTGAGCAGAGTTACTGGACTGATTATGTTCTGGGGTAAGTGGAGTTATCTGAAATACTTTCTTGCTTTAGGTGTACTGAATACTTGCTTTCCTCCTTTAGCTATTATTGTGAGACTGTTCTGTGCTTTCACCCTTTGCTCTATCATTTCCTTTTTGTGTTGTTTCTCCTTTTCCAGGGCATTTTGAAAAAAATTCACTTGCAGAAAGCAATGTAGATTCTAGTTTGGTGCTGAGCTCTGTTTCTGCACAAGGAAAAAAAAAAGGTGTGCTTTTTTGTATTTTCTAGAATATTTTTGTGATGTTCACATTATCATTGCATGTATTGGTTTAAGAGTGCAATCACTACAGCAAAGTAAAATGTTGCTACTTTATATGGTGCTATGACTAACACTGTTATGCCACAACCTTTCAGCAGCACATGACCACTCCTCATTTGTGATGGAAAAGCTGCTACAAAATTGAAAAAGTAGCTCTGCAGGGAGAGCATGCCATGACCTAAAAGCTAAAAGCACATTTACAGCTTAATAAAGGGTCTAGAAGGAAAACACATATTTTTCTGTTGCTTTTTGCTTTGACTTTCGCTGTGTGTGTACTGGAAGATGAAATAATTTGTGATCCCTTTTGGAGAAGCAGTTCAGCTGGTTTTAAGAAAGCAGAGAATACAACCAAAATTGGTTGTGTCTATGCCTACTACTGTTTGTAAGGTAAATGCTGGGGAGGAGTGGAGTCTGATGATGACAAGATGTGACAGTAGACACACATGCTAAAGATAGTGCTATTAAGGTTTTTATGAGGGTTTAATATGGCTTATTTTACCTTTAGAAAGTCTCTGTATGAGCCTTAATTACTTAAGGACTATGCTAATCTGAGTTCAGGCAGTTTAACTTGAAATGCCCCTACAGTCCACTCAGATTGTGACAAACCCTTTCCTTCACATTCAGTGGCAGTTTTGGCCTCGGGGAGCTGGAAAACATCCTCCTTACCCAATACAGTTCTGCCTGAGAGCTTGGTTTCTAAACACAACATATAACAAAGAAAGAATGCTCTTCTAGTGAAGTTGGTGCCATCCATGTCACCTTACTGACAAAATAATTCCTTCTGCTTGTTCTTGCTACACAGGAAAAAACTTTAGACACAGAACATTTCCTACTAAATTTGGAGCAGAGGGATTCCAACAGCCTGGCAACCACGCTGGCTCATCAGTCCTTCTGCTGTGATTCATACCCTAGTTTTACCTGCACCACCACCTTATCTCAAAGTGAGGGGATCAGAATGACCAAACCCACACTGCTCTTAAGTGGGCCTCAGGCTTCTCACATTGCCATGGTGGTATTCTCTATAGGTATACCTTATTCTTCAAGCATTAAGGATGGGGATTTCCCATAAAACCATCTATAAGAAGGAGAGAAAATGACAGTGAATGCCCAAGTGTGCCATTCTTTTTTACAGACCTGTGGTGTTGTATTTGCCCAATAGGCCCAAGAGTGGTTCAACAGGATTGTACTATGCTAAGAAACAAAAGGAGATTTCCATAGGTATAGAAAAGCTATTTGGCTCACTTTAGAGAATCAAATATTATTTAACTCACTGTCAATCCAAGCTGTATGAAGCAAATCCACAAAATAACTTAGAAAAATGTTAAGTGAAATGTGTATACAGGATGGGACAGGGGAGGAAAATGGAGGAAGATGGTCTTTCAGTCTAGGTTTAAACAGAAAGACTATTCAGACAGGACTTCTTCTTTCCAAAGGTAAAGGGACCTGATAATCTGGGTGTGGGGACAGTAGCAGGGCAGGTTGGTACCATCTGTGGCTCAGGTTGGGGTGCAGACACATACGGTTACAGGCAGAGGAATCTCCAGCAGTGCAATAGTGATGTAAGCTGCCAGTGTGACCTCGTCATTCACTCCACCCTGCAGGCAAACACAAAAGTACTTGTTGATCCCACATAGGGCCACTGGCTTTTCCCTGTGCTACATATCTACATCCTGCAGGGACAAATTCTCCCCGGCCTCCTTTTCATGGTGAGTCCTGCAGAAGATGCTGCTGACTTCTTCCTGTTTCTGTGACAGCCCACATATATAACTCCTCACTCCTTCCCACACCCCAAGTGCTGAAGTAACTCTGTTGATCCCAGAGTGACTTATGGTCAAGTTCCAACCTGACAAATCCCATGTGAAACCAACCAGGAGAGATGTTACCTTCATAGCATTGTTCAGGAGTGTCCCAGAACTGCGGAAACAGCCGTTCTCCTTCTGCTTTTGAGTAAGCCAGTTCAAAGCATCCTGGATGTGCTTCTCCTCTATGAAGATATGAGGCCGGGCCTGGGCAAAGGACTTGAGGACAAAGGCTGTGAGCCTGAAAAGTGTAGAGGGAACCAAGACACCCTGAGTAGGCCCAGTATCCATCAGAGGTCATAGGGCCCATTTAACTTCCTCCCCACTTCCACTCCAAACTCCACAATGACCAAGTACAAGAGAACCCTGGGGAATGAGAGGGTATGGAAAGCAGGAATGAAAAGCCAGAGGTACTGAAGTCTTACCAGGTATTTCCAGCTTGCCCATAACGTGGCCCAAAGGTGCTATAAGAACCATCCCGGTGTTTGTACTTCAATTGTCTTTGATACCCTGAAATGAAGAGTGAAAATATGTTTCAATTTCCACAGTGCTTTTCAAGGAGCTATGCAAAGGAAATGCAGGAGACATGGGACACACTGTCCCCACTGTCCCCCTTGGCCATGGCACAAATGTGACCTATGCTGCTCAGTATTATAGAGGAAGTTCATGGAAACCACCAGCTCTGAATATCTCTATTCTTGTGCTCTTCCTCTCTCCAAAAACGCCTGGAAACCGGCTATCTGTGGTCATTGCTGCTCTCTGCCCAAGACTTCATGAGGAGAGGTAAATGCATCCCAGACTTGAGAGAAGTGGGAGAGTGGTTCCCAGAGGAGAGCTGATTAAAAATGCGAGCCTTATACAGGATAGGAATGCAGAAAACAGGATAAATTTCTTTGAAGGAAATGCAATTTTCCTGCAAAAATAACTGAGTCTCAACAGCCCCTTGCTACCCAGCAGATGCGCACCATGTGCATATGTACTGATGTTGTGTCTGTCATCATGCCTCGGCTAATATAGTAAAATTCTGCCCTGGGCAAAGATGAGCAATACTTTCCACATCTCAATCCTATGAAGAAGTCAAGATCTACATAAGCAGCAGCCATGATTAATGGTTATAGACTGATTTATGTATTTCATATAAACCTTTTCTTATGGAGGGCAGTCCTGAGTTATTGCCAGCCCTGGACTTTTTCTGTATTCCTATTTGGATGCTGTTGTCTCTCACCCTCTACCTCCAACTGAGCGATGATGATCCTTCTTACAGATACTGTATTGTATACCCCTAACCTGCCAGTACCCTGTTCCTTTCTAGAGACAGCCTCCAACAGATCATCCAGGCCACTGGCCAACAGTGTCCTTATCCAGTAGCCAAGGGAAGGGATGAACAAAGGTAAAATCTCACCGCTCACTAAGTATCCAATGGCCTTAGATTTGACCTCTTCACTCAGCTGCCCAGTCTTGTTCAGGTAGTCCAGAATGTAAATGTTGGGTGCAAACAGGACCATGTTCTGCTCCCCACAGCCAAAGGGCATCTGGAGGAGCTGGTGCAGGTTCTGCATGGCAGTGCCCATGATGTCACCTGGGCAATGAGACAATTAACAGGGTAAATTGGTCATTAGGCTGAGCACAGCCTGAAGTGGCAGTGTTTCAAAATAGCATGTGACACTTTGAGGAGGTTTCACTTACCTAGCACTGAGAAATATGCTCTGGCTGAGCCATCCACTACAATCTCTGGGAGAACCAAGGAGACTGTGTCTGACACTGACTCTTCTGGGATAAAAAGCAAATTAATTTGGTTACAATTCTAGATGGATCCACAATGCATGGGTAGCAGGTATTCATGAGGGAGACACTATCCCCCTGAAGAGGGGTTTCCTGACCTCAACAAATCCATTCATCTGTAATTTTGTTGATGAATTTTCCCATCCTACAAATTTTGTATTGGGCCTGCCATACCCTCACATACAGACTTCTACATGGCATCATCAATCAGCCTTGACTGACAAATACACCTTTCCTAGACTATTTTTCTGGCCTTTTATGCTTTGCTGGGCAGACTTGGCTTACTGCAGAGTCCAGTTTATGATTTTACATTAAAAAATTGTGTTAAATAAAAGGCATTAGCAATAGCTGTCTCAAATCCCAAATACACTCTCCTTGCATTGACCCGGCCAGTCTCCTAAAAGATTTCCTAAAAGATGTGCTTCTCCCTCTCTAATTGTAGACACTATCCTCAGCTCCTCTTCTACAGGAAGAATTGTTTTCACTAACAGTTGGACATACACCTAGTTTGCTCTATTTTATCAGATCCCTACATCTTTCTTCTCAGAGTGGAGCACTCACAAACCTTTTATTCCACCTTTGTCTTTAGTTTCTACCTCAGCAAAGAAAGTTTTTGAAAACAAATGGCTCTTACCAGATGCACAGAGCACAGAGTTGTATGTGGTTTCCACTTCAGTCCCTTCCGGCTTGGGGAAAAGGGCAAGAAAAAAAAAAACCAAAAAATGAGAAACAAAAGCAACAAAGAAAAGGAAGAAGTACCAGAAAGGAAAGTAAAATGCACTCTGGGAAAATTGCTTAGAAATTTTTCTCCTCCATGTGCTAAACTGAGGATAATCAAAGACTGTAACATAGTGGCTAACTACAAGTATGAAATGTAATACATTTTCTTTCTTATTTCTGAGAGAGGTGCTGCAGCTTCACAGATTGTGATGGAGATAACATGCAAGGTGATGTTATTAGCAGAGACATGGGACCTGGTCATCCAAGTTGCCACTCACTGTGGCCCATCCTAGCAGAGCTCTCCAGGCTGTGCTGATGGCTGAGTGCCTGGCACATGGGGAGAATATGCACGCAAGAACTCTGACTGGTGGCAGCTAGTGCACGCCAATGCACCTACAAGTGACATGCTACAACAACCAAAATTTACATGTGTGCCACTGGTTTATAAGTTCTAGTCTAGTCTTTGAAATCAGAAAAGAATCCCTCTTTTCTGTTGAGATGGGTGAAAATATTTTGCAAAAAACTCAGGAGTCAAATGTTTTCTAGTAAACTTCTTTTTGTTGGAATTTGTTTTAGGTGAACTCTGCACCAATTTTTTGACCTCTAAATAGCAGAATTTTCATTGTTTCACTACTGGTTTCCAGCTTTTGCCAGATGATATTTTTCCCCAGCATGTAAACAATGGTGTTAGTGTCTTCACTTTCTCACAATCAGAATATGTTGTCTCTCACTCTTCAGTATGAAAAGACAGAAGAGTATTAAAAGAGCAGGGAAGAAAAAAAGGAAAATGAAAATCCTTTTTTGATAAATTGTGACAGAACTAAATGCTTCTGTTTGAAAAGGCTTCTTGTTTGTTTCAGTATGTGATTCTGATATGCAAATAAATGAGAAATCCATTGTTTTGTTTGATTTCCAGCAGGAAATTAAAACATACAAACTGTAATTGTTTGAAAGATTTTCCTTTTGAGATGAGAAATTCCTGGGTGAAAAAAATCCCTTTTCCCAAAGAGCTCTGACAGGCTTGGTTGCTCAAGGGGCAGGAAGATGCCCTGGGGTCTCTGACACATTCATTTATCTCTTTCTCTGGGATGCACTGCCTGGTGCAGGGAATGCTGTCATCCATGTGCCCAAGAAAATGCAGCTTCACCCCAAGCATGTTACACTGCATCCATCCCTGCTAATTCATTTTTCAGCCTCCGATGATAATCTCCAATTCCATCCCGTCAGAGCTTGCTATAGATTAATTACCACACTACAATAACAGGATAGGATGAGCAATCTCTCAGACACCCTGACAGAAGTAACTCTAATACTCGTTCAGTAATTTACATTCCCCTGCTATCTGCGAGAAAAGACTTTACAGTGCTCTATCTTCCTGTACCTTCAAAGAACAAACCAGGCTTTTGCCTAATGCATGTATGAAACTAGGAATATTTCCTGAAATGTTAATCAGTTGTTCATGTATTATACATTCAAATCCATTTGTAAATAATTCACAAAAAAAAAAAAAAGTCTAGCAGATAAGACTGTTGTTCTATCATTGCATTCTGGTTAGCAAAACATTTCCTGAAGCTACATGAATCCCATGTCTGCCTTACTGAAAACTGGAATGTCTGCATTGTAAGGAGGACTTATTATTGTATAGATTTCCCTATACAACAAGCTGGTACTTTTTGTTTGCTAATAACATCACTGGGAATCTTATAATGAGGATTAATTTTATGACTGGCAACTTACCATGTGAAAAGCTATGTTTTTGTTATTGCAAAACACTGTTTAAGAGAAGAAGTGTACAAAAGAATGTAAAAAAAGGGTTAGTTACACTGTTTTGAACATTCTTGGAAATGTTATAATGTAATAAATGTAGTAATTCTTAAAATTGTATTAACAATTCAAAACAGTGATGGTAGTTTTGTTTAGAAAAATTTGTAGATTGTAGTGACTGCTCCATATTCCAGAGTACTGGAAGGAGTAGAAGTATAAGCTTTGCAGCTAGTGTTTTATTCACAGCTGATCCCTGTGACTTATTATAGGCAAACTCAAAGATTTCTCATTTATCTCTGATATGATGTGTTGTCTTGGAAAAACCTGTCCTTATTGCTTGCCTTATTATTCCTGTCCCTGTATGTAATGTAGAGGGACATTTGTGAGATGGCAACATTATGAGTTACGGGCTCTATTGACCTGTGTTAGATTCATCAGTGCTTCTTTTGTAAAAGCTTGCAGAATAAAAGTCCCACAAGCCATTATTGCTGCTCTCAGGGCTGAGCCAGTAAACCTTTATCACACAGCAGCTCTTGCTGTTACTATTGCTACTTTTCTGTGCCACCAAAATTAGTACCTCCACCAGCAGCTGTCTGATGATCGTGTCCTTCCGCCCTTTCTCAGGGGTCTCCACAATGTAGTTCCCACAGGGCTGCTGGTTCTGTAGGGCCTCAGTGGTCACTGAGAACTCCACCTGTCCTGGAGGAAACAGGGGTCAGTCAGCCCTGTCAGGCAGAGCCAGGGAAATACAGGTTTGTGATTGTGCTGGGAACTCTGTGATGCATTACAGAGAAGCTTTTCCAACAGGAGAACTAAATCTGAGACAGTTTTATCTTGATCCAGATGCAGCCTTCCAGATCACCTCATTTGCAATGGCCACCCAAGCAGGTGTTAGTCCATTTGTATGAAAAGTAGTCATAAATCAAATGGTCTTTTCTGGGAGGCTTCAGAGAAAGCAAGCTTTGATTAAAAAATCTCAGACCCAAACAGGTCAAACAAAACATTCCTAGCTCCCCAACTGGAATGTCTGGGTTCTTTGCATGCATTAAGGGAATTTGTGATTTCTGTTAAAATGTTGGGAAAGCCGTGGCCTGTAACACATTGTTTGTTTAGGACCTGGAAACGCTACATCCAGTATAGTGTCTCAACCTCAGGGTTGGACTTCTAACGAAGAAGATCCTTCCAAACAGGTTTGGAGTCACCTAGATCCTCACATCAAAGATCTGATGCCATACATTGATATCTGATCCTAGTATCTTCTTTTCATCTGGTCTCTTACCTAGAGATCTTGGTGTAACTGCCCAAGCAACAGTTTTCCTTTCATTCACGCAGATGCAGTAGGAGTCTTCCTGTTTTCCCACTGGTACAGCCAGGAAATGAGTAGATTCAGCCAGAGACACACTGACCTGCCAGGTGTGCACAGAGGGATCATGAGGTCTGGACTTGCAGAGAACCTGGAGCTACTGCAGACAGCGAAGTACATGGAAATAGGTAGTGGAGCTGTTATACCGTGGGACTGAGCACCTTATGGGAATTGCAGAGCAAGAAATGCCTGATAAAGGAGGAAATGACTGAAATTTGTACAGTTGTAGGAGATCAGGGAGGTAAGTGTAGAGAGCAGGATCTTTGGGAAGGAAATCGATTCTGGGAAAACGAATAGCATGGACCAGTTGTGCCATGAATTAAAGATCTTCCTCGTGATTAGTTAAGTGAAGGGATAAAAAAGCAGCAGTGGGAAAGCTAGTAATGGAACAAAGGAAAATAGAATAAGTGAATGAGGAAAAGTGGAATAAAGAGCCTGAAAATAGCAAACAAAATAGGAAATACAGGGACATAAGTGAAAGTGTATTGGAATGACTGGATAAGTGCCCCTCCTTGCTGCATTCCTTTAGAATAAAAATCTCTATTTATAAAAAACTAGCAAAAGTGATTGAGATTCTGTACTAATCGCTTCCCAAATTTTCTTTTGTCTTTTTTTTATTAGAAAAAAATGTGGTAAGAATGGTGAAGCTATATAGCTCTCCTCAGTGTTTTAGGGACAGATGCAACAAATTACAGGAAGTCTGCACATTCCAGCAAGTCTTCTGCGAAGTTCTGTGATGTGAGACTAGAGGCTGAACACAAATATCTACCCTGGTGAACCTGGAATTTCCATTTGGGCATGCAATGATTCTGTGATCTGTGAAGACCCCAGGTTCTCTATTTCTGTAGAACAATTACATAAATTTGTGATGACAAGGCTAGGGGTCTCAGTAGCAGAACTTCAGGCTCTGAATCAAATGCAGCTTTCGAAACTTTGGCAGGAAAACACATTCCCTCTTCATTGAATATAACAAGGATTTGTATGTATGCACATCTACATGAAATTACATTTGCAGATCAGTCATCTGGCTGGAACATCTTGTTAAAAATGGCCCACTGCAGTCTCCCCATGGCTGTTAGGCTGAGCAAAGCTGTGAACATCCCTTACCCTGATGCAGGCAGGCAGGTAGTTGAAAACGGTGGCTTTCAGCGTGAAGGACTCCCCACGCACCACAGAGTAGGGCATGGTCAGCTCCACAAAGAAGGGCTGGAAGGCTCGGAGGGACACTGTAGGGGACAGGCCAAAGCCTGTGTCTGCTGAAGTGCAGAATGCATTGGCTTTCCACTCAGTGATGGTGTCAGGGATGGTCACTTCTAGATCAGCTTTTCCCTCAGAGCTGGTGAGGGACAGAGAACAAGATTTCAGTTATATTCTGGTGTTCATCTATTCTCCTCTCAGCCTATTGAGCAACATCTGCTGAGGGCAAACCCCCAATCAGCTGGGATATAGACACTGGCGTTTGCACGTTCCTTTAAAGCATCCTATACTTAATCCTTAAAAACCCTTAAAAAATCCTTTTGTCTACTAGAAATACTCTTTTCACTGAAATGCCCATGCATTCACTGAGGCTTTAACCTAGTCCAAGGTTTTGGCCTAGTGACCACACTCCATTCTCTTAAACACTTACTTCACTGAAACTATGTCCCAGATCCACGTCTCAGGGAAGTACTTCCGGACAGTCTCCATAGCATTGCCATCAACCATATCATCTGCCATGTCATAACTCAGTTCTCCATGCAGACTCATTGTAGAGACTAGCAAATTCATTTGAGGACAGGAAGAAAGGAGAAGATATGTCAAACTCCATTCTAAACCAGGAATATACTTTCCCTTTAGGTAGTTATTATTCTTAGGTCAAATTTCAAAATTGGAAGAATAGCTTTGACATCTTGGCCACTGGAAACATTCATTTCTCTCTTGCCATCTCAGTATTAAATTTTTCTTAATGTTGCTGCACTTTGTACAGAGGTTGGGTGAAGTTGAGCATTCTTCTCCCACTGCCAATAAACCCACCAGTGCCGAAAGAAACATGCATGATGCTGTTTTTGGGGATATATTTCTATAGCAATATAGAATCAAATGTGAAACTTACTGTCCCCAGATATTACCATGACACCTAGTTTAATAATCTCTTTGAAGAACTGATTGCATTTTATGCATGACCAGAAACAGAAGCTACACTTAGCCCTCTGTCTAGGAATTTAAAAAAAATTAATATGGGTCTTTACATCTCTGGCCATTAGCAAATACATAGGAAGATGCTTTCTCACAGTGTTGCATGCTGTTGTGCCTTATGAAAGGCTTTTCCACCAGCCTTAGAAGAGTTTACATCTTCTCAAAGCAGACAGCTGTTTTAAGCCATGCTCTGATGACAAAACCTCCATTTCAAAACCAAAGATCTGGTCTCTTATGAGTAGGAAGCTAGAAGCTGTCCCTTGACCAAAAGCTACAATTGTTTACTTGGAGCTGGGGTACTGTACCACAGAAGTCAGTAACTGGAAGTGATATAGGTGAGTCTTTTATATAGTCTTTCTAATCTCAGATCTGTCAAAGAAAACAAGCAAACAAAAGCAGCTTCATTCTCCTATCTTCACAGTCACTAAACCTGCATAGAAGTGGCATGACTCACCTAGCCCCTCATAGTCATGTAAGTGGGGAAACTGGGAACAGAACCAAATTTCTCTGCCCCCAGTGGTAAAATATCAACCCATGGGATTGTTCCACCTTCTCATTTGTGTTGGCCCACTTTTGCTCTAGTTGTTCCTCTAGCTATTCCTAGACTGTGGCTGCCTAGAAGCAGATGCTCCTTTTTTAGGTGTTCATAGCTGGACTCAGATCTAATGGGAAAAAACCCCACACTGCTTTGTGCTGAAAGACTCCTTTAGGGCCTACAAGCCCTCCCCTGCCACAGGAGCTGCTGTGGGAGTCACCAAGCACATATGGCTCCAACCAGGCTCATCTGGCTGCCTGGGAAGATGTAGGCAGAGGTGGATCAGTTTCATATTTCAGGACTAGGTCCAGAAGGGAAGGATCCTGAATTAGGTTAGCATATTTGAACACAATCAGATCTGCCTGTGTAATTAATATTCAAAGACTCAAAGAGGGAAGGAAAGAAGCAGGGTGGTAAATTTTAGGAGGTTGTGTGAGAGGTAAAACCAAGAAGGTACTAGAACCACTGTAACTCCTTTCCATCATGTGTTCTGGGTAATGCTCGCAGAGTTCAGGCTTATGGATCTTGCTGCTAGTGAAGACTTTTAAGCCCAATTCCTAGTAAACAAAGAGAAAGAAGAACAAAAAATATGCAAAAAAATGGTTTGAAAAGAAACCTTATTTAGTATTTCAAGAATAGATGTACCTAAGTCTGGTATTTATGAGAATAACAAAGGCTTGTTTGTAAATTCCAGACAGGCTTGGCACAGATGTGGAGTCTCTATCATGTTATTGTCATACAAAGGCTAAATTCTGACATGAATGGAAAGGTAAGGTCACAGGCCTACCTTGGGGACAGCTGCCTGGGTGAAAATGGCCTGTGTGAAATGCACTGGAGTGAGGGTATCCAAAAAACTTTGTGCAGGACACTTTGGATGGGTATGCACGGATTTGTGGGTTATCAAAATTGATACTTTAATAAAGACCTATTTAACCAGAGGAAGGAGACAGGAGTGAATGAGGAGTTTCTAATATTATGGCACTAGAGGTAATTTCTCAGGACTGTTTCCTTACCCAAGCTCATTTGCAGGTGTCTTTGCTATGAGATCTTTCAAGGTTTTAACAGTTTAGGTAAGCACTCAGTTACTATTTATGGGCTATGTAGATGTGGGAACTGGAGCTTGTTATTTTCTTGCATACAAATATGAGCAAGTTTACAGCAAATGAGCTTATTTTTTCATTAAAAAGCCCTTCAGGGCAGGTGAGAAGAAGAGAGGGGACTGAATTCAAAAAGGGAACAAAAGAGAAAAATGAAAGGCTGATGCTTACTTTGAGAATTTCATAGGCATCCCCTTCACCGTCAGAAGAAATGGGTATGTAGAGAAATCCATTTAATGACAGATTGTCAAGTGACACACATGGATTTACATTGTCTTCTTCTAAGTAGTAGTCCCTGAAACTATAACCCTGGCTTTCCTTCAGTGGGAGAAGTTGATACACCTGGGGAAATGCGAACAACAAGGGACAATGCAGCAGGTCACCACTTACAGGGGCAGACACAACTTAACACTCCATTGGTAAATGCCAGCTTCTAAAAGGCAAGTGTAAGGAAAGCAACTGTAAAAATACATAGCCCCGTGTCTATAGTGGTGTTAGTGGATACTTGCTTGGTTTTTGTACTTGCTTATTACCAAAATAGCCAAGACTCACAGAGCTGGGAGAAAGCTCATTTTCAGGCTTCATAAGGAGAACACTCTTATCCACTGCACGGAGGGCACATAGGGATCTTGGAGAGGTGTGGAGTTGCAGATGTGTGTTGGAAGCAGGAAGACCTTCCTTGGGTGCAAAACTCAATCTCACCTACAAATCCAAAAGGAAGTTCAAGAAACCACTTTTCCAGACATTGCTACATTATTCTGACACTTCTAGCCTTGTGAACTGATCTCTGCTAGTGTCTAAGATATATTCACCTTTGATCAATGTAATTAAAAAGGATGAGTGATTCTCTTTTTGTTTCTGTCTTACCCTACTTTTTATTTTCATAGCTTTGTAGCTTATTCTGGTCTCCAGTCCTCAGTCAACATCTAGTCAGAACATTTCATGAACCCATTGTGAATTCTGCCTTAATTCTGGAAATCTAAACTGAGCTGCTGTCTGCAAGACAAGCATGGATTGCATAAACCATGACTTATACTCACATTATTGGGGAGGCACATTTCAACCTGGAAATCCTCTGAACTGGCAATGACTTCCCCACTGGGTGAAGTGGTGTACACAAGCATCTGTGCCACAGGAGCCATTGCTGCCTCAACAGAGAAGCTCAACCGAAATGTCCCATAAGCTAACAGAGAGAACAAAAGGTGATTCAATATGCAAGAGGTTCCAGTATATGCAACTGCCTTCCTCAGATAAAAAATGTCAAGTTCACTCATGCTGAACATAAAAATGGGGCTGGAAAACTGACACATGACTAAAATTGATGGCTGATGCTGAAGATACCTGCAACCAAAGGCTGATTGTGAATTGACAAAAGACATGAGTTTGGAGGGCCTCAACCTGCCTTCTAGATTCTTCCCAGTTAACATGTGGCATAATTTCTTTATGCTCCCAAGCCCTTTTTTCCCTCAATATCCAAAATCTAAAAAAAATTGTTGATGCAAATAAATGCAACATGATTGTTACAAAGGGTGACAGTGGTCAAGATTGCAGAGTGGCTGAAAGAATAACTTGGCAAGGTTGTTGCTAAGCAAGTACTTATCTGGAACACCAAACTATTGTGCCAAACACAGTAGAAAATGCCTCTCTGTGCTGGAAAACTCTATCTGGGCCTGAGCTTTATGTCATAATCTAGACAAGGTGACAGAACATCCCTTGGTACCAGCCCTGGTGGGAGTTTAGTCACTGCTGCTAGTGAGGATACAGAACTTGGTACAGCACACCAGATCTTTTACTGCCATAATCTGTTTATAACCACAGCAGTGCAACTCCTTCTCACAGACTCTCAAAATGTCTCCCTCTTCTCATTTTCAAAAGACCTTTAAAGTTGTATCACAGCCTGCCTCTGCTACTGAAAAGTGTAATCCTTGGACATTTATATGAATAAATTTAAATACGTTGATAAAAATATATATACATGTGTTTGCATGCTTACCAGGCAGGAACAATAAAAAAATAAATTAGGGAAGTGAGAGAGACAAAGAAATGGAGGCACACTCCCTGCTTGTTGTACATGTGAGTCTCACAACACCGGTAAGCATCCATGTCAGAATAGGGTAGAGTGGCCATCAGAACATGCTGATTTTAGGAAATGGCCAAAACATTACACTTATTTTTGGTAGAATTTTCTAACATTTTCTCATTAAAAAATAGCACCTTTTAGAACTCAGAGAAAACAAAACTAACCAAAGCCACTTAATCTAAAAAGGCTTAATTTGGAAAATTCAAATGTGCATTACGTGCAAAGTTTGAACGAAATGTTGAATTCATATTGAATTGAAGTAATTTATCTACATCCCCTTGCCCCAAATTACCACCAGAAATGCTGAAAAGGCATAGATCTGCTCACCATCTCCAGGATTCACAGTCAGATCATGGGTGTCAGCTAATACAATTTGTCCCTTGGCCATCACCTGTGTAACAGAGAAATCTTCCTGGAATTATTGTTACCAGTGTTGAAAGGCAGGAGAAGGAATGTTCACTGGATTAATTGTAAGAGTGTGAGCAACACCAAGAAGATGCTAAACAAGTGCCAGGCTGGAATTTACTGGGTCTTTGGAAACAGAAATATTTGCACCTAGGAGGACCACATTGATCATACTTGGCTTTTGTACATAAAAATGCATTTTTCTTCTAATCACACATAACTTTGGGAGTCATCTGCACATTTCTAAGGATTTGGAACAGACTGGAGATCAAAAAGTCTCCTCATTCCTCTCTCAGTTGCATCATAAAACAATATGAAGAAAAATTTCACTAGGATTAGTTTCATAACTGCACAGAACTGGGACAGAAGACCACAGGCTGCAAAGAATAAGAGCTTGAACAGGGTACCTGAAGTCAGGCAGTAAACACTAGCCTAAATGTTTCCCGTAATTCCCTCTTTTCTAGAAAAAGATTCCTTTTGCATAGTCAAAAATGCTTTTTATTCAGTTACTTTTTATACAGAATATTTATTCCATAACACCATATTTGAATTTCAAGATGTGGGATCCAAATCTGTAAAAACAGAAGTTCTTTCAGTGTTTGTTTACCTGCTGTATTTACATACTTACAATACATTTTCCCAGGAAACTGGGATAAACAGGTATCTTGTCCTTCCATTAATTGTTAGCAGTCTTGAAAATAAGCACATAGACATCTGTAGTACAGGTTTCTGGTTTTTTTTTTTTTTGGATATCAGCCTAAGTCCCTTGATGTTCTGTGCAGTCCACCAGAACTGAAGTGTCTGTTCTACTGATATTTTTATTGTTTTCTAAAGCTACTCTCCTCTTCTCTGCTAATGTCATTAAATGGGATAAAAAGAAAAACAGATTTAGGAAAAGACATTGTATTTGAATATTCATTTGATTCTTTCTGTTCTCTCTCTCGAGACTGGCATGTCATTGTTAAAGTGACTGGCATGTCACAGTTAAATTAGTCTCTCTTCTGATCCCCAAAATGAACAAATCCATAGTTCTTAATGCCAGCTTTTTACAGTCTGTTCCAGTTTGGTCTCCCAAAATTCTGCACACAGAAGACAGAGAAAAGGGAAACATTAGGGAAGCGTATTTAGATTGCACTGTTGCAGGCCACACTTCCCATTTTAAATGTTCTCCATCATTACTGACCATCTAGTAGTGCTCTGGCTGCTCATCATGGAACATAGCTAGAGGTGACACAGTACTTTCTGTGGCCATAGATCAAAGTAACCCGAAATATGTCTTACCAAATAATAAATGACAACTTTCTTCTGCTGCCCTATGGCCTCTGGTGTGAAGATATAGTGCACCTGGACCTCTGCTGAGGAGCCACAACTTAATGTCTCAGGCTTTGGCTCAATTTTGAGGAAGCTCTTACTGAGAGAGTAAGAGCGAGTTACTCTGCGCGTGGTGTGCTCATAGGATGGTGTCATCCAGTCACTGTCATAACAATTCAGTTCGGGTTTATGATCTGCCTGAGAAAGAAAAATAAAAGGCTCATACTCAAGCAAAATCAGATATAAAGTCACATATAAGTCCACAGAAAAACTCTGGATATGTTCTGTATTTCACATTCTTAGGAGATTGTGGATAGCATGCAGAGAAGACACAGAAGAAATTTGTCTTACTTTCCAATTGGCAGAAAAGACTGATAACCCATGGACAGACATTTCCCATGTTGAAGTGAAAGACAGAGGCTTACCCCTGTCTCTGCCACTCACTCGGATTTCCAGGGAGAGTTCTGTGAAGCTGGTAGTGTCTATGGAAAACCAGGATTGTCCCTGCTCATCTGTAGTGTAATTCCCTTTGAATTTGTTTCCACCCACAGTAATCGTGATGGTTTCATTGGCAAGTGGAGCATCAGTGCCATCGACCAGCTTCACCTAACAAAGGAATGACAAACTTCAGGTTTTAGACTAGCAACAAAAAACCAATTCCCAAGTAATACATCCTCTTCCCTCTTTTCCTCCTTGCCAGGCAGGAGAGCTCTTGATAGAGAAGAACAAAGGAAAAGAATGTGGAAATGTGTGAGGCATACCCTGAGTTGTCTGAGGGAACAACTGAGAAAATTCTCAGTAGAACAACCCGGTCAGCCCATGGAAATTGTCTGTTAGGATCCTAAGTTCCTCAGTAGTTTTAACTCCCCCAGCTAGCTTACTTTGGGACCTCCACCAGGTTTCACCTGCCTCCTGAACCACGCAACCCGCACACCCCACTACTCCATCTGATGGGACTGTGCACTTGTGTGTTTGCTGTGCCATTCATTGCCCATGGTCTCAGAAGTTCCCTACCATCCCAAAGAGTGGGATCCCTGGTTTGTACGCATAGTCCAACAGGTCAAAGCGGATTCTGCTCATGGTGGATGTGATACCACAGGAGCCTGTTCCAGTCATCTCTATTCCTGCGACAGAGCATATAAAGAGGGATTATTAATGAATTTCTAGTCATGTTACTCTACTTTCCTTGTATTTGCCAGTTCCTTCTGTCAGCCTGCCATCACTTTGCCTTCTTCATGTCCTACATACCTGTGCCATCTTCTGTGATTTTGCCTTGTACTTCAATGCTCATCTCATATCCCTTGCGTAGAAGCTGAAATATCTTGGTCCTCACCACACCAGAAACACACCCATAACCATCTGCCTAAGCAAGGGATTGGAGAGAAAATTGAAATTCTGTGAACAAAGTTTGTGCCTTGAGGAATGAGAATAGATACCCCAAACCCAACATGCTTAACTTCTGTTCATGAAATTCCAGAGTTTCTTCAAGGGTTGTCTTTAAGACTAGAACTTGTGTTCAGCCTGTTTCCTAGTGTTTCATCCACACATTTTCTGAGTTCTGTTAGGTACCTGACACAGAGTTTCCCAGGGGCCACACTGGTTTCCTTGATAATTCCCTCATGCCTTAGATCTGTTTTTCTTTCTGTTTCTTCCACTGTCTTCTCTCTTCATCTTGTTGCTGTTTCTCCCATAGTCGTCCCATATACAATACCACCTCATTTTTATTCCTTGTTCTCTACACAGCCTTCTTGTTTTCTCCTCATCTTTGTTCCTTGCTTGCAGTCAGTCCCTCTAACAGCTAGAAAATTCCTTCAAAGATTCTTTTCTCAGTTTGTAGAACAATACCAAAGACCTCACGGCTGGCAGCTGGAGGTTTGTCACTAGTTTCGATGGAGTCAGGTTTTCATAATCAGTTCTGTTTCCAGTTTAACGATCCCTCTGTTAAGAATGCCTTCCTCTGAGATTCTCAGCTTTTCCCTGGAGAGAATGCTATCTCTGATGCCTTACTATCTCCCAACATATTTGATGTCTCTTGAGACAACATTGCGGATTAACCTTCAGAAAAACTACTACATTTTGATCCTGGGACTTACCTGTCTAGTGAATTCTTCACACACAGATTCTGCTTCTTTTCCGTAACAACTTGAAGCAGATTGGGAAAATTTCCGGCATACTTGGACATTCACCAAACCAGGAACAGGCTTCCCATAGGTGTACCTAATCACAGGGTGTTAAACAGTGTATCAGAAAAGGAGACAATCAGTCACAGTCACACTCAGACACACCCCCTAAAGACCTCTGTGGATGATTTCCTAATGATTCTTAAAGGCTGACTAATCTGACATTTTAGTGATTTCCATAATTTCTATAGTGAGATCCTTCCATCATCCATGGAAGATGCATTCATCCTGTTCTAGGTGCAATGTCTCTGCAGAGAAAGGTTGACTTCAGAAAATTATTTCAGCCAGGAACATTCTTGTATTAGAAATTGCTCAGAGTTCAATGAAGAAATGGAAAGGCAACCAGGTACTCAGAAGGAGCGATTATGAGTTAAAAATGAGAACACTGGGTTTGCATCACCAATTTAAATAATGTCTTATCTAACATCTTGGAGCATTTGAGGGTTTAGTATTGGCAGAGAAGCTCTAATTGAAGAAATGTAAAGACAGAAAATGTGAAATAAACTGGGAAGAGAAAGACGCAGATTTGTTTGACATAATCTTTTAAGGAACACGAGCAAGACCCTTAACTTTGATTGTTCAGGCCAAGCAGGAGGTTCAGGAATAACTGAATGAAATAAGTATTCACTATTTGCCTGGGAAAAGTTTAAAAACCCTCCCTGAGAACTTCTCTTGGTCCTCAGCAAAAAGGCAGAGTGAAGGATAAGCAAAAGAGATTTACTGGAGCTCTGTGACTTACAGACCACAGACAGACACTGGAAGCTCGTTGTCCTTAATAGAGATCACCTTTGGAACCTTCACCAGGACCTCGAACCTGGGCAGCACTAGATGGAAGAGAGAAAGCCTGGTATGAGAAGAGTGAATAAGAGCTGTGTACTACACAGCAACTGAAGCATAAAGCCAGGATCATCTTCATATGAACCTCTCTGTGGTCTTCAGTACAGATCTCTACCCCTTCCATAGGTTTCTCATCCCTCACCACTGTTTGGGTTCAAAGGCAATTAAGGAAGTTTGTAGTCCTTACCTTCCCTTATTTGCAGCACAGGCTTATGCGGGACCAGACAGCTGAGCAGATCCCTCACCTGTGTCCATTCAGAAGGACACACTGGTCCTAGGTGTTGTGTTCACAATGCACAATTTGCAGGTGGGACTTGGAGCAGCACAATCACCACCTTTGTAATTTACCACATTGAAATGCCCCAAATCATTGATTGTCCTGGCTGATTCTTCCTTTTCTGAAGATCCAGAGTTGCTCCTAGGCTCACTAAGATGTGCCATTGGATATTGTCCTGCACACCCAGAGAGCTCAAGTGAATCTAGCCACAGACCCTCAGATCTATATTTTCAAGTGTAAGAGGTAGCAGTAAAGCCTAATATTAAGGGGCACAAGTAAAATACATATTTAGCTTCTGAGTATTAAGTTACATCCCTCTTCCTGTATTGCATACTGCAGCCCCCTATGCCTTTAACTCCTCATGCCCAGGACTGGACTGAAGCATGTAATATCCTGCTTCCAGTTGGTGCAGCTGAGAGTTTTTTCCACAGTGCAAGGAAATAGCAGCAGAGTGGGTGCACATCCAGGAAACAGAAAATAACCCCAGGTTATACAGTTTAGACATAAATTTGCCTCTAAGATGCGAGGCAAGGCTCAACATTTCAACCCCAGGGCACATTTTCCAAAAAGACTGTAAGAAAAACAGCAATAGGAGAGATTCATAGGAAAAAGACTAAAAAACAAAGGAAAGAAAAATCAGTTTGGTAGGAGGCTAACATGGCGACATAACATCTTTGATTTTGTGGAGCATTCAGAATGGTTTTTGTGGGAGGAGGAACAGGCTATCTGTCACCACGGCAGGTTGAAGCCTATAACCTGGTTTGTGGTCAAATTATTCACCATGGCTTCACTCGAACCCAAATAAGCCATCTCCCATGGACTTCAATGGCAATCTATGGTCTGCATATTCCAGAAACAGCAGGTGCTGATGAATATTTGGTCTTCATGTAGAGTCAGAGGAGAGCCTGGGAGTGTAAAGCACTGGGCAATCAGCATTCTCAAATGTACACTACAGCCAGAACAAACACAATCCGATCCACAATCACCCAAGAAGTTTTGTTGAAGGACTGGGGGTTAAAAAGCTCCCTGCAGCAGCATATTTCTCCTTACTCAGTCTCTCCTAGCAGTCTGTTCGTAACATTCATGGATTGTTCAGTCACAAGTTTTTTACCAAACATGATTTCTAAGCTTTCACAGAAACAAGGAAGAACAAAAATAGAGAGGACTACGAATGGAGAAAGAGACTTTATGCAGATGATTACAGAAGCAAAACAGGGTCACAATAATATTGTCATCTCATACTTCGTATCTAGTGCTACTTGCAACAAGCTGCTGGACTGGAATCAACTAAGACAAAATTAGCTGAAATGGGTGCCACAAGCCATGCTCAGGAATTCTGGCATGTCCTGTGCTCCCAAGAGCACTATGAACAAATACAAGCTCAGGCAGGTTGCAGAGGTGCCATAAAGTCAGCAACCACTTCTGACATTTAGCACTTTCTGGCTCAGCCCCTATGAACCCCATTGTCTGTTATATTCAGTTCCTCCCTTTCTCCATGTTGTTCCCATGAAATTCCAAATAGAGTGGTCACAGTAAAAGGCATCTCTATCAAATTAATCTCCTTACCAAATTCCTCCACACTGAAGGAGTGCTCCACATGGGATGAGAAGCTTTTCTGCACAACTATTTTGTAGGAGCCTTGGATGGGATCCGAGGTGAGGGGGAAGGAGAGCTGTGTAAAGCCTGTTTCTAGTTCCACCCCTTGCCACTGGTACACACGATTCCTCTGGGGATCCTGCAGGTGAGGGTAACAGTATCACAGGACAGTACAGGAGAGTACCAGGGACAGAGCAGTGCAATGCCCAGTGCATATGCATCCCAGCTGGGAAATACCTATCTGTAATTATTCAACAATCTGTAAGCTTCTGAAAATACTTACCTGTCAATTCTGCATAATTTGCATGCAAGAAGGCTTTTAAACACTTCTAACACTCAGGGGTGTTGTCTCCCCATCAGCTCTACCTGCAAAGAATGGAGCCAGGAATCTAGGCAAGACATACTGGCAGGGTAACAGAAGGGAACGGAACTCATATCACAAGTAAGTGGAGCACATGGAGAAAAGAGGGAAGTTTCAGCTTCCTTGACTGGCCATACCGCTTGAAAAAGTGTTATTTTTTCCCCTGCCTGGAATGAAGACTGCTGAAGTACCAGTACACAATCTGCTGAGAAATCAGACACCTGACTTATCTGTGGGACTGAGAAATGTGTAAGTCTTAAGCTAGTGGTTGGGTGAGGGAAAGGTGACTGTAAGAGAGGAAAGTATACTTCTGCATATAGACATCCCTATCTGCCAGCCCTCCCTTGTGTCTGTATGCTTCTAATGCTGGAGCTGAAGTCTCATCTCTACTACATTTGTGTATTGCTCATTATTTACTCACTATCAATAATTAATTCCCTCAGCCCCAAATTTCTTGTAGAAGTCATTGAAAGAGCACAGTAGTTCTGCGTAGTTTAATGCATCCTTTTCAGGCTCCTCAGCAGGATGGTTAATGTTTACAGTCCTTCATTTTCTGCCTGCTCTTTGCATTGTACCTTGGCTGTCACCAAAAGTTTATTTATTCTAGATAGGTGTGTGACTCAAGGTATGTGACTATGTGCATTTACTTCACTGAGATATTATCTCAGGGCTTAGGGAAAACGAAGATGTGAATGACATCTCCCAGCTGGAGGTCATCAGTCAGGGGGCAGAAGAGGGGGCCGTGTTCCCAAGAAGCCACCTGGGAGGGTGACAGAGTCGGTAAAATGCATCCCATGGCTCTGACCAAATCCTCTTCATCATCTCCCTGCTGAAAAGTTCACCACTTATTGTGAGGGACACCACGGGCTTCCTCGGAAGAGGAATCCAAGTAAATGTTTACATAAAT
Organism: Anthoscopus minutus; assembly: GCA_013399455.1. Taxonomy (NCBI): domain Eukaryota; kingdom Metazoa; phylum Chordata; class Aves; order Passeriformes; family Paridae; genus Anthoscopus; species Anthoscopus minutus. Next base: position 21,818 of record VWYI01043061.1, read on the forward strand.
GTTTACATTTCAAGCTAGGCTTGTGAACTTGCTGACATTACTGCTATATATCTATAGGGAAGGCCTAAAAGCCAGTTTGTTTTGTTCCTCAGAAAGGTGTTATATTTTTTTTTTAAATTGCATAAGCAAATAGGTCTTAGGATAATAGTTCAGAAGTAGCAGACTCATACTAACTTCTGCCTTTGTGCTTTACTAAGGTAAATTAGTGACATCCAGGGTGTGGATTGATGGACATTTATTTCCTTAGAAGTGCTGACTCTTAGGCTGTCACCTTTCTTCACTCCTGCTACTCTTTCCTTTGGTCCAGCCCAAACTGCATGTGGTAAAGTGGCCTGACAGGTCCGATCTGGCTGAAGAAAGTACTCCAGAGTAAATGGTTGAATCTTCTGCCACAGGAGTTTCCCACTCTACAAGAGTGCCTTGTTGACAGCTGTGAAATCCAAACAGAGGGCAATACTGGGCTGAGAAGGAGCATTGAGGAAGGGAGAGAAGATGATGAAGGACAAGGCCTACATAAGCTGGCTTAAACAGCGCAGACCAACACCATGCTTTACAGGCAAGAGCTGAAAACACAGATGGCCTTCCTAGGGATTTAAAATTGAAGGCTTTCACTCACAAAGCTTATGAAACTCTTCAGCTTGTTGGGCAAAGACATATTTCCAGAGGCAGTGGAGCAGTTTGGAGCAGTTTGCTTTTGCTCCTTTCATGAAATTCCTGTATCATCTCATTGAAAGGGAAGGGACCCTATGGGACAGCCCTAGCAAGAGGAAGTTCTGAGTTGCTCCCTTGGCCTGCTAATCCACACCTCCCACTATCTTACTCTTCTCTCTCCAATATTCACAGATCATCAGCAGCCCACCAGTTCTGCCGCTCTTTTTTGGAAGTTTGTTGACGGGAAGAGAGAATGACAACACTGAAAAGAGGATACAAAAAAGGGGCACAGCCTGTTTTGGCCTACCTTATGCCTCCTCTGTTGTGATGCCTCTCCAGCTCTAGACAGAGATGGTGCAGAATGGAGACAGCAACCCCACGCAGCAGGGAACAGTGAAAGGATTGACTACACAGGACTCATTAATCATGTAAACCAAAATAAAATTTGTGCACACTAATTTCAGGGCCTGTCCATGAGTCTTCATCATTAGTTTTTTTCACAATAAGATATCCTAAATAATAATTGTAAATTTTGGGTTCTCATCTGAAAAAATGAGTGCTTGAATCATTGAAACATCCTTCTTACTAACCTTTGCCTGCCACTGAAATTCAACCATTAAAAAATCCAACAGACAAAAAAGAACATGCTTGGGAAGACAGGAGATGTCTACTTACCTAATTTTGTTTCTTTGGTTTTGATGGCTTATTTAACACTGGTCTCTAATTTCAACCACACTTGGCAGACAGAAACTCTCAGTTCTGACTGGGAAGAGGAATAAGTCATTTTGATGACCTCTAGCCAAGTGTAGTTCTGTTCACAGCATGGCTTGTAATGATTAATTAGTTTTCTACAGATCATTTTGTGATCAAAGAACCATTGAAAGTTGAAAGTTATGTTGATGCCCGACTACTCAGCCTTCTTTTAACCAAAGGGAAAAGGTCACACACCTGTGATTTTTCCCTTGTCCCTCAGCCTGAAAACACCACTGCTGGGGACTGGTACCTCAGTGCCTGCACTTTCTTCTGCAAATAATAATGTAGTTACCTACTCACCTGAACGTAGACGAAGGGAAACTGTGGGGAAAGAGCAAAAGAAAATCAATTGCAGAAATATTAATCACACAGAAACAATTTCCAGATATGCACTGGAGGTCAGTAGACTGAAATTCTAAGAAGTCCTCTTGGTTGTTCCCTTTCTGTACTTGCTCTTTTTCCTTGGTTCTTGATAGCTAAGGGAATCTTTTCTATAATATTTTAGGGCCCTGACCTTTTGTCTTACTATGAAGATGTGATGAAGCACGAGTTCTCAAAGAACTTGTCTGCATGAGGAACTGATTGTGAAACAAAATAAAAGGTGGGCTTGCACCCCGACCAGTTCCATAAAACCAAGTTCTTGTCATGCTGCTCAGTAGTGAGACTCCTGCTTAGCCACATACATTGGATTGCAAATATGGTTTTGAACAGCTATATGCTTGTGAAAAGGGGGATTTTTTTTCAACCAATAAAGACAGGTGGACTGTGTCCTAGGATAGAATATGCATATAGGATAGAATATGGAACGTGGTGTGAGAGAGTATCACATGCTTTAAAGGCTGTCTTCAGGAGTTCTGGATGATGACAACAATAGTGTTAATAAAGAATTAAATCTCCTGGCTAACAACAAGGAATTAAGGCTCTACCTTCTCATTCAGCGGGTAGAAGTCTTTGTCCAGAGAGACGATCCGAAACTGAACTGAAGAGTGTACACAAAAAAAGGAAATTCCATTGTTAAATTTGTAGCCATCACCAGGAAATGCCAATGTTTCAATAATCTATAACTCAGTTTCATTCCACAGATCAATAGGCTCTGAATTGAAATCTCTAAGTAATAGAAACAATTACTTCAGGCTCTTTCTCTTGCAGATAGTGAGGGGCAGATAAATTTAGAAGGATAATCAGGTCTTGGCTGAATTAAATTATCTCTTGGGAGTGCCTGTCCTTCTTTGTTGATTCTGGTGCCATCAGGTAGACACTATACTTTGCAGTCATTCCAGTTTTGTGCCTCTACTTGAGTAGAATGAACAGGCTCCAGCCTGTTCCCACATCTGGCTGAGATGCTGTGCCTGGAGAATGAAGATTAGGAATGATGAAAGTGCTGTGAACTAGACCTCAGCTGACAGAAATAAGATTTACTGAGTATCTTAGATCCCTCCATAAAGAAATCTGAAACCTTTAATAGAAGTATGGCACTTCTGAAGAATGGACCCCTAAAGATTTTATGCTGTCAGAGTCAACACCAGCCCAATTCCTAGTACCTGTCTGTCCAGGCTTGTAGATGGGTTTGTCAGTCTGGATAAAGACCAAGCTTTCGGAATTCTTGAGCAGCACTGACTTGCGGCTCTTGAACTGCAGTGTGTCCCCTGTCACCGTCACAGTGAGAAATGCCACTGATGTGCTATTGGATTTTGGAAGCTAAAGAGAATGAAGGGGATAATTGCTTTACTGATTCACCTCATTGCACAGAGCGTTGAAGGAAGAAGTTCTAGCTAGGTCAGAAAGTTCCCTAAAGGGACAAAAAAGACTCAGTGCAGGGAGCAAGAAAAAAACATGATTGCCTTCCTTCATTTATATACTTTTCTTAGAGAAATATTGAACCTGGTCTTATTCCATCACATGATTTATCAAAAAGAAAATTAACCCAGATTCATTAATTAGGGTATGGAACCTGTTGCTTACAGTACTTGCAAACCAGCCTTCTGCAGTAAAAAATTGTGAATAAGCTCCAGCAGCAGCCATATGATTTCATGCATCTCACCATCTTTAACTGCAGTTTTCACTCCATGTTGGTATTTTTCATCTCAGGCTTACACATATCAAACAAACAAGGGGCACATTCTGTCAGTCCAAGTTCCAAAAGACTTCTCTAAGATATGTACATAGACAAGTACCATGTGGGACACAGAATTTGATAATGGAGGAAAATTAGTCCTCCTAAGACTACCACAGTCAGGCTTAAGTTTTTTGTTTGACTTATTTTAGGGGCTCTGCAGTGTGTCTTATTTCTCATTTCTGGACTCTTTGGATCTACTATGCCACATCAATAAACACAAGAGATCATCCCACAAGGATGAGATACTCACAGTGAAAGGGATGCAGGTGAACACATCCTTCTCTGACACTACATCATCAATCAAGCTCCTGTTCTCCCCATGGTACTCGAGTGTGGCACTCAGCGTCACAGACTCGTTCAGGTGGGTCAGCTGAACGCAGACCTTCTCTTGAGAATCCGTGTGTATCAGAAAGGGCACCAGCACCATGTACTGCCTGGGAAGAGAGGGAAGCAAGAAAGATCAGAAATGTGAAACAGTTTTAAGGCAACAGTATTAAGTGTAGGGAAATTAAGAAATCAGCATGCCTAATCCATTGCCATCCCTGCAAACTGCAGTGCATATAACACGAGCATTCATTTTATTTTGGGTTTATACATATTAAACAGTCTAACTAATTAGCCTAAAAGCAGGAAAATGCTTGCATTAGAAGGAACAATTTCTATGCTAATAGAGAGTGCTTTACAAAGGATGTTTTGTTTGGCTTCACAGCAGGGAGTAAGGACGGTTTGAAAGGTTTCAGGCTGTTAATTGAATTTTGTATATCACACAATCTCCTTTTGAGACTCAAAGGCATTAGCTAAAAACAGTAGAGGAAAGAAACCCACCCACTTGTCTGGCGGCTCCAGTCTTTGCTTATCCAGGTTTCCAAATCCTTCACATGCTGAGCAAAGATGTGAGTGCTTGCCGTTTGGAACTTATTAAGACGAGCACACAGAGGATTTCAGAGTGTAGTGTTTTACTGCAATTCAAGTGTACTTGCATCTTCAAAGAGCTTTTGAAAAAGGTCCCTCATAAAGGACCCTTAAACTAAGCTGCCATTCAATAGAAGGGATCATTTTACTAATAAATCAAATTATTAATTCTGTCCTGGATTAATTGGTTGAAAGATAAGACAGAAGGGTCCAGTGAAAAGCTCCAGAGTTTGAGAGCCCTATTCTTCAGTACATACCTAAATGATCTCAGAAGTACAATTTTCTGATAACTGCATAGTATAAGAAAGTTCTAAAAATTGACTTACATATTTGTGGAAAAGATTTTTTGTCTGATAGAACTGAGTAGCAAAAATATCAAATTAATTGTTCACAAAGGGAAAATAATAAGCAAGCTCCTACCACTCAGACTTGACCACTGTTGGTCAGTCTTGGAAAATTCTCAGTCATTAATAAGTAACAAACAGACTGTTGGGAAGTGTTCAGAAAGGAATAGAGGACAAATACAGACATGTCCATCCAGAGCTACACTTTTGCCTGGGCTCTGAGCTTCTGGGGAGTCCTAAAACTATTGTGGATGCAGTGGGATCCAGGCAGTAGACCTGCATTTCCTTCATCATGAGGCAGCACTGTGATGAAACGTAGTGAGGAGCCTGCTAGCAACTCTGCTCAGCCAGTGCTGCTGCAGAAGCTGTGAAAGGAGCGAGCTCCAGCCTCCCAGAGAGATACAATTTGTGACTCTCTACTTTCTCCAGCATTCCTTTTCTTCCACAACCTTCTTACCACAGCTTCAGCCCATGCTACTTCCCCTAATGCCATTCTCCCTGTCAGTGGCACTGGCAATGTGACAATAACATCCAATCTGCAGAAAGGACAGCATGACCTAGTTTATGGGGAATTTGGCCTCATTTCTCTTCCTGTTCACTGTTCTGCTGAAATTTTGGCCAACTTGCGAACTTCCCCTTAGGCTGGTTTCCCTGACTTTGAAACAGAAATATAAACCATCCTGTTTTAGGCCTCTCTTTAGGTGTTTTGGGATGTGTTGTTGAGAAGAGACAGATGAATTAAATTACCATGAGCACTTTAAGTAACTTTGGTCACAAAATCCATGTATAGACATTCCAAGACAAAAAGCATCTGGGCTGACAAAAGAGACCTCAGCATGCAATGAGCAGCTCTGACAAGAGGCAGTGACGTGCAGAGAGGCATGCATCAAGGAGGAACAGGAAGCCCTAGAGATGGTGACTAAGGCTGAAGTGGTGAGTTTGTCTATATGGAGAAGGTAATACTGTAGCTTAAGGTGGAATAATGTCCATCTATGTATTGACTCTGAGCTACTTACTAGAACAAGCATCCAGCCAAAGCTAAGCAGCGAATTTCACCAGCCCAAATCCATACCTGCCAATTCAAGTGTTACTATGACATCATACTTATGACCAAATGCAGAGTACTCCCAAGCATTTTTACTGTGTTGCAAAACATTTTACATGCACAACCAGAGAAGGTCAACAATACCTTAGGCTGCATTTTTCCAAAATCGTGGAAGTTTTGGTTACAAAGGACCTCTGGATGTATCAAGGCCACCTTCCCTCCTGGAACAGGACTTTTGCAAAGGACACTATAGATGGAATTTCTACCATCTCTTTGGGTTACCTCTTCCAGCGCCGCACTTAACTTGGTTAATATGATTTTTTCTAACATGTAATCTTAGCCTTAATTGTGTGTCCTGTCCAGCTGGCCACCTCTGAAACAGAAATAGCAGCAGCAATTTCTGCCCAAAGGTGATATCCCTACTTGCATAGGGCACAGTAATCAAGTCTTGGTTGGAAGTATAATTTTTATCTTCAGTTCAAGGGTTGCTTCCTTTCTATGTTATATACAGCATCTGACCTATCCCGCACCCATGACAAAACCACTACCCTCAGCTACCTAGCAGCTCACTGCTCAGAACTGCCTCTCTACTGAGGTCCTGTCTTCCTTCAGTGGACACCAATAACACCCCTCTCTCTCCCACCTCTCAGCCTTTCTTTGTTCTTCTCTCCCAGAATGGAGCTCAGGTAAGGGACAAAAAGAAGCCCATAAGAAGGATGAAGAAAGACTATTGCCAAGGACAGGACATAGGGAAATGGAAACAAATTGAAAGAGAATAGGTTTAGATAAGCTATTAGGGAGAAAATTCTTCAGTGTGAGGGTGGAGAGGCACTGGCACAGGTTGCCCAGCAAGATGTGGCTACTCCATCCAGAAGTGTTTAAACCCAGGTTGAATGGAGCTCTGAGCAATCTGGTCTAGAGAAAGGTGTCCCTGTCCATGGCAGGGGGTTTGGAACTGGATGATCTTTAAGGTCCCTTTCAGACCCAGCCATTCTATGGTTCTATGATTCTATATTGCCCATGGGTCTGAACAGTATGGTTTACTTCCCTTTCCCCCAGATGTTGGGCAAGGATCAATTAAGATTACTTAATATTCTTTACTAAGTGACATCAGATTACTGTAGGGGCACCAGAGAACTCTGCCTGAACCCAAAGCAGACTTTGTTGGCTGATCTACCCCAGAAGCACCCAAACAGGGCAGACAAATGAGGGGCTGATGGTACGGCGTGAGTCAAAGGTCCTTTCAGCCTGACCCAGTTATAACTTTACCTCTGACCACACAATAAGTGACAGCAGCAATGCTGCACCTTCTGCCAGCACTGTGGCAGTGCTCGTGAGCATAAAATCTCTGCAGCAGGCATTACAAGACCCATGTTGGTGAGAACTGCTCCTCTGTCAGCAAAGCAAGAAGAATGGCAGCCGAGGTCTGAAGAGGGAGACTGCTCTCACCGAGACAAGAGGCTTTAGAGCAACAGCGTCTGGTGGGCAAGGCTGGGGTGGGCATGCCGGGCTCCTGCCCGCCCGTGCCGTGCCGTGCCAGGCCGCCCCTCTCCTCGGGGCCATCGGCACAGCTCAAGCTGCAGCCGCGCTACTGGGCTGGACGTCCGGGAAGGGCGCTGGCACCAGTCTCCGTGCCGGAGGAAGAGAATCTAGGTCGCAGATCCTCTCTGAGAACAAGTACATCTGATGCTGCCAAGGGAAACAAACTGGCAGGAGAAAGGGGAACAAACTGGCTTGAAAGCAACAGGAGAATGGAGAGAAGTAACACAGCGATTGAAACAAGGATACTCCGGGAAAGGTGAGCGCCTGGATTCTGGCATCATGCCCACAAAATGCCAGGACCTGAGAGGTATCTGGGTAGAAACATACTTAGGCAAAGATGTGAGGATCCAGGTCTGCACTATCAGGCAGCTGCAGGGCAGGACTGCGGGCACTGTGGGCAGAGACTGGGGACGGGGTGGAAGGAGGCCACTGGCAGAGACAGTGGTGGGGAGGGTCCTAGCGCTGGGCAGTCGGGGGATTACAGGATGGGAATGGGGAGCACTGTCAGAGCTGTGCAGGAAACCCAGGGCTTGGTTATTAGTGGGAAGAAAACTGAAGGAAAAAGGGAGCACTTAGACCTCCCTCCCCCCTCCGCCAGTGTAGCTTACGGTTCTGTGTTGAGAGGAGTATTTCCAGGAAGGAAGAAGAGAAGAAGGAGGAAGATGTTTGGTTTGCTGGGCAGCTTGTCCTTCCCCATGGTACAGAGCAGGTCGTAGTGAGCCAAGCAGTGCTGCTGTTTTCCTGCACCTTGTAATTCTCCTCCACTCTGTGCTCTGTCAGCCTCTTTATAAGTGCTCTCTGCAAACAGCCCAGGAGCTGGAGGAGGTGAGGGCTGGGGGCCAGGGCCCATCCGGAAACAGGGAGAGGCGATAAGGAGGAGCTGGAACAGAGGGACTCTATTTGGCCAGGGACTCTGCAAGTGGGGGAAGGGTATTTATTTGGATAATGTTTGTATTAGAAATCTTTGCATGATTCATACCCTGCTTTCCTTAACCCATCAGATATCTGCAGTGTTTGGGATATGAACTGTGTTCAGCACATGGTAATATTCCCTGTGGGCAGCATCCAATCACAGCAATCTGATTTAAATTTCCACAATATTTCCTTCACTGTTCCTCTTTGGCAGCACTTTAAAATATATTCCTTTGAGTTGGAATGACTGACACAAAATATTAATAAGTTAATACCGGCCATCATGAATATTGATAAATTTGAGTCACAGCATTCCTTATTCTGCAAAGTTTCGTCTGAGCCATACAGTCCTCACTGCTTTGCCTGGCAAAGATGACACAAAAATTTGATGTGCTCTACACCTCCAAGTTTATGACCACTGTTGAAAACACATTTTCTCCTGAAAATAAGGTAGGATATTGAGCTGCTTAATTTTAATCACCTTAACCCAGTTCTGGTATAGTTTCCTCTGATTTCTTTTCAGTTTCTATTCTTTAGTTTTGTAGGTGACTGCCAGTTGTACAAAAACGAGTGGTTTGCTGGTGACTGCATCTGCAGGAAGAAAAGGTATCTGTGGTTGGGTGTGCATACTCTCAGTACTATCACAACAGCAGTGTATGTGGGAACCTTTGTCTGCTCCAAAATCTCAAGCAATTTTGGAACCTCTGTTAATAAAAGTAAATAATCCCAGGAAGACACTTGTTTCACTAGTATGATCCTGTTCAGTCTCCTCAAGGACTGTAGCACAACACTCAACCCTCAAAGCCAAAGCCAAGCAATAAATTGAACTTTAATCTTTGGCTTTGAAAAACAGGTATGTGAGAAAAGAAATAGCTGAAGAAACGTTTCTTGAAGGCACTGATATCATGCCTAAGCTGCTCCATGCACTTTCACCTAAGAAATCCTGTTGGAAACCAGCAGCTCTAGCAAAGGAATATCTCTCCTTAGTGCCTACATCAGCTTGTTATGGTAACAGGTCAGAAAAAATCTACTACAAAACCTAAGACTTGTATTAACAGCTCCAGTTAATAAACTGTATTAGTTGTTCAGCTAAAGGCAGAAAAAATACTACAGAAGAAAAAAAAAATCAGTGTTGTCATTTTAAAGGAAAACCAAATTGTGATATTAGTTTTCCCAGCCTGTGAATATAAAGCAAACAAACCCAAAGTAACTTATTTTGTATGAAAAAGAAAAGACAAGAAAAAGCATTTGGATATATCAGCAGGAATAACAGGAACACCCAAAGATGGAAAAAGGGTTTTGTCATTGTATAGAAGACAAAATACTTCACAGACTAAGTGAAGGGAAGGTCATCTATCAAAAAACCTCAGACAATATGAACATTTTACGAGCTGCAACAAGCAGGAACAGGAAGATACACAATGAAATAAAATACCATAAAACAGCTTTATCACCTAAACTTCAAATGAAACTGTAAATGTGAGAATAAATAAAGATCATCCACTTTAGCTGCTTGTTGAATAATTTAACTTGAGAGAAGGGCCTGGCAGCAGATGAACTACCTTTCCCTGACGTGGACAGCTGGGCTGTCAAATATAACTCATACTTCTGTCCTGTCATATGAACAAATGAGTAAATTCAGGCATGACAAAACCATCAATGAATTATCTTAATTTTAATGCACTTTGTAGATTAAATTGTGAAGCAGATTGATAGCTGAATTTTAGAAATGGTCCTGTGACCATATTTTGCGTGATGTGAGATGGCCATCTGTAGGGAAAGCCCTATATAAAGCAGGGGTTTTCTGTCTTTCTCAGCCATATTATAACATTCACTCTATGTATAAACTTGGTCTTGCCTTAGAAGAAATTTATACAGTATGTTGCAAAAAAGGCTATAAGCAAGGTTGTTTACTTGCAGGCATGAGAAATCTGCAGATGAGAATCTACAGTTCTACTGTAGAGAAATCTACATTTTCTGTTTGATACTTACAGTACACAGCACACACAAAGCAGGATAAATCATTGAAATCACATTATTAAATCCATCTAAGGTACCTAGTGAAGGATGTCTAATAATTCTAAAATGGGTAAACAGGAAACTGCTTGCATGTTAGCAGATATTTTTGGATATCACAGAGAAATGAAGATAATCCTTGATGTAGTAACAAATGACAAGCTATTTTAATTTATACTTTTGTACTAATCAGTATTTTTCCCAGGAGGGCAGGATTGAAAAAGCCAAAACCTCTACAAATGTGTCTCAGAACAGCGCTCAGGACCATCAACTATGCTCTTTTTGAATCATATGACACTTCAGATAAAAATTTACCATATAAAAAGATATATTAAATGCATATAGACTTTCTTCTTAGCTTTGGCTGTTAAGTTATTGTCTGGGATACCTCTCTCCTCAGGTACAGGCATCTCATGCTGGCCCTGAGGTTATGTTCAAGTCAGCTTGAACAGTGTTGGAGCCAGCCTTTCCTCAGAGGTGCTCAGTGGCAGGAGCAAAAGCAATGGACCAAGCTTCATACAGATAAACAATGAGAAAATAAAAGAAAAAATATTTCTCCCAAGAGCTGTGTAACAATAGAACAGAAACCCATAGGGGCCATGAGACATCCATCCCCAGAGACCATGCACAGTTCACAGCACAAGGCCACGAGTCGAAGTAGCAGTGTAGAAAAAACACTCATAGTGTGTAGGCACTTCAGAGACTTCTCCCATTTAGATTTAAAATTCACTTAGCTGCAAAACAGTAAAACTCCAAATCACTACCTCCCTCTGGAAGGCTGCTCGAGGAAGGCAGCAGAAGACTGTGCCAATGCCACCTCCCTGTGGCACGGCCTGTGCTGTACCCACCTGGTGCAACACCCAGCTGGTGTAACACCCACCTGCTGCAGAGGTGTGCAGGTGCTCTCTCTCCTCAGCCCTGTCTCCCAGAGCCTTCTGTCTGAGCTGAGGGGGCCAAGGGGAAGGGCTTTGTGCTGGGTGACATAATGCACAGCCATCGGGCTCTCTCTGTGCTACTGCTCGGCCAGGTATTTGGTACCCAAGACGTGAACCTTTTCCCAGTGCAGAGAAGAGCTGGGGCTCAACTGATGTGTTTGTCCAGGTTTTTGAGATGGAGGATGCTACAGGAAAGCCAAACAAGAAAGTGCTAGTGGAGTACAAGGCAAGGAGATCAGATATTGACACGTTTAATCCTTTCCCCTGCGCTTCTGCTTTGTTCTGTTTCAACTTGTTAGGCAGGGCAGAGCTGGCATTTCAGGTCAGGGGAAGGTGTATGAGCCTTGACAGTGGAACACAGACTATTTATCAGGAACCTTTTTAACAGCGTTCTGCTACAGAACCTGTCCTGGGAACAGGACAAGACCTTTCCTAAGCAGCCATGGGCTCTGAAGAGAGAGTCAGCTGTGCATCCCACAGTTGATGCACAGGACTTCCCAGATGTGCTTTACCTTGGGACAGACCTTGGGGACACACCTTGCCTTGACAGAAAGGACAGCAAGGGGAAGCAGTGGAACCCAGAGCTTATCACAGCTAGAGAAGTGAAGTAGAAAACATCTGGCACAGTTGTGCAATTGTTTCCAGTAATAACCCAGCTATAACCTCCCTATGGGTATGAGTCAAAGGGTAGGAGGCTGAAAAAATGTGTGAGGTTAGCACTTTAGCAGCATGCACAGAGTCCTGTCAACAGCCAGTGATTTTTACTCCCTTTACCTCTGACTGCCTTGTTATATGTACAATCTCTTCTCTCTCAAGCAGGACTTTTTAAATGTCCAAGCTGCCAGGTTATATTTACACAGTGACAACATGGAGCCCAGAAGCCCTGCTGAAATCATGTTCCTAAGGGAGATCAAGGTTTTCCCAGCAGGAACAGTGATGTGGCAGAAAGGATCTCTGTATGCTGAGCTGCAAGAGCATCAGAAAGGGGAAGAGTGAGTCGTTCCCTTGAAGGAGGCTATTAGGTCCTGTATTCAATGTTAATGAATTCAGGATTTTCTAGACCCTCAAAAGGTGACCCTGTACAAGGTCAAGCAGCAAGCAGCTTTCTCTTGCTGTGAACTACAGGATTAGCTTACACTATGTTGCTTTTTCACTTGAAAAATTCTCGAGAAAAGTTTTCATTGTTGCTCTGAATAATAAAAAATTCAAATGTATGAGTGATGTTCCTCAGCAAGTCCTTCTCTGATGCTCGAGATTTCACAGACAGTGGTGCCAGAGATGTGACCATGCTTCTGTATCACCTGACTGATGAATCAGATGGTGGGAATCAACTCAGGAATCAAAGCCCTACCTCCGTAATTGTCCACCAGGTACAAATGACAAAGACTCAACAAAGAAATAATCAGACAACAAGGCTGAGTTGTTTCCTTGGAGCAATTTGACGGTGTCATTTGTTGACTGAAGGGTTTTCTGACACATTTCTGGTCTTTGATCATTGAATTGGTTGGCCATTACTCACACTTCATATTTGAGAAAGGTATTGAGAAGACCTGAGCGTCTAAATCATACAGATGAGGTCTTGCTGTGCCATTGTTAATAGCTAGGCACTATTACCTGTGACACTGCAGGGATCACAGAGGATTTGAGTGAAAAGATGGAGCAACCAAACTGCCTGGACCAAGGACTCCTTTGTCTGACCCTAGTTAAGTCTTTGAGAGGCCTAAGCAAGAGAATGCTTCTACACTAGAACTCGTTTTTCTGGAGAGAGCTGTTTTTTTTTCTCTAGATTTTGTATCCTGTTGCCTGCACTGTGGATGAAGCTCATCTGCTACTGTAAAAAAGTTGATGTTCACTTTTCAAAGCAGTTATGGTCATTATAAGTCTTCTTCTTAACTAGGGCATAACATCAGCCTTTTGCAAGTCCTGGAGTGTGGACTCCATGTGAACAGCAAAGCAATTCCCATGGTACAAATGAACTCTACAAAGAATTATTTAACACAAAAGCAAAGTAAGCTTGACAGAGCATTTTAGTCAAAGACACTCTGACATGATTATACTTAGTTAACTCTTTTTTATTATAAAGAATTGTATTTCAGAACAGCTTTTAATGTACTTCCAGCAGAGCCATGCATGGACCCATAGGAGATCCAAAAACTTCATAGCAGGTACAAGGACACTGGCAGACACCCACAGTGAAGCTGGGAGTTTCCCATTTACTGCAGTGTTGCTGACTCAGTCCAATGTCCTGCACAACAATTTCAGCTTTTTCAAACTGAGGTGTGCAATACCAAGCCCAGTAAGCCAGTGCATGTGCCTTTGAGTTGGCAGCTCTTGGGCCAGTGAGCCTGGTTTTATCACATTTGGACAACAGTTTGCTTAGTCTGTATGTCTTAAAAATTACAGTAATTCCACGTTCTGAGGCCTGGAACACTCCCCAGATCCCTGGCACCTCAGGATTATGAGATGGCACAGGAAGAAATGATGTTTAATCTAGTGAGTGTCCCTGGCTTGTTCAGTCCACAATTAATATACTTGCTTCAGTTTCAGGTGAGTGGCACAAAACCTAGAGCTGAAACAGGACAACAAAATCCCAGACATCTTGGAGGTGTTGGAATGTGTTTTAAGAATATTGCTGTTCCCTGTGAGAGTGGAAGCCAGGGAGACATGATCTAGATGTAAAAATCTGGAGGGAGAGTGTGAGCATGGGATATTTATTAGATCTACTGCAAACAGCAATTATCTGTTTGAGTCGAAGAATAAAATTGGGTAAAAACCATTATATTTTCAGCATGCAAAGGAAGAGATTGCAGTGGGAAATGAGAATTTCCTATTTAAATAGTCAGGTTTGGCCTAGCAGGAAGATAAGGTTTCAAAAGTATGATAAAAATGCACCTTTTTTTTTTTTAAACCAGGATCTTGTTTCTTCCCAGGAAACTATGTTCAGCAGAACAGAATAACGTATTTGGCCAGACCTAAGGGGATTTTTATGAGTTCCATGTGAGATGCTGAAGCTCCTCAGGACAATATACACCCTGTATCCACATCCACTCAGTCTGCTCTCCTTTTCAACCTTGTTTCTGTAACTGTTGATTTCTCTTGCTTTAGTCCAGCCTGATGCTCATGTAAATCAAGTCAGTTGCTACAATCTGGGCTGTGCCAGGAATGCAAAATTCACAGCCTTTCTTGCTTTCCTCCTTTTCCTCCTACTGCCAGTGATGTTTTAATTTTGGAATTCTGCATGGAGATCAGAAATATACCCAAAGCTATTTCATGTCCCACAAATTCCTCATCTGTGAGACTTAAGAAAATGGCTTTTTATAACATCAGTATCATGCATATCCTGCATGGCCAGCCCTGTAGAGTTCAAAGCATTAAAATTTTTAATGCATTTTGAAGAAAAATCTATTTGGGGAGAGTAATATCCTGTGTTGACCAGATGATTAATTTTCACCTGCACTCAGCTTTTAGCAAACCTGCACTCAGCTTTCAGCAAATCTCCTGCTGGAATGGATCCTGTCGAAACACATCCCAGCCCTCGGCACTTGAGCAGTTTGCACTTAAATTCCTGCTCCGACCCCTGCGGGTCCCGTTGTCCCCCCGGCTCCACGCCCGGTGCCACCTCATCCACGCTCCCGGGATGCGGCAGAGCGGAGCAAGGGCGCCGGCGAGCGGACCCGCCACGCTGGGAGCCCGGCGGGATGGACAAGGGCTGCCAGACCTGCTGCTGCTCCCGGGAAGGAGAAGCAGCATCCATGTTTCCTTCCCGAGCCCTCCCGATACGGCTCTGCTAGTGTGTTAGTGTTTGCAGAGACCATCACGACTCCAAGCGTGACGAAGTAGAGGATGACAAGAGGTGCAGGAAAACGCGGAGGCTTGTTGCTGGTGGCTGGTACCATCGTGGTATGGTCCATCGTGGCCTGGCCTGGACAAACTCTGGCCAGACTTGTGGACTAGAGGGACTGGCAGAGTGAGATGCAGGATGTGGGACCAGGCATTCACCCGGCCTGGACTGCAAGCTGCCCTTTTCCTCACCCTGTCCCCTCCTAGGCAGATGCAGAGTCACTCTGTGATCACAGAATCACACAGTCACAGGATCACAAAATCACTGGGTTGGAACAGACCTTCAAGATCATCGAGTCCAACCTAGCCCTAACACCTCAACTAACCCACAGCACCGAGTGCCACATCCAATCTTTTTTTAAACACATCCACGATGGTGACTCCACCACCTCCCTGGGCAGGCCATTCCAGTACTTTATCACTTTTTCTGTGAAATTTTTTTCCTAATATTCACCCTGTATTTCCATTGGTGTAGCTTAAGGCTGTGTCCTCTCACTCTGCCAGTTGCTGCCTGGAGAAAGAGACCGACCCCACGTGACTACAACCTCCTTTCAGGGAGTTGTAGAGAGTGCTAAGGTCACCCCTGAATCTCCTTTTCTCCAGGCTAAACAACCCCAGCTCCCTCAGTTGTTCCACACAGGGCTTGTATTCCAAGCCCCTCACCGGCCTCATTGCCTCCTCTGGATGTACTCAGGCATCTCAACGTCCTTCCACACCTAAACCCCTGATCTTATGCTACAGGGGCAAAGGCAGTGCCCCTGCAGGGCTGGGGAAAGGTGAGGGGTTGTGCAGCAGCCATGAGCAGTGGGTGCCAGCTCTGGATATGGGGGGACTGAACACGATGTGTCCTGCAGTAGTGGCCAGTGGTTATCAGCTGTAGCTGAGGGATGCACCCAAGTGCTGCAGGCAGGACAAGAGTGTTCCTCTCCTCATCCTCCCCCAGCCAGCATGGACTGATGATGGACTGTCATCAAAATGCCTATTCTGTGACACTGAAAAAAAGCCAATGTCCAATGTAAAAAGGAGATTTATTGGCAGAAAGGTATATATGATTATGCTACAGAACTGGAGAAATGTGCTCTGAAAGGAAAAAGAGAGTCAGACACTAGCTTGATCAATGTCACAGAGTCCCAGTGTGATTCCTGAGGTGCAATGACCTTTTCCAGGACTTCATAACAGAAGAAAATAGGGTGTTTGACCACTTGTTCAACATTTATGGTGTTCCTGCAGGTGAGAATCCAAAAGAAAATAACCTCAATGAGAATTAGAAAACCAGTGGCTGCAGGTTACAAAACATGGGTATTTTTTTTCAACTACTGGGTAGTCAGTTCTTTCTGAGTGAAACAGAAAGAAGCTGGACCAAGGTCTTGCAGAAAGCTGTGCCTGGACTCCTCAGAAACTGCTCATCAGATAACAGCAGCAGAATTGCTGTTCTGAGCAGGATGCAGACCTGACCTCCTCTACAGCCAGGCAGCATCATGCCTCTGACCAATTATTACACTGCCTCCATGATTCATGCCACCTTGTGTTCTCCTCAGGTAATGTATTTACTCTCCTAGAAAAAATTTATTTTAGTCCATGTGGAAAACCTTGCTTGGGCCTGGGAAGCATAGGCTCCAGAGGGAAGACTTTCAAGGATGGTCATAGGTAAATGAAATTTGCTAAATGTGCTACATATCTGTGCTTTTGAGAAAACTTTGAAGGTATTTTGCAGTCTTTCCATTATTCTGCACTTTGGCTTTTATTCTAGAAGCTAAGCTCTCACCATGAACTGTGAAGTGGTCCCCACTTGGATTCCACTGGTATCAAGGGACAGGATCTGGCCACTGTCTCTGCCTGCTCTCTGAGAAACATCATGAAGACTTAATTTCTTTGACAATAGTTATTGTTCTACTCACTCTGCTCATGCTGCTTTATACTTCACTTTTTTATCTGCTTGTTTGGTTATTTTCTGACTTTCACTTACCTTTTCGAATCGTTAGTCCGTTTCTGCAACAACCTCTTTGCAAGGTGATGAGTATTGAACAACAGCATACTCTTCTGGAGAAGGAGAATAGAAATATTCTTCTTACCCTGGAGAACACTTCTTGTGCCTTTCCCTGGAGGTGGGTACAACCTATGCAGGCTTAAACTGGAGATCCTTGAAATGTCCTTTACTCTGGTGCATGTATTTTCATAACTTTCTAGTCATGCCTGTTGGTCACCTTGGGCATGAGACCAAGGTTAAGGAAGTGAAGTGAGTCTCTCCTCTGGCTCTAGATTCAGGACTTCAGAGGAATTCTGGTTGCAGCAGGGCTGGTTCTGGGTCTCCCCTAAGGCACACTGTTTCTGCTGTTCTTGTCCCTCCCCTACACATCACACTGGTTGAAACCAAGGACATACCTGTTTCATAGTAGTCGTAGATTTGCACAGGAGCTGGCTTGGGGTGGGTCACAACAAAGTCCTGCTCAACTGAGAAAGTGATTTCTTTCCTTTTCTTCTGTGAGATCTGGAATGGAAGGTCAGGGATCACATCAGTCTTTTTATTCGTACAACACCATCTAGAGCAGACAAGGGTGGTAACTGACAGGTTGCATATTCCAAATCCCACTGATGCTATGCTTGCAGATATGGGACAGCCATTATCTAAACATATTTGGAGAGACCAAAGTGAAACTGAACTGAAAAGTTAATAGATTTTCTGTCCTGCTTGCATCACCCAATCCTCTAATTATTACATATCCAATTGCCAGAGGTGGGAAAATTTTCCAAAGGGACTGAATTTAATTTTCCAAGATCTCACAATGGTCAGGACAATAAAGTCTCGTATTCCAATCCCTCCCATTTTAGATATGGACATTATGTGCCACCAAGAAACTGGGAATCAATTTACAGTGTCCATCACCGAGGTATTGGCTTCTGTTAGTTCTACAGTGCCCTGAGCACATTATTTACTAAGTAAATTCTGATTCAAGGATTATAAGTAAAATTTTGCAATGATCTAGTGCAAGAGAAGCAAAGAATATCTTTCCAGAGGAAAATAAAAGCAATGTTTTCTGTCCTGTTGGCAAGACCGAGGTTTATAAGAAGCCTACTGAAAAGATATACACACAAAGGAACCTCTTTTCTGGTGTTTATCTGCTTTTGACTAAAAGGAGAAAGAATTTGAATTAATTTCAATGTGCTTTTTTTTTAATTAACTTGTTTTGTTTTTAGTTGCTGGTAGGTGTCAGTTTGAAGCTGTTTGGAAGGTTGGGAAGTTACATGCAGTTTGGGAAGTAAGCAGCATAGTGATTACCATAGAAAACTGTTGAGGAAAAGAACATGATATATGTACCACATAGGGTATATCCATATTGTGGTTATACCTATTACATGCTGTTTCCATCCTTTGTGAAAATCAAATAGACAGTTACCAGAACTTACATTTTGCAGATAAAGGAGGACGTGATTTTTCTTGTTTTCTACTTGCATGACTGTATGACTGTCAATGAGCTTTGAAACAAGAAAATAAGGATAAATATATTTGTAAAACATTACAAAACAAATGCTGCCTCAGACCCTACAGCTGCCTGTCTGTGGTATTCATTCTTTGCCTAGTCCTAGTCAAGTTTCAAGGGCTGGTAGTTGACTTTTAGAGTCCAAATGTAGCTGAATAGATAGAAAGGATGGACAAAAACCTGTCACTTAGATCCAGGTATGAGGTATTTCCAAATGCACTGCAATTGACTTGGGGAATTCTGCCTGACTGCAGTGTAATCTATGTTTCAGAGCTAGTCTGAGAGGTTTCCCACCCTTTCCCTACCTGGGCAGTACCAGCTCCCAGTTGCAGCTGCCAGCTGCTCAGACTTGAGTTGAAACCCTTCCTAGTTTTAAATATATGAGGGTCTGTGTGTTCAAAGCTCCCTGGAGGGCATTCCCTCCATCCAGTGATGAACAACGCAGCCATGCAAACACCTCACATGGTCTGTGGCTGAATGGTTCTTAACCATGCCTCTGTTTTTCCCCTCTGTCCCTTTGGGGAGTCATTTAGTCTTACTCCTTTTAAGTTTACCTTATCCAGGGAAGACTTAACAGGAACAAAGCCAGAGAGCATCTTGACATCAATAATGAGCATGTTGGAGGTGCTGCGTTTCCCCGTGTAACTGAAACAACAGAGGGCCTTGTCAGTGGTCTTTTAGGGTACCGTGTCTTAAAGGCTGGTATCATCACCATATTGATCAGCTTGTGGTTCTTGACTTCATAAGCTGAAGTGAAAGCTCACAGCATTGTTCTCTGCGTGAGTTGTCATCTGTACAGCTTGTTTTCTTAAGGCACATTACCTGGTTATGAGGACAATATCAAATTTTTCTGGTCTATCTTGTGGGCAGGAAGCATTTGATGTCTGTACTGAAAGCAGAAATCCAAAGGACCCCTCTGGAAGGTGAATGTTGTATCTCAGTGCTGTCTGGAAGAGGAAAAAACCCTTTTGTTCAAGAATGCCAAAAATTTCCATGGCATTCTGAAAAAAGAAGTGTCAGACTTAGTTTTTCTGGCTTGGTTTTACGTGGAATATCCTTGCTTACATCAATGATGAACACATAAGACTTCTACTCTTTAACAATGAAGGTGTTTGTACCCTTCAGAAAGAAACCAGATGTTGATCAGAAAGGACTCTTTTCCCATGCCAGAACTCCACAGGAGTCAGAATGTGGGATGGGGAGAAGAATGTTTAAATGGTTTAGAAAAATCAAGCAATTAGGAAAAATAAAGAGGAGTCAGCTAGAAAATCATCAAAACAATGGCTATCTTGTATGCAGAATGTGAGACACAATAAAGAAGAAAGCAGACATTTACTTGCATAAATACACATCCACTGCCATTCACTGTCAGGCTGTATTTTCCGGGGACCTCTGGAAGGGGAGTCTGTTGCAGCAGGAGCCTGTTCTCATTGTTGACAATAAATTCCTTCTCAAAATGCTTTTTGGAAGTGATCTGGACTCTGTTTTGTGAAGCAGATTTGTAGGTGGCCTCACTATAAGCAGCGAGTGCTTGAAGGGCAATGACTGTGTCCTGAAGAAAAAGAAAATAATAAGACAATTGGCTACACAGCGTGACCAGTGCAAAGGAGATCAAAATCACTATTGCAATACCAATCACAGTTGCTTCTTCCTGAATTTATGTATAATTCCAGGGCTCCCATACAAAGGAGCCGTTTCATTCTCTCATGTATGCTTTAGGGTAGAAGAATCCCCTAATACAAGTGACTCAGAACATAAAATCTGAGCAGCAGAGTACACTTCTAGAGTTTTTCATAGTGACAAAGCCTGTGTTTTCTGAGGAGCTACACAGAACTCACGGGTCATCTAACAGATAGGACTTGGTGTTTTCTAGGCTCATCCCTGACACAAGTATCTGTATTTATTGCTAGTCAAATTACTCTTGAATGTTTTTAACCTCCTTATAGTTAAGGAGAGAGGAAAAACGTATTTTGTTCTCCTAATATAGAGTTTTGGTTTCTGTCAGAGACAGCAAGTAGAAAAGAGAAACAGGACTAGGTAGTCAGAGCCCTGCTGGACCCCTGAAACTGCCCTGATTCCTAGGACTAGCTGTGGAGTGGAAGATAGCTTTGGCACCTGGGTAGAGGAGAAACCTCCATAGGGATTCTGCTGCCTGATGATCCACTGTACAATCCTTGATGCCTTTGTGAGATCCTCTTTATTCCGGTTGGGTTTGTAGAGTAATGCCAACAGCACATAACTGGTGATCTCAACTTCAGCTGATGGGGCATGGTCAAGGAAGGAGGGAGATTTGTCTGATGGAGACCTCTCCTCCTGCTCCCAGTGCTGTGAGCCATCTGAGTAAACAAAGAGAGGAACCAGTATTGATTACAGGTGTCACTGCTCTGTACTGCCTTGGAGTCTCACTGCGTCCGTGCCTCTTCCTCAAAAGGACTCCCTGCAAATCAATGAGTGCACTGCAGATTAACTCCACAGATTATTCATGTGTGGACAAGATTTTCTGAGCCTGAGAGAGTTTTCAGCCTGTCAGCTGCTGATCGGTTCCCAAGGGAAAAACTCTTGGGAACATTCTCTGTCAAGGCCTATTTTTTGTAAATAAATCTCAGTTCTCATAATAAGGTAAGGCAGATGTACTACATGTGTTTTTCTCTATTCCCACCAATGGAACCAGAGAGGTGGTTCCTTTAACTAATCATGTTAACCTGTTTCGGAACACTGTATAAAAAGGGCTGTAAAAACCGAGAATAAAAACTTCTCATCTGAAGGAAGAACCCTCTCCTCGCATCTGAATTTTTTCTGTGTCATGCATCACAGTGAAAATTTGTGCAGTTTGGTTCATGTGCCCACACTCAATATGGTCAAGGTTAGACCATCAGCAAGATCTCTTCCATCTTCCCACTTCCCAAATTCCTCAAATGACTGAAACTCACCAACTTCCTTTGCTGATTTCTGTAACTCCTCAAGGAATGATTCACATTTTTCTGTCTTGCCAGCGAGGCAGAAAGCATAGGCCATGAGTGCCTGAGTGTAAACTTCACTGATACTCTTCTCAGATGCAGTCTCCAGGCAATAAAAGGCATTTCGGATTACAGGGTACTTAGAAACAAAAAAGCATATGGGTCTAATTTAGGACAGTAGTCTTCACCTGCTCAAAAATTTATTTTCTTTAAACTTGTTCCTTATCCTGTCACTATCACAGCAATGAGAGTGGGACTTCAGCTTGTATAATGAATTCAGAAGAGAGAATACAGAATTCTTCAAGAAGGGATTTAGCAGGAAACATCAAACAAATCAAGTGGCTTTCAATGGTGCTCTTGATGAGGTTGGTCTATATATTTTACAGATCATTCCTTCTGCTTACCTCCATGATAATTATTTGCTCTGCATTTCTATAGCCAAGAGTTTGTCTTAAACAAATCTAACTTAGTGGTTTCTATCCTCACTAACTTCGGTGTAACTTGAATTCTGCAATATTGTACTAGTTTTACACCCACAAAAAATGTACAGTTTGACTCTGTGTCCTCTGAAAGGATATGAAAAATAGAGGCTAATTTGTGTACTGAAGTCTAATATCTCCTCCATAGTCACCTTTGTACTACCAAATTTTTGAAAAGGACAGATCAGCTTTTATTCCGATGAACATTTGTTTTTTCAACATATCTTTTTGTTCCATTTGTAGATTTTATACATTTTCCTGCAACAGCTTACTTTCTTGACTGGGCTGTCTTTGGGGCTAAGCCATAGTGTGTGGGTTGCTACCTGTCATATGTGGGTTTCTACCTGTCAAGTCTTTTTATTGGAAACTAAAGGGTGTCACTAAATGTTTTGTGTCTCGCAAATAGAAGATCTCACTGAGATTTGTACAGCTTCTGCTTGAAGACAGGTGATTTAAGAGGTATAGAGATGGGGATTTTCTCTATCACAGCAACCAGTGCAGATACAGAGCACAGTCACCTACTCTGGGAGCTCTCTCCATCTCTTTCTCTCTCTTTACTGCCTAGACAATTTAGCAGATGCTGGCCCCAGGCAACAGTTGGGGACCAGTTCCATCTGAACATCAGGTAAGTTTCCTTACCAAACTGGAGTGCCCAGCTTCCAGCATGGCAATGGTGATGTAGGCAGAAATGGAAATCTCGTCATCTACTCCTCCCTGAAAACAACATGGAGAGAGGAATAATCAGTAAATGCCACAGATAAGAGCCTTTAAATATTAATTAAATATCTGTCATATATTAAATATGAATTAAACACTCTCCCAGCTGAGAGAGTGTGGACAGTTCTGGAGGATGCCCAAAGGGAAGGAGAGCGTTCACATAGCTCTTGAATAGCTTACAAATCTAGAGAAGCCCTTTGCTGTTAAATCCAAAAACATCACTCCTTCAAGCTTACAGTCCTATAACCCTATCTCAGGTGCACACAGTATGTAAAGTAGGCGTACAAAAGCTGACTGAGCTTTTCCACATTATAAGATGTGGAAAATTAGCCCTTGGAAGAAGACAGTCATTTGAAGTGAAATATAGTTTTTGGCAGTAATGGGAGAATAAATTCTTAATGAAAAAGAATAAATTCTTAATGAAAAAGTATAAATTTGACCAAGTCCTCTGCTACCTTCAAGGCATTGTTGAAGAGTGTCCCAACACTCCGGAAACAGCCATCTAGCTTCTGCTTGCTTGTCAGCCACATCAGGGTTTGAGACTGGACACGGTCATCAATATAGATTAAGTGACCAGCTTGTGCAAATGACCTGTACACAAAGGCAGTGAGCCTGCAAGGGAAAGATGAAGCTGTGAGATGAGCACTGGAAGAAACAGAATCACAGAATCACTGGGCTGGAAGAGACCTTCAAGATCATCGAGTGCAACCCAGACCTAACACCTCAACTAAACCATGGCACCGAGTGCCACATCCAATCTTTTTATAAACACATCCAGGATGGTGACTCCACCACCTCTCTGGGAAGACCAATCCAATACTTTATCACACTTTCTGTGAAATTTTATTCCTAATATCCGACTTCTATTTCCCTTGGCACAGTTTGAGACTGTGCCCTCTCACTTTGTCAGTTGCTGCCTGGAGAAAGGGACCAAACCCCACGTGACTACAACCTCCTTTCAGGGAGTTGTAGAGAGTGCTAAGGTCACCTCTGAGTCTCTTTTTCTCCAAGCTAAACCAACCCAGCTCCCTCAGCTGTTCCTTATAGGGCTTGTATTCCAAGCCCCTCACCAGCCTCATTGCCTCCTCTGGACGCACTCAAGTGTCTTAAGGTCCTTCCCAAACCGAGGGGCCAGAACTGGACACAGCACTCTAGGCCAATCCTCCCGTTTGTGCTGTTGAAGAGCATGAAGAGTTACAACCAGTGTGTTGGTGGCTTGCTTTCTCTGTCTGTGCTCCTCAGAGAGAGAACAGTTAAAGTAGTAGTAGCTAGATGGGACACGGGAAGGATGTCCAGCATGCTCTGTGGCTGATCCTGTGTACAGAGCACCACAGTGCAATGGGTTTCATAGGAGACAGCAGGAGCATAAATCAGAAAGTCAGCTGGGTCTTTAGGGATCAACATCATTTCATGCACCAGGCCTGGCAAAGGATGGAGAGACATTTCCTTTAGCTCTTTCCAACCCACAGTCCTAGACATCTCTGCCAATCTGATCCAACCAGTAAAGCTGCCTCTTACCTGCACCATAATAATTGAATGCAAATTAATCTCTAAGATAATTCTGCTCCCAGTCACTCACCAGGTGTTGCCTTCTTTATCTCTGGTGCCAAAGATGCTGTAGGACCCATCAGGATGTTTGTATGACAGCTGCTTCTGGTAGCCTGGAAGAACAAGAAAAAGAAAGTGTTCTTGGACGTAAAAGCAAAACCCTATTTTGTTTGCTAACATATTTGTTTGAAACCATAGTGGGAAAGAATGGAAAGGCAATGTATATCTACCAAGCAGGAGGAGAGCTCTGAGGGATCCTACAAATGGAACATCTTGTTTTGCAGAAACACTGAGAGGATAGGCAGAGCTCTGTCAGCTCTGTGCTCCAACTAAACACGCAGGATCAGGATATGTGCTGTGCCTGAGTGGGAAAAGAGGAGGGGACTGAAAAGAAACGTGGCAATTGAATGTCAGCAAAAAGGCATAAGATAAGAAGATAAAGGAAAGTAAAAAATGTCTTGTTCAGGGAAAATCCTTGGGTTGCTGGGCTGTGCTACAACAGCGATGCCGGGTAGGCATGCTGCTGCTGCTGCTGCTTCCACTCACTGGCCCTCAACAGGAATTTCAGCACACGTTGTAAGGGAATCACAAAGCTCTCACCTCTCACTAAGTATCCAGTGGCCTTGGATTTGACCTCCCTGCTCAGCTGCCCTGTCTTGTTCAGGTAGTCCAGGACGTAGATGTTGGGTGCAAACAGGACCATGTTCTGCTCCCCACAGCCAAAGGGCATCTGGAGGAGCTGGTGCAGGTTCTGCATGGCAGTGCCCATGATGTCACCTGAGGAGCAGGAGATGAGAGGTGGGGATTAGCACAACCCATGGCCACTGAAACTACCAGTAATTTCCATTCCACAGGCAGAGTCATAAAAGCCTAGCAGGGGTTGGGAGTCTTCTGAAAGAAACTTGAAGTTCTTAGTGCTGAGTTTTGTTCTGCTTTGCAGCCAACAAAGAATCCCTTCCCTGCCTCTCCTCACATACTCTAAATTACTTTTACCAGAAACACTCCTTATTTTGGTGCCACTTCAAGCAGATACTTCTTGTTGGAAATGAAAGGAACTTAAAGGAAACTTCTGTTTCCAGAGGATGGAACGGAATAGCCTCAGCTCTTTATTGAAAATATTTATTGCAAAATTAACAGATAATGCTGCAAAGGGACTTTGATAATGCAGATGTATCACAGACCACCTCTAGGAAAGGTAGCACAGATCCATCAAGGGATTTCTGGAATGAGCTTCTAAATGTCACCAACATTACAAAGCAAAAGTTTTATGGCTAATGAGTCATTTAACCAAATCTATGTTCTGAAGAGACTGAACCAAATCTATGTTCTGAAGAGACTGAATAGACTCTACTGGCATCTCTGATTTGCAGTTGGGTGTGTAGAAAAATGCTGTACTGGCATAAATCTAGCTGAGGTCATATGTGAGAACTGTGCTGCTGCTTCAGAGAAAGACTTTCAAATGCACTAAATTAAAAAAGAATAGGGAAGAGTGATTCAACTGATATTTAAACTTCATCTTGCTGATGCAGAGCATTGCTGGACAAGATGAGAATCAGTCTCTTTTCTCAAAAGTTTCCCACACTAGGAGTAGAAACTCACATTTTGAATCCTGAAAGAGCTTTCATGTTACATTTTCTATATTTTCTTTTTTAAATGTTTTATTAATTCTATATTTACCAACAACAGAAAAGGAGGCTCTGGTTGATCCTTCCAAAACTTTTGTAGGTAGCTCTAGAGCTATATCTTGAATAACTGCATCATCTGTGGAGAAAAACATTTGTCATTTGTATTGGAATACCAATTATAACAGTGAAATACTCCTGGTACAAATTGCGCAGTACAAAATTGCACACAGGAGACACCATTAAAGAGAAACTCACAGCATTCACCAAGAACACAAAGAGGGACACAGCAAAATCAAAATTGTGATCAAAAACAGATCAAGTGGTGTAGTCACTATAATTGCTCAATTAAAAACAGTAAAACAGGGCAAGGTTTGTGCACACAGGTTGTAGTATCTGTGACCCTTGGGGATTCCTTCAGTGGCACAATTGGTAGAGCTGGTTGGTGAGGGCCAGCAGATTTTTTGCCTCTTTTAGGCCGGTCAGGAAACTTAAGGAGCTGTTTGAGTGTCAGCGCTGAGATGGTGTGGAAAGGAACATTACATTTCCTCTCCCATTCCCATCAGAGGTGGAAAGCTGTAAGATACAGGTATCCATGGAACAGAGGACAGCAGTCAACATGAGTGAATGAAACAGAGGACATAATTTGCATGGAAAGGTTGACTCCCTCTGAGAACTTCATAGCAACCTTCCTGCAGCATCTGAGTGCATCTGACCAAGGCACAGATGCTGCCTCAGTGATATGCACCACACACGGGAATTTGGTCGCAGGAAACGGAACTATTACACTCATACTAGCTGTCATATGGACAACTCTGGGGAAAAAGGGAAGGGAAAACATCAACAAACACTGTAAGAAAGAGTGCAGACACCAACTTCCTTTCAGTTCTTCTCAAGACAGTGGTATATAAGACCCTTACCTTCTGTACAAATTAAGGAGTTCTGAGTCTTTTCCCTTCTGATTCCTTCAGGCTGCAGGGAGATGGAAAGAAGAGACACATGCAGTGGATGAGACAAAAGCATGTAGAAGTTCAGTGACAAAAATGCCACCCCCTTCCCCAGCCCCCTGTGTCATGAAGCAGGTGGATTGAAGCAACAGTTTATAAGTTCACGTATGATGTGGCTGCTCCTAAAAGAGAGATCACATCAGATGTAGTCCCTCATTTCCAGTTTCTCCTCTGCACGAGGGAGACATGCACTTGCCAACACCCACTGATCTTCATGGAAGAAAACATAAGATGGGAGGGGACCTAGTCTTAGATTGAACAGCCAAACCCTGTCCCAGCCAAATGAAGGTGGAGCCGTACCAGAAATTCTTTAGGGAACATGAAAAACTTTTACTTGCTTTTGGTACTTCTGCTGTGTTTTAGTTTCCTCATGAAAAGGAGTACAGGGCAAACAGTAAGAACTGTTAGCAGTACCTCAACCAGCAGTGTTCTGATCTGGGTGTCCCTGTAGTCAATACTGATGTTCCTGGGAGCTTTGTCTCCACAAGCTTCATCATCCTTGGTCTCTGCAGTAATGCTGAACACTACATTACCTTAAATAGCAGCAAAAAAAAAGGAAAAAAAAATTGGACCTGTACTATGCAGGATGATTAACAAAGCAAGAAATTTAATCTGATGAATAAGATGAAGTAGTTCAACATAATGAATGGTCAGTCACTGTAGATAAGACATATGGCAAGAGAACTGATCTCTAAAAATGTCAATGATAAACACACTGAAGCTGTGGAGAAGCTCTTTAACCCAGACAACTGAAAAGAGCAGTGGTAGACCAAGCTCTCCAGGTTGGAAAAGGATTAAGCTATTCAGGTTATAAATTAGTATCAATCCTGGAGCAGAAAACCAAGTAAATTCAAGGCACTTACCAATTGCTTTGGGGAAAATATTCCAGACATAGGTCTTTCTCTGCTTGGCACATACACATCCATCATCCTCTGGGGAGATGAGTTTGGCTTGATAATCAAGGGAATCTGACAGTGAAATATTAATCTGAGAATAGAAAGAGTAGTGTAATGGGATGAAGGTTTTGAACCATATTGCAAATAGTGCTTTATTATTAGGGGGCGGTGAGACACTATCTGCTCACATCTAGAGTTGAGTGTAGAGCAGATTTAAGGCCTCAGATGAGGGTGCCTGATTAATCATCCATCAAATGTAACATGAACAGTTTTCCTTCTTGCTTCTCTCAACAGTCTCACTGTTAACATAGGATGTTAAGAATCCTAAGCTCACCTCATTCTTAAGGAAAAGGCCCCAGTGAAACCACTGATGGCTTGCATGACTGTGGATGGTGAATTATACTTTGCAAAGCACTTGTTTCCTTTCTCTATGGATCTTGAGAGAGTTGCTTTACAGGCCTGACCTAGTCACAGTCCACAAAATCTCCCACTGTACTGGTTTCAGAGGACAAATCCAGTCAGGGTAATCTGTTGTCAGCAAGAATGAGCAGTACCTCAGTCAAGAGCAAATCCAACCACTTGCACCAATTGTTTTGCTGCAGCTTCTTTGGAGATGGGGTAAGGTTTAAGAATGTGGGCAGAAGTACACACCTTAATGCACTGGTCAAGGTAGTTGAAGACAGTGGCTCTGAGCAGGAAATCTTCTCCTCGTATGATAGAGTATGGCAAAGTCAAGTCAACAAAGAAAGGCTGCAAGGATGTCAGGGTGGCAGGCACTGACATGCCGAATCCAGCCAACTCTTCCACACAGAAAGCGCTGGCTTTCCATTTGGTGATGGTGTCAGGGATGGTGTATGAGATGCTGGCTTTTCCAGTAGAGCTGATGGTAATGGAGGAAAGATGAAAGTTTTAGAAAGGTTAAGTTTCAGATAACTTGCTTCACAGTAGAGGCAGCAAGTTTTGAAAGCCAGAAATACCCTTATTCTATCTGCATAAATCCCACCTACAATCCCTGGAATTTATCACTAAAATTTGAGGAAAGTCCATTTGGAAGTTCTTCTGCCCATCATATCTTTGAGTCCAGAAAGACAAAACAGAGTTCTTTTTCTGCAAATCGGTATTTTAAATAGACGTGTCCTTCTTCTGAGGAAGGAAATATGATTCATGGTACAGACATTGTGGGAACAAATGTCTTTAGGGATATCTTTGGTAATTTGGTCATGGAAAAGAGAAGGGCTGATGATTGAAAAACTAGGTCTTCAGGGCCAAAAAGGAAGAAGAGTTAGCAAGGGATTGCCACCTTGCAGGACATCAGAGAACACATTTAATAATTCCTAAAGCAAAACAAAGTTATGAAAGAAGTAGTACTCACTTAATTGGAACTATATCCCAAATCCAAGCTTCAGGAAAGAATTCCCGAATAGTCTCAAGGATGAGTCTCCTCTCTCGTTCCTCCCTACTAGCTTCAGCTGATAAGAGATAATGAGAATTTAGGAAAACCTGGTTTATATAGTGGAGATGCCCAGAAAGAAATGTGCATGGGCTAGTATGAAGGACAGTAAGTGATTTACCATTTTCTTCTAACTGAGACTCTACATAATGCCACACAAATATTATTAAATGTTACTAATATATCCCTCAGTTAGGTATGACCTGGTGTCAAAGGAAAAAGAAAACATTGCTTGAAGTGTTTTGGTCTTTCATGAGCATGAGGCCTAGGGCTAGAACTCAGGTCACTTGGCTCTTAGCTCTGATTACTGTTCACACTGTCACACTGCCTCTTCCAACTAGCTCTGGCCAGAAGGGAATCAGTGTCAACCATGTTAGTTTTGTGTGACACTGCCAATTGCCAGCAATTCCCAGCGGACATGAATCAGAAGTGTGAACATGAAAGACTCTTTTGGGCATTGGCCATTAACTTAAGCTATCTCATTTTATGCCAGGCCAATATTTAATATCTAAACCAAAGTGGCTAATGAGTACTGTCCATGTCTGTATAACAAGAATACCTCTTCCCTTAAGGAGAAAGGTAAAACCTCTTTCCTGTATTACCTGATGATGTGACATGGTGTGCAGAAGCCATGTGTCCTCCATGCACTACATATGGTTGACGTCTTACGGTCTCACCAGTGCATACAACAGGTTGTCGAACTTTTGAGTTGGTAAAAAATTTAATTCCCATATCCTGTAAAACACACATTTTAGCATTAGCTGTAACCACACTGTTGCTGAGGTTTGTTCCATTCTTTCCTCTTTCCCATTGCTGTGTTTCCACCACAGAGGTGCCCAGAGACATGTATGCAGAGACTTTTGGGAGCTTTGTGTGTGCTGGAAAATCACAGTGGGCACCAGAATCAATTGAGAACAGAGGTCTAAGAGAAGAGCTTGTCATGTGTGAGTTTTACTAATAGGGTTGTTTGCAGAATCTAACACTACATGAGCAGAAACTCCATCGTATTTAATAAAGTACAGGACATTTACCCTGAGGAATTGATACACATCTGGGCCTAATCCAGACATTACAGGTGTGTAATACAAGCCTTTGTGAAAGATGTGATCAGATGAGACACAGGGCTCTTGGGAGTCTTCTTCTAGATTGAACCCATGGAAGACGTAGCCTTGCAAGTCTTGTAGGGGATGCAGGCTGTATACCTGTGAGGGGTAAGGAAACAGGAACTGTGTGTACATAAACATCAACCTTACTTACACCATGAAATACTGCAAATTGCCAAAACTGAGATGCCAGCCTGCTTGAAACTGTGCTCTGTTTCCTGGACTGAGAAATGCCTGAATGGCTGGAATTAGAGGGCAGTGATCAGTGGCATAAAGTCTAGTTGGAGGTTTGTGATTAAAAATATTCCACAGGGTACTCCAGGACTGAGTCTAAACTTGCTAAATATCTTCCTTGATGACCTGGGTGTTACAGCAAGGGTCTGCAATCAGCAAGTTTGCTGATAGCACAGAAGTGGGAGTAGTGGATATGCTGAAGGGTTGTGCTGCCAGAGACCAGTCACAGCTTAAAATAAATTGCACATGAAAGAAGACTTACAATCCACAGGAAACAAAATATTTTTATTGCCTACTAAAGATGGCTTGTGACCAGCACATGCCAGAAGCTGTGGAACTCTAACTCAGTCTAATGATCTCAAGTGGAGAGACACTGTAATGGAGGAGGAAGAAGCAGTGGAAGGAGGCAAGGCATTTGGCAGCTTACCATTTCCATGGACAGTTCTCTCTCTGGCTTCAGGAGCAGCACGCTCTGATCCACTGCCCTCACAGCACAGAAGGAGTTGGCAGCAGCTTCAATGACCAAACTGACATTGGAAGCTGGGTGCATCTGCTTTTCAGAGAATTCCAAGTGGACCTGAAATTCATCAAACAGATGTTGTTGGCATAGCTAACCCATGCTGCTGGGGCTGCTCTGATGGTATGTGTGAGTGGAGGAGAAGAAGGAGAGTGGAAGGATTTTCTGTTAAAGCACAGAAGATCTGCCTGGAGGAGGATGTCTGGTCTCCACTGCAGCTGTAGACCAGGCCTCTGTTATAACAGGGACTTAGGCAATAAGCACACTTAGACTCCTGCAGCAGCTTAAATGAAGTTTACCTCAAGTGATTTAAAACACAGTGTGATTCTTTTGCTGTCATTATCAAATCAAATCGATCCTTATTATGACTTCACTACATGCAATAATTGCTATGCTGAGGAATAGTATCTGGCCATGGCCAATATTACCAAATATATAAAACAGATTTTTCATCTCTTCAGAAGAAAATCTATTTCACTTTTTTTTTAGGTAAGAAGAAAAAACCAAGAGGGTAACTAGGAGTGGGTAGCTAGAAACAGTTTGTTTAATGTCACTTGGTTTGTCTTGTTCTATAGTTTCATGCATTTTAGCTTTTAGGAGCTAAAGATTAGAAAAATCTTACTGGTGAAATCTGAGTTTATAATGATGAATGAAAATGTACCATAAAAAAAAGAGGAAGAAATACTTAAACCCCAGACTATTTTGTCTTTCTTTTATATGTTTATTTAGTTCTGATAAACCTAAACTGCATTTTTCAACAAGAAAGTGTAAAAAGTTAGATTGAATGATGAAGTGGGGTATGTCTAAAGTGTGTTCACTATGTTGAAGAATAGAAAGTCTGAAAACTGAATGAAACACTAGTAGAGTTTAAGAGACGCAAGAATAATTTGGGATTTATGTGGGTCTCCTGAAAAGTTTTTAATGTTAAAAGAAGGTATATCTTTTGACAGTAAGGTCAGGAGATAGTGGCAGAGGAAAGATGTAAGGCCAAAGAGAAAAAAAAATGAAACAAGTAATGTGGAGAGAAGTGTAAGGAAACAAGAAACAAAACTGGAAATCTCTTGTGGATATATACACATCCACATGATGTATCTGACAGCAGGTAAAGCTTGCTATATCTTAGAGCGTCGCACCTTGTTTTTGAAACACTTCTCAACTGGCAATTGAACACTGTCTGCCACCAGCTCCTTGTCAGGGTGTAAGGTGTACACCAGCAACCGGAGGGCTGGAGTAATTTTCTCACTGACCACGAGGGGAATGGTGAAAGTGCCATTTTGGCCTGTTACAAGAAATAAAGACACCAATAAGGAAGAACTATCAAAGATTTACTGCTGCAGTAGCTAAGCTCAACAAGGTATGTAACTGTACCAGTCAGTGGAGTGATCTGGCCTTGGATGATAAACTGAAAAATTTTCCACGAAATAACAGGCCTGGGTTTAACCCAGGTGGTCTCAGATTTATTGTAGATTTGAACATGTGGCCATATTCAGATAGGACCCTAAAGCAGATACTCTGCATTCTCTATGTCATCTTTTGGGAAGATCTTTAGAGAACACTGTTTCACTAATATCAAATTAAGGAATTGCTGGACTAAACCTTACTTTGTAGTGATCTTAGTGGTAGTGCTACTCTCATGCACATATGCATGGGTGGAGAGAGATACAGCCCTCATTATAGCTGCTATATTCAACCATCTGGGTGTTTGGTTGTTTGTCTGTTTGTTTTTTTTTTAATGTAAAAACATGGATTGGCAACTTAACTTACCGGTTTGGACATTAACTTTAATTTCCCCTGTGAGGACAATCTTGCCTTTTGCCATGCCCTGTGCAGAGAAGATCAATACATGTATGGGTTGGCAGAAGTTGGAGGGAGAAAGCAGCAATCAGGTTCATTGTGCATTGACAGGACAATCTACAACGAGATGATCTCAAATGCTTAAACAGAAGCTTAGGGCAAGCTGAATGCTCCTACTGCTGCTGCTGGCAACCTTGTTGCTGGTCATAAAGCAGAAACAAAAGCAAGAGAAAAGGGGGACAGAGAATACCATGAAGAGCACTCACTGCTGTAATTCCTGTGGTTGGATTCCCAGATACCTGCCCAGTAAAACCCTTTTAGCAAACTAACCCACAACTTCATGCTCACCACATAGTAGAAGTTCACGGTGCTGATTCTTTTGTATCCTTCTGTGTTTAAGACATAGTGCACTGTGATCATCCTCTTCTGCCCACATTTCAGATCTTTCCACAAGGGCTCAATCCTCAAAAAACTGTTAGTCCAAGAGTAGAAGCGCTGGATGGAGAGAGATGCTTCTGGGTAGTAAGGCTCTATCCAGCCTTCATAGTGGCAGTGGTCACTGGTTTTATAAACTGCCTGAACAGCAGAGGTAAGAAAAGGAAAACAAACATATATCACCAGAGAAGTCATCATTACGTTTTGACATGATTAGTTCACGTAATGCATATAGATAAGAACTGTGCCTAAAGCCAAACTGGCAAGGAAAAAGCAGCTTTGCAGCTAGCCATTGCATTGCAACAACTCACTCCTTTTATGTTAGTTTTTGAGAGCTATAGACCATGAAAAAAGATGAAGAAAGCATATTTTTTTTACCAGAATTAAAATCTCATCCCATCTTTTTTTTAGTTCAGTTTGAGAGCAGCCATCTCTCTCTGTGCCTCTATTCAGCCTTGTTTTGTACTCACTTTCAGACTGATCTCAGGATCAAACATTTCGGATGTGTCAATGCTAAACTCAGCAACACCATTATGATCTGTGGTGAAGTTGTCTGTATTCTTGTTATTGACAAATAGCTGAATAACCTCATTGGAAATTGGAGAATTGTCTTTGTCTACCAGCTTGATCTGTAAAAAGGAATGTGAAACATGTTGAGCATATTGTCTTTCTGTATGTAGATACTGATATTTTGTACTTCCTTTGCTCTCCAAACAGCGGAATTACTTTTTCATCTTCCTTCAAAGCAATACTTGACAACTGAAATGTCTCTTTACTTTCTGGCAATTATCTGAGCTATCTGATGAGATTTGGAGCAGGAGCTTCCTCAGCATCTGCCACACCATTGATAATGTCCTTTTGTTGAGCAAGAACTTTCATGTCGCATCTTCTTCCTGATCAGTCTCTTCTGACTAGACATTTCCTAAAAATATTTTTTGTTTCCTCCCTTCTTATTTTCCTTCCTTAATCTTGAGTATCTGTTGCTGCTATTTTCAGTGTCTGAAAACTGTTTCTCCACATCTTTGTTTTGAACATTTTTCTGATTCTCTGGAATGTCTCTGCTTTTTATATGTTAAACAAACAAACAAACAAACAGCAAAATAATAGATCCCATTAAGTAAATCCTATGTTTCTAGAAATGAGCATTCATTTTGATTTTTTTTAAATCAAAAGGAAAAAAACAGAGTGGGAATGGGAACCAGATAAGGAAGGTATATAGACTTTACAGAGGGGAGAAAAGCTTACTCTTGAAAGACAATTTCATCTCCTTTCAGTGCTACTGTTCTCCCTTATCCTTTCCTCACTGATGAAAGCTGAACTGAAGGAGAGAGATGTATCCCTACCTTTTAAACCACTGACAGAGTTATGTGGGTATTGTTGTAAAACAGAATTAACAAAAACCACCTTTCTGAGACAGAAACTGCTGTTATTTCCTTGATTTTTTTGTGTATGTCTTAAATTCCTTTCCCTCTTTCTTCCCTCATCCACCTGTGTTTTTATTAATGTCTGGCTGGCATGTGATGGTCAGTTCTGAAGGGAGAGGCAGTGATTTATAGCAAGCTTAAAATGCAAGTTAGAGAAATGCTAGTTAAGGAATTGTTCTGATTTGAAGTATCCCTGGCAGAATCAAACTCAGAATAAACGAATAACCTTCAGTATTCAGAATTACCACTAGGGCATTGCATGGAAAAAAAGACTGGGGAGAACACCTCCACCCCAAACAGTCTCCTAGATGTTGCCATCATTGTCATGTGATTGCCTGCCAATCATCTCCAATACAAGCCCTCCAAGCTCTTTCTTACCTGTCCAAAGTAAGGAATTCCTCTTCTGTAGTGGCGATCCATGTTCTCAAACTGTATGGTGCTCATCACCCGCGTTATGGAAATTACCTGAGCAGCTGTAAATTGCAGGCCTGGAAGAAATGCCCAGAGTCATGAGAAAATACACTTTGTCCTGCACAGAACAACATCAGAGTTTGCCAGGAGATGGTCACTGTGCTTGTTAAAATGAGGGGCTACCTCCTACTTCTTGACTGCAGCACTTTTGCTGTTTCTGTCTGTCTGCATGGGATTACCTGTTCCTTTCTCTGTCACAGTGGCTTTCACATCAAGGTTCCTCATGTAACCAGTGCGATGTAACTCGAAGATGTTGGAGCTGAAGACCTGGGAGAGGCAGCCCTCTGCCTCCAGCTGGACAGGGAAGAAAACAAATCCTGTTGTCAAGGATCATAGCTTGCAAAGGGTGTTGACAATATACAAGGTCCTTCTTTAGTGAGTGAAGTCTTTTCCATTTAACATGATTTATACATGTTATGGGAAACTGAGTCATAAAGAAGAAACATGTCAATCCTTCAGGCCTGTAGGAAGCCAAGAAGAGAAATGAGGTGCCCTGAGCTCCTAGCTAGTCATACAAGCAGAGAGAAATAGGGTGAAGAGAAGCATCAAAGAAAGAAAGCAAAGTGTGATGGGCAAAGGGAGAGAAACAAGAACACAGAAGAGAGGACAAGCATGAAGAGAAGTAATAATTATGTATCATACATTTTTGGTAAATGACTGACAAACTGGGCTTTTCTTGCACCTGCCGTATGAATCAAAATCCCTGCACACACTGAGCTTGACTTTCCCTTCAACAGGCTTGCCATAGGTGTACCTAGGGGAAGAGGAAATATGATCTGATGAGGTCTATGAGCTAATGCTTGAAAAATAATCTTAAACTAATGCATGCAGGAATAGATCCAGGACAAGTAGTGAGCAGGAAAGCCAGAGCATGGAATAGTTTCACAGGTTTTTCCTAACTAGCCTACTTTAACAACACAGAAAATACAACTCAGAAATCAGAATTAGTTATTTTTCACATCTAAACCTATGAAACAAAGCTACACCTTGAATGTAAAACCAAATATCTTTATAAACATAATGAACAGGCATGGCTACTGACCAAATTAAGACTGTTGTCTCCAATCTGCAGCTTAAACTGGAGTTTGATGCTCACTGAAATCAAAGCAAAACTTCCCATATCTGCTAGGGGATCAGGATTTCAACTCAGGATTCCAAATGATAAGATCTTGCTGTTGGTGTAAGCAAGGTCTTTCTGAAGGACCAAGCTTGGAGAGGGAGTTAGAAGCTGGAACAAGAACATCTCTGCTAGAATTCAACAGCTTTATGAAGGTCTCCCTCTGAAGTGGGTTTTTAGGAGTGGACACATCCTACTTTACCAGGGAACCTCTCAAAAGATTTATCCACCTTGCAGAACAACTAGTGGAATTGAATACTTATGCAATAAAAAGAGATGAGCACACAAATAAAACTCCAATGACCAAGTCAACCCTCACCAACCTCTGGGGCCCTACATATTTTGACTTCTTCTCTAAGCCCTGGCTCTTTCTCCCATCCTTGGGAAGCTCTTCCACTTCAGCATATTTCCTAACAACTCTGTATGTGGTACTTACAACCCACAGACTTTCACTGTGAACTCCAAATCCAGGACTGTAAGGCTTTCTGGTGCAGTGACCGTGACACCAAACTTTGGCAACACTAGGACAAAGAGCAAAAAGAGAAAAACCCAACACTGGCATATTGTAAATTTGCAGACCCTCCTGAGAGGAAAGCAAAATTTAGGATATATCTTACTGTTAGTCATAGAGGGAATGGGATTTCAGAAACGGGGTGGCAATATGCTTAAGAACTGTCCTGTCCTGCAAAGACTGACTGAAGTATTTCTGCAACACTGAAGAAAGGACAGGACTTCTGAAGTGAATCCTATATTGTCTAGGGGTCTTGCAGAGCTTTGGCAAAGAAAAGTTAATGGACATAGCTGGGAAAAATGCAGTTTGTCTCCCTGAAATTTGCAATCAGCTTGCTGATTTCTTATGCAGATTATTTTGCTGGCTGAGTTGGTTTTTTTTTTTTACTGTACTCTTTCTTTTTTAATCTGCCCAGTTCTTAATGACAACTAATTGAAGCTGCATTAGCCAGGAAGATGTTTGAAGTTTTAGCAGCCAAATAGGTTGTCTGATATGGGCTCATCTCTAATAATGTTTCCTAACTGAATAAAAATTTGGTGGCATTTACCATATTCCTCCACGAGGAATGAGTGATTTGTTTTATCTCCTGACTTCTTTGCTACAATAATTTTGTAGTTCCCCAGGATAGGCTCTTCAGTGAGTGGGAATTCTAGCTGAATAATGTTCATCTCCGACTTCACATTTTGCCACTGCAAGATCCTGTTTCCTCTTGGATCCTGAAGAAAAAAAGAATAGACTCACAGTTTTTTTCCCTTGGAAATTGCTTGCTACTAGCACACAAAACCAGTGACAAAGAAGAAAACAGAGCAGGTTGCTTTAACTCACTGGAGAAGCTGCTTAATGCGTGTGCATTGAGTTAAATTGCGCCTTTGTATTCTGATTATTCATGTTATTATTAATGTTGTTAGATTCTCATCTATTGTTCCCGATTTAGGCATTCTCTGCCAGCCGACTTATTAGTCTCAATCATCAGGGAAAGTTGCACAATACTGCTCTTTCCTGCTCTTTAGTATATGTTGTTTTAGATTTGTGTCAAGAGGGGAGAGAAAGAAAATCTGCTCTGTGCTTTCCCTTCAGCCAAGTTTATCCCACACAAATCAAGACCTTTGGCAACCCCAGCTTTTTTTTTTTCAGCTGCCAGAAGAAGGAAGGAAACTTTTATTCCGCACTCACTGGGGTGGCATTTTCCTCGCGGTATATGTTATGCTAGCTAGACTAAAGAAAAGTCATTCACACCATTTCCTTGACTCTTTACAGCAATGAAGGAAAACATGTGGAGGACTCAAAAGATGTATGTTCTCGCTGCAAAAAAAATAAAGTCCCTTGACTTCACAGTATAACATAAAAACTTGTAAGTATGCTGCCTAAACATGGACTGCAATTCTTTTTAAAATCACCAGAAAATGTCATGAAAGTACTGACATAGCAGTTGTATTCACAACCTATATTTGTTCATAGTTTTTAGCAGCAGTAGGGTTACAAAATGACATACCCCAAAATAAGTTGAGCAAACTGGGGTAAGAGGAGGAGAATCAAAGGCAGATGTAAAAACACTACAATTTTGACTGCTGGAATGATGTGTGCTTTCCATGTCAAGCTCAAAGCATCCTTGTGTTTGTGGAGTTTCTGTTAGTTCCTGCTGGTGTACTCAGCAGCAAGGCTTGTCTGTGTATGGATACATTCAAACCCATGTAAGGACATGTGCCCGGAGTAATGCAGTACAAAGACAAACATTTCTTACCTGAACTGCAATCAAGGGATACTGAAAGAGGAAAAAACAGAATGGAAGAAGATATTAGGTGGCTGATCAAACACGAACTATTTTTCCTTAGGATTGTGAAAGCTATATAACCAATATTTAGTATACTGTTAATCAGAGGTCCTCATCTTTTATTCCAATCAGTTTAACAGCAATTTAACTTCAATAAGAAGGTTGCATAAAGGAGAGAGATGAAATGAGAATGGTGGGACAGTTTTTGATCATACTGGTTTTAGTACAATCTCAGAGTGTACGAGTGAGCAGAGTTACAGAGGTGCACACAAACCATGATTTGGGCTTCTCATTAGCACCAGCTGTTTTGCTACCACTGTGCTGCCTCCTGCATTACAAGTGCAGGGGAGGTGGCAAGTGAAGACCTTTCCATTAATTTCCTTATGCACTATAAGCATGAAGAGCAACTGCTGGCAGTGGAAGGAACACCTCTGAGGAGATAAATAATTGTGACAGCAACTTTCTCTTTAATTTCCCACATTTCTAAAATGGGCAAAGTGCCAGGTGGATGATCTACTGATGTTTGCAAGCAGCATTTGCTGAACTATAAGAGTAGGAGACTGAACTCTGGGCTTTCTGGTCAGAGCTAAGGTAATGTCTGTGGCAACAAAATGGATGGGGTTTTGAGCTTCTTTCCCAGCGATAACAGAAGTTGTGTCAGGAATTCAAGCTGCTACACACTTGCCTTCTTCCGTGTGCCTCTACTGAAAGGGTGGATTACAGCATGTGTTCAGGAAATCAGGTTAATTCTTTGGCATTTAGTCACTGCAACATCTCATTTTATCCACAGCTATCCTTTATGTAAAATGTGAGAAGAAGTTGTCTCCTAACAATTTTAAATCAGGGTAGTATTACTGGTGAGGTCACTCACCTTCTCCTGAACAGGTTTAAAATTGAAATCCAGGGCAACAACACGAAACCTCACTGGAAAGGCAAGGAAAAGGGTGTTAGCATTGACCATAGTTTGTTAGGCTGAGCATGATGTTTTGCACTCATTAGTACTCCAAGTTTCATGGGATCTTCCAACAGTCCTGCTTGCACAGGATGCACATAATAAAATGCATCTGAACTACACAGACTTTGATCAAGGGTCTTTTCCCTAGCATCAAGTTCTTGTACTCTTTCATAAATTTTCCTTTAATGTTAGTAATGAAAAGTTTACTTTCATTAAAGTTTAACCTCACAGAAAGGAATGACTGAATAAGTAAGAACTGCATTCCATTTTCATAATTTGATTTTGTCTGCTGCTTGCCCCAGATCAAAACCAAGCCATTTGACCACTAAACAACCCATACTGGACACCTTGATGGCACCAAATTCCGACTGGTAAGCTTTTCTTTATGCTATGTATCTATGTAGATAGAACTCATCCCAATTACAGTAAAACTAATCTAGTCTAATGGCTTCATTATGTAACTAATCTCTGAGAAGAAATCTTCTGCTGTTTCCTATAGTGCATGCTAGAAACCTTAAAGCCTAGAAATTAATTGAGGCATGGATCTAGAAAAATGAAACTCTGCTTGATGGTCATGTGAGAAGCATGGATAAGGGGATAGGATAAGTGCAGGAATACAACATGAAAATCTAAAGTCCAAACACATCAGAGGCCAGAAGGTAAACAGCATTATTTTTTCTTTAACAATTTATAATTCACTTCAAAGTAACAGATCTCACCCTTGTTTTTTAGACTATTTTGATGCTGACCAGCACCACCGAGGGAAGTACTGTTTTATGCCAGGTATTGATCTAATCATCTCTGCCCACTGTCCTGGCCTGCCATCAGTAATGGAACAGCAGCAGTGATAGCTTATGTCACCTGGGAGGAAGGGACAAAGAAAATAATGGAGATCATTGGATGACAGTCTCCTGACATCCTGAAGTTGATTCCCTAAGCTCCACAGCAAATAACTGTAATAGTTTTAACAGAAACTCTAAAGAAACTGCCTAGAATGCAGCTCAGCCTGAAAAACACTGGACAGAGAAATTCTGTCTGAGGAAATTTCCTCCTAGGGCCCACATTATAGACAAAGTGGACATTCACCAGTCTGTCCTGGTTTGTAGATGGGTTTGTCAGTCTGCACGAAGACAATACTGTCTGTGTTCCAGATCATCACTGACCGCCGCTCCTCTAGGCTGATGGTGGTGCCCTTGGCAGAGAAGGAAATGAAAGCCAGTGGCGCAGACTGGACAGGAGGAATCTGTGAAGAAACAGGAAAACATGGAGAGGTTGTTAGTCTTGAGGCAATTTGCTCCAGAACCTGTTGAACAGCAATACCTGTGGCCTGGGCTCCTACAGCGACACACAATCTCACTTCTACCAACTTCATCACCTTTTTTGGGCTTTACCTTATTATGTTTACAAAAAATGCCTCCTTGTCTGTTACTATGTTACTCTCCTATGCTTCCATTTTCCTTTATCAAGTCTTATTCCTTTCCCTGTTTGTTCCTTTCCTGTGATCTCTGCTTTAATTTTCTTGTCCCTGTTTACATTTCTTTTCCATAGGGACATAAATTAAAATCAACTTACCTTGAACTTGAAGCATTGTAGACCATTGCTTGCTGTTATGGTTTTCTTAAAAATAGTGGTATTAACAGAGCTGTATTCTAGGATTACTCTGACAGATACTGTCTCGTTGAGGTTAAGGAACTGCAGGCAAACCTGAGCTGGAGAGTCATTTTGGAGGACAGCAGGCACCATCAGGACATACTGCCTGTGAAATCCAAACATTAAAGTGATCACATTCATATGTAAAGGAGAAACAGTCTCAACAGGATAAAGTGAACACATAATACTGTTATTGTTCAGCACCCACTAATTACTTTAGCAGCTCTGTACTTTAGTCCAGCCCTTGTATTGCCCACAGCTCTGGTATTGCCCACAGCTCTTGCCCTTTTGCCCTTCATGTGAGCTCTGGGCCCACCTGGTTTTAGCAAAGCACCCTGCTGTCACTACTGCTATTGCCTTTTCTGGACACACATCAGCCTTCATTGAAGTTCTGCAATAGGTGAAAGATTTGATCACACTAAATGAAAGCGATTCACTTGCCATCCCCATTCCACTTTAGCTCTCCAGATATAAAATATGAGCCCTGGCAGTATTTAATTTTTATAGAAAAATTAATAACACTAATTAGTACTCTCTTTAAAGCCTTTTCTCAAATACTAATAGTGGTAATAGGGTAGTTCTTACGGTTCAGGTTCCTTTGCAGCTGTTACATGCCAGAGAAGAATAACCAAAAGAAACTTCAGCCACATTTTTCTCACTGGGAGGCAGAAGAAAGAGGTAAGTTTTCTTCCCATGAAGAACTTAGGAGAACATTCCTTGCCTACTAGACAGCTCTGCTGCATTCCCCACCCAGTGCTCCAGAGGAAAGGAGTTTGCTCTTCAACTCCTCCCTAGCTCCTTCCTTTGATGTTAGTGCCTTTATAACTGCATCAAGGGGTGGAGATCCCAGTCTATCCTACTCCTTGCAAGAACCTCCCCTAACACTACTGCAACCAAAAATCAACCCATCATCTCCAGACTGTAACATTTCACTGACTTCTCTCAATGTCTGCACAAAATACCTTTAGTGGACTTGTTTTCCTGGAAAGGGACTTTGGGTTTTACACTGAGACTTGTCACAGTACTGAAAAGCACAAAGTGACCTAAACCCGAGTAAGTCTGTCAAGCAAGATTAACATTTGGGGATTTCCCCATTGTTCTTGTAATTTACCAACTGGATTGACAGTCTAGGTGAAGTAGACCAATTTTCTATACTTTTTCACCAGATTCTGTCTTAAAATAATACATTGACCTCTCTATTCCCTTGCTTCATAGGTATTTTGAAAATTGACAGAATGGAAAACTTTAGAAACTAGAAACAGGAGGAGATCTAAAAAGTCTCAATTACCTCTACCTTAGCCATTGAGCACTTGACAGTGCTGTTGAGCTTTGATTCATTTCAGCTCATAATTAGCCAGCCACTGGGTCTATGGGAATTTGTTTGTTCCCCAGGTTTCCAGTTTTCACACCTGTGTGGAAGCTAATAGAGTTTTTTATTAGGGAGAAAGAAGTTCTTTTGTTCTTTTGTACTCTGAAGAGAAAACAAAAAGCACTCAGGTGGGCTGCTCTCCACAAGAAAAACAATGCTGGAAAGCAGTTATCTGAAAACTGCAAATAATTTTTTTTCCATTAATGTTGGTACTGGGTCTGTCTGGCATGAGGTTGTGAAGTCACCTTTCTCCACAGTAGCCTGCTGTGCTTTGTATTTGAGGCTAGAAGTGTTTATAACTTACCAGTGTTTTGGCTCTTTTTTTTAGACTTTTGCAGAGTGCCGGGGCTTTCTACCTCCCCCACCTCCCAGCCAAAAACCAGGAGCCTTGGGGTGGGCAAGGGACTGTGAGGGGCCACAGCCAGGACAGATGACCCAAACAGGCCAAAGGGATATCCTGTACCTAAGATACGACACCATGCTTAGCAAAAACAGGTGAGGGAAAGGAGGAGGAAGGACAACACTTTGCATAACAGCAGTTGTCTTCTGAAGCAACCACCACCTTTTACTGAAGCTTTACTTCTCAGGAAGTGGCTAGACATCTACCTGGCAATGGGAAGAAGTGAATATGTCCCTCTTTTAGCTTCTCTTTCATGTGCACCTCCTGCTTTCCTCTTTAAACTCTTGTTA
The DNA here is from genome assembly GCA_013399455.1 of Anthoscopus minutus. Taxonomy (NCBI): domain Eukaryota; kingdom Metazoa; phylum Chordata; class Aves; order Passeriformes; family Paridae; genus Anthoscopus; species Anthoscopus minutus. Next base: position 65,080 of record VWYI01043061.1, read on the forward strand.
TTTCAACTCACTAGTCTTTTTGACATCCTTCCTGAAAAACAGGAGCGAGTGAAAGATTGGGTGGCTAATTGGCTGCCACATAGGTATGGATCCAAGGGCAGAGTACCTGTATGGGAGCATGATTTTTCTCTAATACCCTGATATGTTTTATGACTGTCTTCTAGTTTCTTGCTAGTCTGTGAAAATTTCTTCAATAGGGTGCATAGGGTGGCTATGACATGTTTTCCCTTATGCCTTCAAATTTTTCACAGGCATATCAAAGTATATGGGCATGGAACATAGTGGAAGTAGCAGGTGGTTCCCCAGAGGTCTCTGTGGCATGGTGTGGGTGCTTAGAACACAGACAACAGAATGAGGCTCTGTTCTGAAAGCCCACCTCTCTGTCATTTCTGTTGCAGAGGATCTCTACAGATTCTACAGTTAAGGAGCTTCCCTAAGGATCAGGATGTATTTTCTCTGCAATGGGATGCCCATACCAGGAGCTGCCAAGAACAGAAGTTCACTGACAAGGGCTTGAACTTGAGCTGACATCGTGGAACAAGGAGATGACCAGTATTGCAGGTTCTTGTTTTTCTTAGCTTTCTCAGGTAGTTACAAGTTTATTGCAACAAAACATTCATTCCAAACAAGTCAATTTGATAATCATGACAATCCAGAAGCTTTCTGAGTCTACTTTTGAATGTTTAATCAGAACAACCCAATCAGAAGGTTGAATGGGTTAGGTGACATTCAAATGCTTTAGAGGTAGAGAAGGGTAGTTGTGTGTAACTTACTGTTATAATGAGCAGGCATTTTGCCCCAAACACAGGCTGGACTGTGGCTTTGGTCAGAAGTGCACTATTGTATTTCCAAGAAATAACACTAGTCACAATGTCTTCTGTGCACATAAACCTTCTGAACAGTAGCCAAATGAAGGACAAAGGTTACTCATGCATCCTATCCCCAGATAATTCACTGCACTAGTTCAAAATCTCCACCAATCACAACGAAGAAGGTGCATCTGGCAAGGAAATGAACAAACAAAAATGCAATTATCTGTAATAGAGAAGTTATTTGATTAATAGGTTTGCAACCAAAAAAGTCCCCTGGGTGAAAAAAAAAAGCCTCTGTAACCTTATCACAACAATGGAAAACAGAGGTCACCCCATCTTCTTGGCTATAACATATAGTAACTTGTCTTTCACAGGAGGATCAAACAATGTTCCACTGGATGCAACAAAAAGGTGTTTTCAGGGCAAATTTTTACAAAACCATTGCCTTTTTTTTTCTATTATACTTTTATTTGCTGACTGCATGTCTTTTCAAATCCTACACATTCTTTCTGACTCAACTGCATATGTTCAAGAAGTTTGTGAAGATTGCTCTATTGGGAAGTCAGAGAGATGATACTGCATCACCTGGTCTGTATTTCACAGAATCATGGAATGGTTTGGATTGAAAGGGACCTTAATATCATCCAGTTCCAACCCTCTGCCATGGGCAGGGTCACCTTGCACTAGACCAGGTTGCTCAGAGCCCCATCCAGCCTGGCCTTGAACACTGCCAGGGATGGGGCATCCACAGCTTCTCTGGGCAGCCTGTGCCAGTGCCTCACCAAGTTCACAGTAAGGAGTTTCTTGCTAATATCTAACTGAAACCTGCTCTCTTTCAGTTTGAATCCATTCCCCCTCATCCTGTCACTCTATGGGCTTTTAAGCAGTCTCTCCATATTTCTCGCACCTTCAGGTACTGGAAGAGGTTCTTTGTTTTGGGTAATGTTGGAGAAATGTAAACAGACATATTATCTTGCATTCTTGACTCAAAAGGAGGTTTTGCCAGCGTTAATTTGGAGCGTTACCCGAGCCATTACTTCAGACCTCAGTTACTTCAGCTTAGTTGTAGCACACAGAGATTTGTATATTTGTAGATGGGGAGCAGTGAGAGGGAACATTGACAACAGTAGAATGAGCTGTTTGATTTAGTTAAATTTGATTTAATTATCATTGTTTAAAAATGTTCAATCAGCTAAGTACAGATATCCTCCTGCCACTGAAACAGTCCTGCTGCAGCCATAGTTAGACACCAAAAATTGTGCCTTTATGGTTGTGGTTTGGTTTATTTGAGGCACTAGATATGTTCTACCAGTACAAGATCATCTTTACAGAAAAAAATCTTAGACACCAAAAATTGTGCCTTTATGGTTGTGGTTTGGTTTATTTGAGGCACTAGATATGTTCTACCAGTACAAGATCATCTTTACAGAAAAAAATCTGTCTTGCTGTGAAAAGTTCTAGTAATACTACTCAATTGCAATTAATTTTTTCATATAAAGCTGCTTAGTCACAGTCATTTCTGTGTCTTTCTGTGTGATTTCTTGACCTCAAATTTCACTCAGTATTACTGAAAAGAGCTGTATTTCTTTCCTGTTGGAATCATCAAATGGCTTTAGGAAAATTACAAGAGTCTCTTGAGCCTCATGGTTTTTTTTCCTGTTTTTCAAGCATTTGCAGCTGCTAACATTTCATATAATTCTAGAACTCCTTCTCACCCATGCAGTCTAAAGCCAACGTGGATGTGTCTGCAAGATCTGTAACCATATATTTGTGGTGTAGGCACTGTCAGCTTTCTTGTGAATGGGTTAATTGGTGCATTTAGAAGATCAACCCAAAGAAACTTGGTTATTACAGCTACAAAAATTAGTCGAAAAGCACTGAATTAATCTGTGATTTTGGCTATGACCATTTCCTATAAAACAGTCCTTAAGAAGATTAGATTGTAATGATTTGTTCAGATATAGTAAAGGTCGAAATGCTTGGTTTGGCCCAGGTGTTTGGGGAACAATGCTGAAACATGGTAACTACAGATAAAGTTCTGCTTGGTCAATAGGGTCTCTAGTCAAGCATGCAAGATTTCTTCCATTGTTCTAAGATATGTGAGCCTTGGCAAAGTCCTCTAACAGCTAAAAGGATGGAGAAGTCATAAAATAAAATACCTATATCCCTAGTGGAATACTCACAGTGGTTTTGATGACTGATTTAATTTTTTTCAACAAAATATGGTGGTGGGGAGGACTGCAGTTTATTTCAGTGGTCTATGATGCCTGGAAAAGGCAGCTATATAAAAGATGAAGGTAGATGAAGGTCAGCACTTACTTGCAAGGCTTCAGTGACTCTGTTGTGTATGGATGGGTCATCTCTAATCTGTTTTCAAAAGAGAGACCTTTCTCCACATATGCATAGAGGCTGAGATCCGAGCAGGAATGACTGTGAGCTGAAGTATTAAGCCTGTCTTTGCTGCGCTGCTTTGGTGACAAATGCCAGTGAAAGGTGAGCGAAGCTGGAATCTGACTCCTGTCACCTGCACAAATCTCAGAGTGGATACTAGTGGACATACAAATGAAATTATCGTTCCTAGTTATACAGAGATTACCTGGCAGCTTTCAGGCTTAACTACGAATGTAGTGCTATAGTTAGTCTAATAAGAGAGTTTGCATTTCTTTTGGGAGTGCTTTGCAGTTTTACTGTTCTTGCATGGGCAGGAACAAGAGTTTTTCAGCCTTCCTTTCTTTGTGGTCTTTACAGGCAGCATCGAGGGTTCAGTTCAAGCGTGAAGAGGTCACCAATAAAATATCTGAATAAGCTCCTCAAAAAATCTCAGGTATTTAGTTCATTTTTCACACTTGCAAATACAGATCAGGCTTTTATTAAAGGGGGAAAAGAAAAAACTTAACAATGAATATCAAGTGAGGAACATTTGACATGTAATCCATAAAATGTAACAAGTTAAGGTGGAACAACTAGTCTGACTGCATGTTCCCCCCAGAACTTCCCATGCCAGCAATCAGCTCATGACTGGCACTGAGAAATCATGTTGTGTACCAAGACCTGATGCAAGCTTCACATGACATGTGACGTGTTAGCTCTTCTGCCTACCAAAAAGGTGCCTGAGGCCAGCTACCTCTAGCATGCTGAGGGATGCTCAAATCATTCTCTGATCTTTTCACCTCTGATCAAGCCCATAACCCTAACCCTTCTATTTCACAGCTGTGCACAACTATCCTCACTTCATAGCTGCAACTTCTGCACTCTGAAGGTGGAGGCATTTGCTTTCATTTCAGGTGACAACTTGTGACAGGCATATGAAAACTCTCTGAGGCAATGGCTTTTCTCTGCTTTATGGGAGGCCTGATTTTTAATTTAATTCTGAAGAAAAGACTCATTGTAATGACAGATTTGTAAGTGTTTGAGGCTCCATTAGTCCCTCTTATTTTCTTCTCCTTCCTTCCTTCCATCAGTTTAGAGTGGAACGGCCTTCCCAGACTAGTTATCCTTCTCTGGATTGACTTGAGAAAGGTCATACAATTCTGCTTTCCCTTAGAAATTCCACCATCAGCCTACAGATCTTACAAGTGTTTTCCTGAGGTAATCATACCTCTAAAGTCTTTTCCTGTAGTTTCAGGCACTGTTGACATAAGAAACTTGAATCATCTGTCTGAACTGCAGGTTGGACTGTGAGAACTATAGACAAGCAATGTTTTCACATGTGTCTTTGGATTCAGATTTATGGGCTAAAAGAAATTTCTTGGACATATTATTTTTGGAAATGCTCTATGTCTAATCCAAGTGCTCTTAGATGGGAAGGGTGGATCTCAGCTCAAGGCAGTAAAATGATGTTATCAGAACCAAGAGTTCATAGGAGACGAATGCAAGACATAAGACCTACATCTTTTAGAGAAGTAACTACCTCTTCTCATTTCTTTGAAGTCTGTCTTCAGTGTAGGCATGATACTGCTAGGACTTGAGTGGGGAAGAGAGCCTGGTGTTAAGAGTCTCTCACAAGTGGCTGATAACACAAAATGTTGAGGACTCAGTCTCTTTTTCAGTACTTTGATCTTTTTGCCATTGACCAGCATCCTGCTTCTAAATCCATTTTTTGTTGTTACAAAGAATTTTTCTTTCCACTACAGCATCCCAGAAATTGAACTTGTTCCAGACACATTATGGAAAGCGTGCAAATACTATTCAGAGCCTGCAGCTTTCTCTGCCTTTATCTATTGTTATTATCTACTTGGCAGCAAAACAATACTTTTGTGTTACCTGATATATTAATTGCACCACTTTAAGGACTCCCCCCAGGGAGAGCCTGTTTGTGCCTTCAACCTCTGACCTTACGCCTGAAAAGTTTTTTGATTCATTCCTCTCACATAAAGGCTATTTCTGCTTTGTCTCCAGTGAAAATATATTCTGCAGCTATATATTGAACTGCTGAGCACTGTACAGAACAAGCTGGAAGATGTGTCCTTGATGAAGACTTGTCAGTCTTTATTATCTTTTATTCTCTTTTATTATCTTCATAAACAGCTGAGGTTTCCAAGTTGTCTCAGAGCAAACAAGCTGGCCCCAGGCAAACAGGGAATAAGAGAAAGTTCTGATTGTCCTCTTTTGAAGAACTAGGGTTTTTTATTGTTATTGAACCATAAATGACCAGCACTAAGCAAAACTGTCGGCTGGAGAGCACTGTGTGGAAATGAAGGAGTGACTGGAGCCATGCCTAGTGTCACTCATAGGCACATCCATGCCTAGTGTCACTCATAGTTGCTCAGAGCACAAGGGCTTTCCTGTTTTGTGTAATAACACAAAACAGTGTCAGAGGTCTAGTGGTTTATACCTCTGGGAAAAACTTCCAGGGCCTGTCCTGGCACATTCCCATGGACTACAGCAGATGGGTCCCATAGGAACTGCACCTTTTTGCACACTGAAAGTGAAAGGGAAGATTGATTCATGGTAATTTTAGAGTTCTAGAGCACCTTTCTAACTATAGTAATCAAAGAAAACTGAGTATAAATGTATTTGCCAGTTTTGGAGATTGGATACGGCCCTTACCATTTTCTAATTAATTCCTGTGGTCCTACAAGCTCAGTATCTGAGGCTCCCTTCAGTTGTTACATCTTTTCATCTGACTTGCATTGAGGTTAAGCAAACTGAATTTGTGAAGCAGCAGCTTCACATGATGCGAGCTCTATGAGAACAAAAATTGGGTCACTAGTTGCACTGCAGATAAAAGAGTTAAAGAGGTAAAAGAAGGCTGTAAAATGCAGATTTTGCTAGGTACTGCTGACATTGTTCCATTTTCTCCCTCTCAGCCTAGTGTTTTGGAAATTTGTAGTAAAATTTAAATGCTGTGCTTTTGAAAGCATCTCTATATCATATCAGTTTCCATCTGACCAGTCTTGCTGTTGGCCATTCACTGGAATGGCATTAAACAAAGGCTTTTGTTTAGCAGCAGGCTGAGTTTACACAGCTGAGGAAGGTGGATTGAAGTAGCCTGACTGACCCCCCTTGAAGCTCACAGAATCTTTTTTGCTGACAGGGATGGGAGAGCAAGGGGGAGTTTGGGGTCAGTTGGCCCCTTAACATCTTCAGAGTCATAACTTACTTCTCAGCATGTGTCTGCCTGTAGCAAAAGTCACCAAAGGTCTCAGGCAAACATGGAAACATTGCTTTCAGTGTGACTTTTTGGGTCAAGGGTTGTGCCCAGGGTTTGTTTCTGATGGGAAGAGAAATGCTGGGGATAGAAACTCAATGTTTAGAGCAGAATTGAAAGACTTGAAAGCTACTCACTTCACAATATCTTTTCTAAAAATGTCATTATTTTTTTCACAAGGTAGAAATTCCACCAGAACTGTCAGGGAAAAAAACTATTCTTGTTTCTTGGTAAACCAAGCTTATATGCAACTTAAAAAAAAGAAAATAAAGAGAAGACAAAAAAAGCATGTAACTCCATTCCCATATTTCTGTCCATCCTAAGGAGAATAACCAGAAATATACGTGGCACATGTAGTCATAAATGCTGTTTTATGCATCAAAGTGCCTCTTCAGGCCTGCATGCATGCACAGGGCTGCCACGTGAAAAGCTGCTCTGTGCCTGATGCTTTCACATGCCAGGTGGTGAATTTAGAGAGCTGAGAGAATCAGGGCATGGGACCAGGTTCTCAAGGGTGTTAAGGCACTTAGCTCACATCAGCCAGAATATAAATTCACAATGAGCCTTAGGTTCCTACGTCAAATTCCTTATCTGTTTAGAGCAACTCTTTAGCTGCTTCCCAAGATTTCCTAGGTCCTGGTATTGCTGAGTTGCTGAAGTCTGTTTTTTTTTTCTGGACCCCAGAGCCACTCCCAAGCTGAAACAACTCTTTGGCTGGTTAGTTTCTCCTGGGCAGTTCTTAGAACTTCTGCAGTTGGTGTCTTCCTCAGGTCCTTCCAAACCAACATTTATGCTCTCACACAGCTTCTAAATTTCTTTTGCATCCTTCTGGGATTACTCTGAGCCTGAGGGTCTTTGTCATGACTTCCCACTGTCACAGAGGTTCCTGCACTGTGAGGCAGGATTAGTTTCACTTGAGCTACCTCTGGGTAAGCCTGACATCCTACTGAACAGTGCTCTCCTACCATGTCCTGGGTGATTGTGTTCACCCAGTTCTAGATAGACCAAGGAGTGAAGACTGGGACAAATACCAATGCCAATCAGAATGTTTTATTACAAAGGACAGTAAAATATGAGATGTTAATCTGAAGAAAATATTTCTCTCTAGATAGAGAGAGGCGAAACTTGCCCAAAAGTTGTCTTCCTGTGATTAGAATTCTGTCATCTGTTGATGATTCAGATCAATTGCTGAAAAAGGTGAGGATCAAAGTAATTTCTTCAGGATTTTCCTTCTGGATAATGGAAAAACCAAAAAGTAAATCTACAGAAGCAGCAGCAGCAGTAGCAGCAGCAGATTATTCTCCAAGATTGGGATTTCTTAAGAGGAATCTACAGCCCAGAACACATTTGAAGCATTTACCTTTACACAAATCTCCCACTGGAATATGTAATAAATTTCAAAACAAAAGAGATGGTCAGAATCAACAGCTGCAGAGTATCTCCCTTGTCAGGAAAGTGACTTTATCTGCAGTTTCTAGTCCACATTGACCCCACACTGAAGTGTGGGCCAGAATGGGCCATTCTTCTACAGCAATGTGGGATCTACAGCAATATGTGACTTGCTTATTCCTCATTATTCTACACGTTTTTCATTGTGCTCCCAGAAAAAAAAAGTCTCTTATGCTCTTCTTGTTCTACAGCTGCTTGCCTGACACTTTCTGAATCATTACCTCTTCTGCCACACATCTGATTTCAGTTGGAAGATGGGGAGCAAGGTGTGTTGTACTCTGAAAAGGCATATTCATCTGGAAAGAAGAAAGGAAGAAGACATTTGTATGTGAGTGAGAAATCATTCTGACCCCAGTCCACCTGCACCTGTCGTTAACATGCTACAAAAGAGAAGACATTTGATAAATTTTGTGGTAGACTCCCAGTTGTCAGGGCACCCAGTTGCAGGGTTGCATAGTCAGAGACCAGTGCACTCTGACCATGTTTGTCAGGACACATCATTGCTGCCACCATGAAAGATGTGGATCAGGTGGCAGAAAATGCACTCCAATTCTCTGACTGCTGCTGTTGCTCCTAATCTGCTGTGATGTAGTTCAAGAAAGGCTGTCAGCCCTTTTTCTTTTTTCTTTTTTCTAGTTCTAGTTACTAGTTACTTAAACTCCTGTTAAGTGGGACTGTCATTCTTACTTTAGTATATGAATTCCACGAATGAAGATCATTTTGCTGCAGCTTAAGTAAAAAAACTTAGCTAATTCAGTTCAGGTAAGTCAGGAACACTGCTGCCTTTTGAGTTATTGATTTTAACCATCATATCCAAATTGTGTAAAGAAAGTGGAACCACATGTCTTTTTGTATGTGTTTTGTAAGAATGAAGCTCTCGTGTATCACTTTCTTATCTGCTTTATGTTGAAATGAAGCAAGAAATGTAAACACAGAAGGGCAGGAACTATTCATGCTCTGCAAAACACTTGCAGTCTAGTAATCAAAACCAGCAGAATTCCTGTGGGTCTCTCCTTGTCTCTCCTTTGTCACAGGTTTTACCAAGGCCTGCTGGGTCACCTACCTGTTTCATAGTAATCATATACATGCACAGGCACTGGTTTAATGTCTGAGACAGGCAGGCTTTGCTCCACACCAAAGGAGAAGCTGATTTCCTTCTGGGAGACCTGGAAATAGCAAGACAAGAAATGCATTTCCATAACTATCCCCAAGGTTAAGGCTGAGCAGATTAATTTCTGAATCAGACTGTGTGACAATGTACAGTTCCCTCCAGTTTGTAAACTTGACGTTAAATCAGGTAATTGTTTAAAAGCTGTTGCTATATATATTTTATTGCTAAAATTGTGTGCTCTTTTCTTTCTCTTCCTATTTCCATTGCCAATTACCCCAACCTAATTCTGTTAAGTGTGGCTCCAGCCCATCAGCATTCATCCTGTAATTGAAAATTGCTGTTATTTTCTTGCCTTGCCTTTTCCCAGCTAAAATTACCTTCAGTACTCCTAAGAATCTTCTCCCTACTTTTCTCCCTTTAATTACTTTGATCACAATATCTCCATTATCCCCCATGATGTTGGATTGAGTGAAGTACATTTACATCTTTAAGGCATGGGTATTGTTACTATGTTATTAGTAAGATTTTCCTTTTATCTGGGAGCCTGTTTTAAATTTCCAGTTTAATAAAACTGAAAGGAAACCCCCCAAACGTACCTTCTGAAGGTAGAAGAGTATGTGGTTGTTCTTGATGTCAACACGATCCACAACAGAATTCTCGTACCGAAGCTTTAAATAAGGCAAAATACAGCACTGTTAGCACGGGAGACTTGCCAAGGAGACCTACAGATTCCACGGCAAAATGCATTTCAAGTGGCTGCCGTGCTCCTTTTATGCCACCCCGCCATCTAGTCGCCAAAGAAAGAAATGCGAGTGTTTTTATAAGCAGTCACTGTGGTAAACAGTTCCACCAGTCAGTCAGCTTTGGTACTTGACACTTTCATCATCAACCTAAGAATCCTCTCTTTACAAAGAGAACTTATAATTAATTTCTGCAGCTCAAGCTGACTCACTTTCTAGTCCATTGTACGTTTTATATAAAAGTTTAAAAACAGAAAAGAATGTGAGCAAAATTATTTTAATGACAAAACATAAAAATCTAAAATATTCAAACTTTAAAAACCAGCTATTTTTCTCCAAGTGTATATGAAGAGGAGTAGGATGCCAAACAGAATAGCATCTCAGCAGAAAAATATCTTCCAAACAAAATTTATTAATTTCATACAGCTCTAGGCAAAAAAAATTCAGGCCTGAATGCTGAATGATTGTAAATGCACAAATGTTTGAGCTGACTCTACAAAGATTTTCATTCTTCTTTTTATCTGCTTGAAAATTACAGCTCATAACTTGAAGGCAACTCATCTGTTGTGAACCTAAATTGTATTAGGAACCTAAAGGATGTGCATATAAGTATTGTCCCCAGAATTGTCATCATCATAATCTCATTTCTGGATAGTAAAGAAGGAGGATCAATAACCTCCTTTTTTTGGTTGTTAAACTGTACTGTAGAGGAAGAAATAGCCCTTATTAAAGGGATAATAAAATTGCAAAATGCCAATCAAAACAATTTAACTGTGGCAGAAGAACTTCTCACAGAGATTCTGCTAGGCTGTGTGACTGCAGACTCATACACCCAGACACTGAGGAGCACAGGAAAACCCCAGGATCCTGAGAAGAGCCACTGGAGCACTCTGACCCACTAGGTGAGTCAGGAGCAGAATATCCCTGGATCACTTTGCAGACAGAAGGGGAATGCTGCCTACAGACCATGGGGCTGAGTATGGGATGCTGGGACTCAAGGTAAGAGTTATTACAGGGTGTTTAGGTGAAGAACCAGAAGTAACAAAGAGAGGGGTAAAATCCAACTGGAAGGAAAAAGGGTGGAAAATGAGATGAAAGAGGCCAGTTGCACATGAACAGATAGGTGGTCAATGCACTTGTCTTCCCTGCATCTGGTCACCACAGCCTCTCCTGCCTTCTTATTAGTCTCTGTTCCTGGCAATTTTCCAGGGTAAAAGGCTCTCTATTCTGTGTGAATGTGTGTGTAGGGAAGGCAAATCACTGAAGATAGGATCAGAGATCACAAGGACAGTGTGCCTGGGGTGCCAGCATCCTGAGACACCAGACTTCAGGCTTTTAGTGGCAGGGTTTTGTATGTCAGCATGTGGTCACTAGTGATAAACTGGAATAGCAGCCAGCTACCAAGTCAGGCATAAACCTGACCCAAATGCTGGAGACACCAGAGGATCCAAGACAGCTCCTAAAGGGGCCAGGGTGTCTGAGCCTATTTCTGAAGAAACCATATAGTCTTGGAGGTGGACACCGCTCTGCAGCAGCTAGTGGAGACTTATTTGCACGTCTCTGTGTGTATGAAACCAGGGGACCCCAACTCATCTGCTGCATGTTTAAGAAAGCTTATAGAGGCACTAACCGTGCATACATGTGGGTGATGGGGACCTCAGTCCCAGGCCCTGAAGTGGTGTACAGGCCTTGAAGGAAGCACATGTCCAGGGGCAGCTGCTGGGCAGACTGAGTGCCTGAAGCTAGCTACCATAAGAAGCCACTTTGTGTATTTGCATGTATATATGTGCTTGTGTATATTTATGTATTGATTTCCCTTTTCCACAAACAAGATTTTAATCTGATCAGGCAGAAAAGGGAACAGGATAACACCATTTGCGCTACCTCTGTCTGTGGAAGTGCTGACTTTCCTGTCTACTGATCTGTGTGACACATATATTATGTATTTTTGGATATATATAGATAGTGTGCATGTCTACTTATTGAGAATATACACTGTTGGTTGGACCTGGGGATATGAAGTCTTAGCTCTCCTGAGCTACTGGATTTGGCAACTCCTAACAGATTTGTCTTCCAACACATAAACAGCTGCAAATTTGAAACACAGAGTTATGTGAGAGAAAACTATGCCCAAGTGTTGCATTGCATTGTCCACATATTTCCCCTCCCTCCTGAGACCCTGGTGGTGGTTTACTTGAGATGTCCCCTCCCTTCAGGTGTGTCATTGGCTGTGGCTTCCTCCCGCCCCTTCTCCCTGGGTTTATCCC